>JAHTLZ010003526.1:66140228-66254684 GCA_023846285.1 Phrynocephalus versicolor
TTTACACTGTTACACAAGCTGTATACTCACTGCTTTACATGGTAGCCAAGTGTCATTTCTTCAGTGTTGTCACATGAAAAGATATACTAAAATATTTACAAAATGTGAGGGGGTGTACTCAACTTCTGTGATATACTGATATAAACTCAAGAATAAGCTCAACTGAAGAAAGCCTAGTTTTTTATTAGGCTTATTTCAGCTTTGGCCTGAGCCTTGGGGAGATGAGCAAACATGGACTGATCTTTTAGAAGAAGATAAAGCCAAAACACGTAAACGATGAGAAAGCATATTCTTGATTTCTTGTGGGCAATTTATTATCTCAAAACAAGTGCCCCAGCTATGTATGTGTGTCTGAGAGAATAATAAGGATGAGAAGTGACTGAAAAAGCAAACCACTCAAGGACAAGATTCTGGTTCTATATTGCTACCTTGTGGCTTCTTCTTGCTGGCCAACCCACAAGCTCGTGATATATTTATTTTTTGGTCCATTGAAGTAAAGGGTAGCTGTTTGATCCAAACAAAATAAAATACAAATGCAAAAAATAGGTAATACCTTTATAGACCACTTAAAAACCATGCAATAAACAAAATTTCGTGGATTAAAACACCACCTCCTCAGGTTTCTACCAGTGTGAAGATCTGTGAGTCCAAAACTTCAAGGCCAGATGTACATGGCAAGATGGTTATTGCAGGCAACTTGCTCTTCAATGTTAAATCCAAGAGCTCTTAGCATGATGGGTTTTGCCAGGCAGGTTTGCCTCTTAGATGGAAGTCAGGGGTCTGGTTGCTGTTTTATGGTTACAGCTTAGGCTGCTATGGAATGTTATACCAACCCAGTTCGCCAAATGAAGAAAGCACAGTCCACAATTCCTTGAACTTTTTTGTGTGTAGCATGATCAATCTCAGTAGTAGTGTTGTGCTAATAAGCCTCCTTAGTAAGCCTCCTCTCTTTGTCTCAAAAACTGTTCCTAGGGAGAACTTTGAATAAAAATTATCCTGGTGATTTAATGGCTGACCAGTATCATAATGAAGGTGTGAATGCAGCATTTCATAAATTCAGGTTAAGAAAATAAGCATATGGGTGCACAATGCTAAGACGGTCTTTTAAAGGGAATTTATTTCCACCGAGTAGTAAATGAATAATGAGTGGTGCAATTTCATTAAATATTTTCAGGTTCACAGGAATACTGAATCCTACCTAAAATGTTCAGTGTCAGGACAATTGAGAATCAATGTCCAGCATTTTCTGATTGAAAATAGAGAAGTAAAATGGAGAATAAAAATCCCAGGTGTGTTTAATTAAAAATTACAGACTCATACTGTGGAGTCTGCTTGGTGAGTTGTCTGGATGTAATCCAGATGAGGTAATGTGCATGAGGTGACAGCTAATATGATTGGTCAGCATTATGAGAGCCGTAGTATAAAGGTAGAGATTGGGGTTAGGGTTAGGGTTGCCATTTGATTGCTGCCTCTTGCGGTTACAATTGCTGTCTGAAATTGATAATGTGACTACCGAGAAGATGGTTGGATCTTCTGTTGGATTTCTGCTGTATTTGGACATGTGGAATGAGTTTATTTCTACTAGGCTATGCTGGTAATTTATCCAACAGTGTAAATCGCTCATGTACTTGAAGAGTGAGGATCCTGATGTATATATGCAAAAAGAATGCATACGGGTGAAACTCAAAAAATTGAAATATCATGCAAATATTCATTTATTTCAGTAAATGAAATATTTCAGTTTCAGGTGAAACTAATATATGAGATAGATGCATCACATGGTTCAGTAGTAAGGCTTGACATATCTCCCTTTGCATGTAATGAGTATCTCATATAATAGTTTAAACGTTTGAGTTAACTTGCTGAAATAAATGAACATTTGCATGATACTCTTAATTGTTCAAGTTTCACCTGTAGAAGAACTACTACGACTGTTTAAAATTATGGCCTTTATGGAAGACTAGTACCACAATCAGTTTATAAGGTTATCGGCCCAGTTCCAATGCCAACCGCTGTGATTTAATCCAGAGGTGCTTTATAGGAGTTTAATTGGGTGTGAAAGTCCAGCAAGACTGCTGGGAGATTTCTATGACCTTGAGTGACAAGGAGAAGAGCCTGGCCAGGAGAGGCAGAGATAAGAAAATGCAGTTTGTACCAGCCAGTGGAGCATTTCCCTTGAAAAGGCTAAATGAGAATAATTATCTGGCATGGAGTCTCAAAATGGAGATATGTTGGCGATGTGAGGGACTATGGATTGGTGTCAGCAATCCCCCTTGAGTCCTGAGTGATGAGTACCAGATATTGGATGAGAGCTCCTTGGCAAATATAATCCGGAGTTTGGAGGATTCACAGCTATGTTTTCTACACGGGAAGGCTGCTTCTAAGGAGTGTTGGGAGGAACTGAGAGCAGCCCACATCAGGGAGACAGCAAGCAGCAAGGCCATGTTAACTAGAAAGCTGTACAGAGGTCAGCTGAGAGAGGGAGATAAAATGGTAGAGCACCCACAATTTTATGAAAGAGACATTCCTGCAATCAGAAGAAGCAAGATTGCAATATTCATGAGTCTTATATTTTACTCAGCAGCTTGAGCCAGAGCTGGGTTTCTTGGGTTTTCAGTTTGGAAGATATTAATGAAAATGATTTAACGTTCAGCTGTCTGTCAGGATGGCTTCTTGAAGAAGAAGAAAAGCACCTAGAGAAAAGCCCTGAAAGAGAGAATGGCCATAATTGACAGCCCAAGCCATGGCAGGAAGAGAACGGAGATGCAGAGATGGAGAGGGTCTGTTTTATTATGCCACCTGTATGGATCTACAAATGCTCCCTAGAGAACCTTTCCCCAGAAACGGAACCCAAAGCTACCAAAAGTCAAGGAAAGACACAGCCTTTATGGACGCTGGATGTTTGTCGCATAAGCCGAAATCCAGAGTTTCTGGATTTCGGCTTAAGTTTCTGGATTTTGGCAGTGGCACGATGGAGCATATAGCCCCAAAGCCAAAGGATTTTGAAAGTCTGGAGACATCCAGCAGGGGCTTTGGAACAACTTTATTTCCACTGAGCGTATATTTGTACGTTATCCAACAGTGAATCACTCATGTGAAGCACTCATTATTGTAAGCCACCTTGGGTCTTTTTCCAAGGAGAAAGGTCAGGTAAAAATATTCAAAATAAAATAAATAAAGAAATAAAAATGTACTTGAAGAGTGAAGATTCTAGAAAAAACTATTTTGATTATATCTACAATTATTGCCTTTAAAGAGGACTAATGCGACAATCAAAATGGGCCTTCCATTTTGTGGGTTTCTTTGTTTTTACCTCATATTTCAGTCCTGTATAGCATAGAAAGTTGCACTAGAGCAGGGGTCCTCAAAGTTTTCAAACAGTGGGCCGGTCCACCACACCCCAGATACCACTGGGGGCCGGACCATAGTCCCAAAAAGGGGGGGGAAGGCCAACATGGAAAAAGGGAGGAGGGGCAAGTGGGCGGAGCTCCCTACGATTGGCCCATGATCATTGTGTCTCCAGGGCCCCATCAACGCCTCCTGGTCCAGATCACCACCCTGAGATGCCACCACTGGGATCCCTCTGCTACACCTCTTCTTCTTCTTCTTCCTCCTCCTCCTCCTCCTCCTCCTCCAGTGGCAGCGGCTGGAGCAGCTCTCCTTCCTTCCTTCCTTCATTATGTCGGGAAGGTGGCGGCAGCCCCAGCAAACTAAGGCCCATCATCACCTTTTGGGTGGCCAGTCAGGATGAGGAGCAGCAGCCGCAGCAAGGGCAACAAGGCTGGTGCCCCTGCACGCAGATCCAGCCGTGTGCCCTGGCCCTCACGTCCTCACTGGGAAAGCTGCCTCCTCTCTTGGCCTGGCCTTGGCCCGGCCCGACTTGGTGTGCTGCAAGTGAGGGATGGAGGGAGGGAGCAAGGGGTGGGAAGGAGGGAGGGGAGGCAGGAAGGCATGCCCAAAGCCACCTGCAGCCCGTTCAGTGGCCGAGTCCAGCCGGCTTTGGTGCTTTCTTGGCTCACCAGCCCGCCCATCACCAACCAGGGACAAATGCAGCCCTGCCAGCCTCGCAGGAACCAGGCCCAGGCCACTGTTGGCCTTTCCTTCTCTTCTTTCACCACCACCTCCTCCTTGCTCTAACCCATTGATGGTGGTGGCAGCTTCAGCTTCTGGCCATGGCTGTGCTCCCCCTCCCCTCTCTCGCTCCACGGAGCAAGGCAGCAGCTCAGAGGGGGATGGGTGGGTGGGAAGGTGCTCCATTTCCTCCTCGTTCACCTGCTGTCCATCCCTCCAGCGGTCCACTGCCATGGCTGCTCGGGCTCGGAAGGCTGGCTGGCACTGCCTCCGCCTGCCCCCTTCCTTCCTCACAACTACAATAACACAGGTGGCAGCCACACAAGGAAGGCAGGTGGGCAGCGTGGAGGAGGAGCAGGGGTGGGGCCTCAGGACCATGGTGGGAGTAGGAGACCTTGCTGCAGCCCTCCTGTTTTAAATTGACCCTCTTGGCTGCACCCGGTGCACTGACCATCTGGGTGGTAGGTGGGGGGGAATGGGGGACCTTGCTGTGGCCCTCCCACTATGAATGCCCCACTAGTCAGCATGCTGATCATCTGGGCAGTAGTTGGGGGGAGTGGGAGAAGCGACATAGCCCAGGGATTTTAACTGCCTCAGCAATAGAAGCAGCTGCAGAGGCTGGCTTGCTCGCAAAGCAGGGGGTAGGTGGGGGTGGGGGTTCCAGTTGGTCCCGGGGGCCGGATTCAGGACCTTGGGGAGCTGCATCGAACCCCGGGGGCTTAGGTTGAGGACCCCTGCACTAGAGTCTCATTGATTGAAATGAACCAGGACTAGTTACTTACTATGCCAAGCAAGTTGCAATTTCACTAGACCTGTTTGTTCGAATCAAAGGGACATGAGGAGTTTACTTGCCAGTGACAAATGATTCAAGGGG
The DNA here is from genome assembly GCA_023846285.1 of Phrynocephalus versicolor. Taxonomy (NCBI): domain Eukaryota; kingdom Metazoa; phylum Chordata; class Lepidosauria; order Squamata; family Agamidae; genus Phrynocephalus; species Phrynocephalus versicolor. The sequence goes on from JAHTLZ010003526.1 coordinate 66,145,174, forward strand.
ACTACTTTAGTACAACGCCCTATGCTACTCAAAGGATTTCAGCCATTGGATTTCCTTTTTCCAGGCTACGTTGCAAGCCTTCCCACGTTTGGTTTTCAGAGAACCATTACAAAGGCATATCTGTTACTCTGTCACAATTCTCCTGTTTTTCTGGGTGTTTTATTTTTTGGATTTCTTAATGTCTGGAGAAAGAAAATGTGGATTTGCTTCAGAAAGCATGTAGCTTATAATAAAAGTAAATTACATGCGGTCAAGTCAGTTCTCACTGTCATGGTATAGTGTACTTCTTCTGGGGCATTATGGGACTTTGCAGCTTGCTGAAGGCTTCACAGGCTGGTTCCTCGGGGATGCTCAGTGAGGAACTGAACTGCCTATCTCTAGCATTGCAGCCTGGTGTCATCTCACTGAGCTCTACAGCCACCTGTAGTCAGTAGGGCAAACCAACATAAGCAACATTGCATTTCTTGCTGGCTGTTGTTAAGGCAACACCTATGCACATTTGCTTGGAAATACTGTATGTACTACTGAACCCAGTGGTGCTTACATCTGAGAAGAATGAAAAACAGCTTGCAGTGCAAACCTATGTGTATCCTCTCAGACGCTAGCAGCTTTGGGTTCAGTAGCACGCATTCTCAGGTAAGTGTACGTATGTGCTATTTTAATAGTACATCAATCAATGTATTACTAGCAGAAGAGCAGAAATTCAGTGACACAAGAGATTGAACAGAGTTAAAAATTATTACTTGCATATTCTGTAATGGTCACAGAGAATCCATGTGTTGGGAAATCATTTCCAGAGTCATACCCAGATTATTATTACTAGATTTACTGAGAATCAAGTATCTGCATAAGTAGTTGTTCTCTGCAAGTATGTAAACATACTGTTACACTTGCCCAAAATAACAGTACAGCTTTATTACATAATTTAATGTTCTCATGAGTAGACTTTCTGTATGTTAACAATTGTAAATTCTGTCACAGTCGTTTAACATTTGCCAATTTAGTATTCAGAAAGATATGAGAATTGAAGGAAAAATGCATTTTGGCAGTAGTTTTACCCCTCTGCCCTTTGTATAGAAATGGGCTAAAAAGTTCAGATCTGTCTGTGAAAACTATATACTGTATTTAGTTGCTGTGTAAAAAACATCATGAGAAATGAACTTTTCAGGGCCAGACTGAGCCACAGATGGTCTCTCAAAATGTCATGACTAATAGCAACCGATACATGCAAAAACTTTGAGCACTGATTCTTTTTCCTTAACTTAAATGTGTAGGGGAACTTCGACACATTACCAAACTGAAACCTTGGAGCCTCTTTGATGTCCTGGTGGAGAAGTATGGTTGGCCGCAGGAGGAGGCTGCCGAGTTTACAGATTTCCTGATTCCCATGCTAGAAATGGTTCCAGAAAAGCGAGCCTCAGCGGGTGAATGCCTTCGGCACCCTTGGTTGAATTCTTAGCAAAATCTCCAGACCTGGACATCGGGCCAGCAAGCCACATCAGACTTTAAATGGTGACTGTCATTAATTCTCTTAACAGGATCATAAATGAGCTGGCTCCAACCCCAGACTTTTATTTTGCTTTGAGGTACTGTTTGACCTTTTGCTTTTTTGTGCACTGTGTTCTTGGGAGGAGGAATAGTCATTTTGTCTTCGGCTAGTAGTTTCACTGACTCTGCAGAAAAACACTCATGTGTCTTGAAGCATTGTTCCTTGTGTTGTGTGGCATTCAGACATCGACTTTTTGAACAGAAACATCCCTTATTCCCCTCTACGTGTTTTGGCAGGTTTTGTAACTATTTATGGAAAATATTTTAGCTGAGTATTCTATAATTTACAAGTGTGAGACCTTATCAAGTCAGAATTGAGAAAATGTACAATTCTATCTTTGGGCAAAGGGACGTTATTCTTGTAAAATAGCATATGTAAATGCACCCTGTAAATGTTTATTTCCATTAAAAATGGGATGGGGACACCAGATCCAGAGTCGGGGTATTGAATGGAGAGCAACCTGTAGTGTACAAATTGCATATAGAGAGAATTCCAGGATGCCTCAGGAGTTGCACAAGCTTTCTGTGCCGTACCGGTACCCAGATTGGAATTTGAGAAAATAGCTCTGATTTAGAATATGTCATTCTCCAACAGGCACTTTAAAAAAAAGGCTAAGCATTCAGAGGATGAAATATATATTTTAAGTGCTTTTGAGGAGATCTCATTTGTGAGGTGAAGTTATGGTAAGGGGCGCTGCTTTTACTTAAGTATGGCTGACGTGCTCGGCTTAAGGATTTAAATAGTGTAAAGCCTAGGAAGAAGTCAGTTTTTAATCTTTGATGAAGACAATGCTCCACTTAAGGAAAAACAGAATTGATGCAAACATTTTCTTTACAATGAAAGATCATGCACCTTCCATACATAGCTTTACATGTTTCTAAAACAAATTGCACTAGCTTTCCCCCCATGAATTGACATATTGAGGAACTAATATTCCTTTGTAAGTTGCACACAAAATTTTAAGTGTTTTCGTATAAAAACAAAAAAACTTAAGTAGATTCCAAAAGAGAACTCACAGGCAATACAGATTTTAGAATGTAAAATATGGAGGTGTATTTTAGCCTCTTTTAGAAGTCAGTGGAATGAATGTAAATTTATTTCTGGTTTTACATTTTAATTATGGTGCCACTTTTTCTTGACTTTGTCCATTTTAAATTTCTTCACATGCCTTTGCAATACCCAGATTGTGAGATGAAACCCCGTGTTGTAACAATAACCAATTGTTTGAGGTGCTTGCAGTTGTCTAATTAAAGTGGTTGTGTTTGTTTTTTTCCAGAATTGTCATGCTCCCTGTAATGTTTCAATAATGGCGACTAAAAGGGGTTTACCATAATTCTTTTAGAATCAGAAAAGCTCTTAGATGACATGCATTCCGTAAACTTTTTGTATCTCCTTTTTCAAGTGTGGGTTTAAAAAAAAGAAAGAAAGAAATCAGAAGAGCCTCCTTGGCGGTGTTTGCCAAAATGAAAGGGCAGCATTCTACAAGGTGAATTCAGCCTCTTCATGCAGTAAAAAGAGATTGCTTAAATAGAACTGTAATGTTGTGGTGCTCATTGGTGCAGCCACTCATATGAATTCCTCGCAGTGGGACTGTATACACATCACAAAAAAACAAGCTCACCCACCAGTACATAAGGATTTAAAAAGCTTTACATGGGAGTTGAAATCCTTTTAGACTTAAGAGCACTGTGGCGGATAGACACATTTAATATATGTTAAAATTGACACGTCTAATTTAACATGCTTATTCACAGTAGTGGCCCTTCAAACACTGTAATCTGTAAGTGCCTTTGTCTTTAGTTCGATGCGGTGAAACTGTTTACCCCGAGTTACACAGCTGTGAAAGATCGGAGAGCCTCTTTAGTGAAGCCATGGCTGCGGACATCCTGAGGCATCCCTATTACCATGATGCTGTTCTGGAGCCTGGTGAGGAAGGGGGAGGGAGGTCTGGCTACTTCATGTGGATACGCTATTCTGTTGGACAAGGGAGGTCACTGTATCTGGACCTCAGATTCTTTCCCCGCTTCCTATGCACCCACTAGGGAAGTCAGCCACCAAGCGATGGGAGATGCTTTTCAAATATACAAACATATCAGCATTGAAATCAACACATTGCAAAAAAAACAGTCCCCCACATACACACATTCTAGGTGACCCCTTAGTGTGCATAAGAAGTTTTGGATGTTTTTTAAAACAAATGGTCTTAGAGCAAATTGCTCTGATGCACCACCATTTTTAATTTTTATTTTGCCCCTGGTGTCAAGACTGGCAAATTATGGGCCCACGCTGTTGAATACGGAATTGTCCTCTTGCTTTGCAACGGCCAGCAGATGAAACTCCGTATTGAATGCAAATGAATTCAGATCACTCTAGTCTCTTTCTAAAAATAGTCACAGGATAAGTCTCAAGGCCACAATGTGATCCTTGTTCATAGCTCTGGCTTTAAATTAGAGACTTAAGTGTTTACAAATATGCAAGGTTTTAATTGAAAAGGACTGCATTTCATTGTACAAAAAGGAGATACTGTCTGGAAAGGGAAAGCCAGTGAGATACAAACCTTGAATATTACTTGGGGAAACTCCTCAAGGAGCAGTGTTAACGCATATACTGTAGTATTATCCGCCAGGTCTGGCCACTTGCACCTGCTAGATTTTCCTGCTTTTATGTCACCATCTCTTTCTGTGGTATCCAAGGGCTCTGCTGGCATGGTTTGGCTGCAGGAATGCCTTCTAGAATGGGACATTGATCCATGAATAAAGCTACGCCTGCCCTTTGGGGGAACACTAGTTCTGTGTCCTATGCAGCCCCTAGAAATCAGCTGTGCACTACAACTCCTGGGTGAGCGGGCTTGACAATTATTTTAAAATCTGTACAATTAAAAAGTCTACTGAAAGTAATTTAGTCACTTACCTCTCAAGAAGCATGTTCTCTCTCTCTCTCTCTCTCTCTCTCTGTGTGTGTGTGTGTGTGTGTGTTGAAAAATCATTTTGGGTTATGAATATTTCACTTTATATTGAACTTTTTTATGTGAGCTTGATTCTGTATTCTCGCCCAGGCAAAAAAAAGGGTGTACTCCCTGTATGAATTTGTAGGCTAGTGTTGATGAATGTCAATGGAAAATAATTCTTAAAAGATGGACTTGACCACATTGATATGGCAGCTAATTGAAATGTTTTCTGATTAAATTGGAAAATGTTTTTTTAAAAAAAGTCATGGCTACCATCCAGCCCCCAGATGCACTTTTATAATCCCCAGTACTCACCAAATTGAATTGGTACAGTAATGCCTTGGTTTAAGAGCAAGACAAGCGAGCACGTATTCTAAATTTTGCCTTTATCAACAAGCAATGTCTTGATATACAAGCACTGGGGCAGGTCACATGATTACAAGTGAACCAATGGTGGCTCTCTCTCTCCCCCTACTGGACTGTGAGTGATTGTCTCCAAAGCAGAGGAAGTGTGCAGGTTAGGGTTTTATTTTTCTTTATATTTTTTTATTTGTTTTCAACATCCTTTCTTATTTTTCAAACCATTTATAGTCATAGGGCAGCTAGTCAAGTACATATATTGCTACAAGTTGCACTTGATTATTGTCACATTAAAACACAGCGTAAAATCCAGTTGTTAGTCCCAAGAAGAGCAGATTCTGCAGCCTTGTGTGGTCAGGGAATTCTAGCCAAGTTCTTTTGTGAGTTTTGGCATTTAGTGTTTCCAGTATGTAGTCTTATGGGGCTCCAGAACAAATCTTTAGAGTTTCCATTATTTCTTATGGGGAAATCTGCTTTGATAAGAGTGTTTTGGTTTCCTACCATGTTTACGGAATGGATTATGCTTGTAAACCAGGGTGTTACTGTATTGGGAAAAGTTTGTCCCTCGAGAGGCCACGGGGAAACAACATTTCTGTCATGTCACTTACCACATCTTAAGTTTTAAGCCACTAGAGAGCAGCATGAGATACCCTCTTGTTAATCCAGTTTTTAAAAAGCTTTTTTATATATATTCGGTTAACAAAGCCTGCTGTAGCAATGTACACTGTCTTTCAGTACATGGCCAGAGAGTTATTTTTTTACAAACAGAGATTGAATGTGCAAAAGTCACTCTTTCAGACCACTGCCTTCCCCTTTGCCAACACAGCTCTCTGGCTGCTGCCAAATCTCGTCCTTGGCCCAACTGAGATCTCCTACTCCTTTCTCAGAGTCTTTACTACAGTACCCTGCATTATTACTACTATGATAAAACTATTTGCAAAAGGTCAATAAAAATCATGTTGTCACTGAGGGATGAACAAAATTGGTGATATAGGCAATGAAACAAATGAAGTTCTCTACACCATGTGAAGTATTTTTCATAAAGGTATGTGGTAGGCTTACAGGTGAAAAACGGCATTCATACCAGCTCTTCACGAAGCTTATTTTTCTGATTCTTTTGTGGTGATTCTGACAAGTCTAAGACTTGTGCCTGTTATGTTTTGAGCTATTTCTCCCTTCTGTTGGGGGTTGCTAGCTGCTGCAGCGTAAGAGTAATGCTTTGCATGTAGTTACTGGTCAATGTACACATTCCATATTAGAAATCCTTTATCATGTTCACTTATTGGTAAAACAGATTTTGAGTTTGGGTTAATCCAAGCACACTCTTAGCCACACCCCACAAACATTGCATGGGGTTCAGCTATATGACAAAACCATTCTAACAGCATATGGAACACGGGAAGATCTCAGGGTTGGAGACAGTGTATGCATATGAGATCTACAACCAGGATGCATTTGTTTTGGGTTTGGGGCATGATATTTTAGAATAATGGACAATAGAAGCATTCCACATTTAATTTTTAAAAAAACTAATCAACATCTTTAGAGCTACCAATCTGACAGCAATGTTTTGTTATGAAGGTCAGTTGCTTTAAGATTCTTAGGGAAGGACAAATGCATCACAGCTCATAATGTTCAGCTTTCTCTTTCACATTGACTCAAATAGGGTAATACTGAAGGCTATGTGTGACTTCTTTTACATACCACGGTGCGTGTTCGGTTGGTTTAAAAAAGCAAGAAGTCGTGTAGTCTGGTTTTACTGCTAAGGAATTTTTGCTTGACCAGGATACTGTAATGCAGTCGAGGTGCCAATGCTGGCTTGTTTGCTACAATCCTAGTTGTGTTCTAGGATTCTGACATTCATTGCAATGTCACAATGATCAAATTCACTGGAGTACCATTTTTCTTAAAACAGCAAGTTAGGAGTACGTTGTTAAAACTGACATAATTGTGATTTATTAACATGAATTAAAATGCCCAACCAGTGCTGCAATGTGACAGTATATTAAAAAAATTAAAGTTCATATACTGTACTACTTTCACAAGGATCACACGCTTTTGCAAAAGACTTGTATGTACAATACTATATCAAATGAGAAGCGTTAAGCAGTTTTACACGCAAAAGAAACAGTATTTACAGCACTTGTCAGAGACATTAGAAACGATCTATACATTAAATTACATGTCGGCAAATAACTGTCAAAATAAAATAGCCATGTCCACACCAAACTATAAAAATCTGTATTGCATTTTCTATCTATATGCACACAAAAACTGTTGACAGATGAAAAACCTGTTAGTGCCGTCACTTAGCTGTGTATTTTAATTACATATGTATAAAAAGTAAATATAGAAAACATTCACTAAATGAATTTAACTGCAACAATAAAATTTAAAGTTATGCAGCATCAAATCTACTGCCAGAACAAACAGCTGGAATGTTCACGTACAAAATAAAAATACCTAATACTGGCTAAACAGCACAGTCTCAGGAACTTTTAAAAGCAAAAATTGAAAAAAAAAATACAAGGAGCAAGCGCGCGCGCACTGGTGTTTGCTTTTATACAAAGTATCATGTACAAGCTTTAAAAAGTACCTTGAACGGGTACATATGAAATATACAGTTTTTACAGAACATTTTTAAAATGTTTAGAAGCGAGGGGTCTGTCTTAATGCCATCCTGACCCATGATAATTGTTTTGAAAAGTTGGTGGCACCTGTGCTCTGTGTATCGGTATTTGCCCAGGCACAGGAGATGCCTGCTGAGGTCCTTGCACACCATGAGGGAGGGATACAGAGCCAGGATGAGGGCAAAACCCTGAAGGTGTTGGTGTTGGAATACTGTTTGGTCCTTGAGGCTGGATGTGAGGACCCTGACCTGGGAGTGGACAGTGAGGTCCTGGTGCAGCAGGTGGATGCTGAGGGCCAGGCCCCAAAGGTGTATGATGTGGAGGTTGGGATGGATAGGAAGAGACCGTTGAATGAGCACTTGAAGGGAAAAGGGGGGGCCCTTGATGAGATGGATGGTGCAACCCTTGTGCTGATGCGGTGTGGTGCCCAGAACTTAGCACGTTGGAGGGTGGCGGTGGAGGTGGTGGTGGTGGCGGCGGCGGCGCTGAGTTGACGGCATGCTGGTGTTGTGCTTGCAACCCTTGGTGACCACCTGTGGGATGAGTAGGGTGGTGGTGAGGTAGGGGGCCAGGAGGAGGTGGTGGAGGTGGTAGGTGATGACTAGTAGTTTGAGAATGGATGTGTGACCCCGGGGCCACTGCTACTGCATGCACAGGACCTACCACGTGGGCCACTGCATGCTGCTGATGAGTACTTTGCTGCTGCACAAGATGGGGTCCTGGAGCAGGAGGCGGTGGAGGAGGAGGAGGAGGAGCACTGATGGCTGGCGTCTGATGGTGGATACTGGGATTCTGAGATGGCAAAAAATGCCCACTGGTTACATGGTGTCCTGAAACGGTTTGCTGGCATGTTGTCCCAGCAAGTGTTGGATTTGGTCCAGAGGGAAATACAGTTTGTTGGGGCGTGATGCTACTTTTTAACTGATTGTAATTTTGAAAGTTTCCTGAGGGGGGTTGCTGGTTTTGATAGTAAGTTGAGGAAGGGGGTGGCGGGGGTGGCGGCGGCGGAGCACTGGAATTCAAATTTTGTTGGTGAAACTGATTGTAAGCAACTGAAGATGTCTGGGAGAACAATGTCCCACTAGGTGGCTGTGGAGGTGGCGGTTGTTGTTGTTGCTGCTGCTGCTGCTGCTGCTGTTGTTGTGTACTGCCTTGAAGGTTCTGGGATGCCGCATAAAAACCTCTATGAGAGTCTCTTTGAGGTGTCCCCACTTGAGGTGACTGAGGATGGTGAGGTCTGTATGGAGACCCTAACGGTTGTGAAGGAGGCTTTGGTGAAAGGTAGCCGTGCTGTACAGGGGTGTGGGGAGTAGAGGATTTGGGAGGATTTTCTACATGAGGGGAAGGGGGACAATGTAACTTCAGTGGCGCAGAAGGAACCTTCTGTGAGAGTTGCTCGGTTGTACTACGCACATGGGGCTGGGAGGGATGGTTTTTTGAAAGTGCTTCAGTATTGTTTGCCAGCGGCTTCTGTTGCTGGTCAGATTTTGCTTGAGTCGTGTTCTCAATCTCTGGAGTTTCAGCAGTTGCCTCCCACGGGGGATCCTGTTTTGTGGGTGTTTTCCCAAGTGACTGAGCAGGAACTACAGGACTTGATGAAGAAGTCTACATTTAAAAAAAACGACAGTCAGTAGATACCCTTTCACCTCTAAAAGACCCATGTTCTTACAGAGAAGATGGCTGTCGTAGGCCTCTTCCACATGACTACACCTGGCCACAAAGAACATACTTCTCCCTTAATAAAATGTTTCAGAAGTCTTTTTTTCTTATTAAAAGGCAAAAAGATTCATGAAACAGCATAAGCAATCCTGCAGTATGAGGATACCAAATGTTCCTTGTGAAAATAAATTAGGATCCTGGTCTAAAACAAACCAGTACTCATTGGTTGGCTTCCCTGATCATTCATGAAAGATATGTATTATCAACATTTATGATCAGTGTTCATATTTTAGATCTCATTCACGGTGCTCCCAGCTTTTCTGAGGGCTGACTAAAGACCAAAATTTCATGTTTTGTCGTTTTTCAAATATTTCATTTGAGCTATGCAACCAGTGGGGTAGTGAGGCTTAGTATTTTTGGATCCCCTGTTGAGTAACGTTAAAATGTTTTTACCTCAAATAGCACAATAGGCCTGTCCAAATAATGTGGTTACCAGGGTCACTGCAACACTCTTCTGAGAACAAAAGGAAGACACTCTGAAGCCATATTTCAAAGAAAAACAGTTGGACTCCATTGTGCTTAAGACAAATATACTTGATCCTTTGACTTGCTAAATGGTTCAGAAATATTGCTGTGCAAGATATACAGAACTGCATTTCCTTTCCAAATGTGAATGATCTAGCTGAATAATAATATAATTATCTGTTTCTAGATAACATTTCATTGAAGCACTTCTGTTAAGGTGGCCATTTACAAAAGAAAGACTTCTTCTACACACGAAGGATTATTGCTTGTCAAATGTGACATGAGCCCTAACAATACAGGGACTGATTTGATGGATCACAAAGATCTTGCCTTAGACTTCTAGTTTCCAAGAGCAGTCATTGAGAGGCCCCTGGGCACCAAGACAAAGCAGGGCCATGTTGATGGTCCACTTTCCTTCGCTCTTGGCAGTGCGTGATATTCTGCCCCTGTCCACTGAGACATTGCCCCTAACTCCAAACTAAATATAAAAAAGGTCTCTTGCAGTTTATCATGACCAGAAAAGATGTAGGGAAATGGGTCAGTGCTTATTTATAAGCTTGATCATACTGTACCTTGCTCACCTTTAAAGGACTTTTGCAAGCCTTCACAGAAGCTTCTGGGGACGGACATTCGCTTGTGGGCTCAGGATTTTCAGGATCTGAAAAAATAATTACAGCTGGTCTATAAACAACCCTGTAATGGGTCTGAAGGATTGCTGTTGTAATGGGCATGCATTCAATCATCAGAATAAAAGCAAAAAAAAAAGTGTTCTGCCTATATGCCACCCCATAGCACTTCAAGCACTCTCTAGGCGGACTACAATTTAATTATGCAGGCTACACATTGCCCCTCCCCCCCCCAAAAAAAGCTGGGTACTAATTTTACTGAACCTCAGAAGGATAGAAGGCTGAGTCAACCATGAGCCGACTACTTGGGACAGAACCTAAGGTTGTGAGCAGAGTTTTAACTGCAGTACAGCTATTAACCACTGTGCCACGAGGCTCCTCAAGAAAAGCCTGATGTGCCAGAGAAGACTACGTAAAACCACAGGATTGCTGGGAGTTTGGAGGAATGCGGTATCCAAAGACACCAAGTGATTTCTTACCAGAATCCTTGTCTTTCCTGTGGTCGCTAAGAAGCAAAGCTCGCTGATAACTTCGCTCCCTCACTTGCTCCACCGATGTTGACGCAGTCCTTGAAAAAAAGACATGTGACTTGGACTTGCTGTGTTCAATCTGCGCTATTATAAATACTAGTAAATAGATACTTAACATTTGGGCTACAGACAGTGGAATTTCTGTTGCATATTACAGTGGAACCTTGACTTACGTCATTAATCCATTCCAGTGGTCTAGACTTAAGTCAAACATGACTTAAGTCAAACAAACTTTTTCCATAGAAAGTAATGGGAAAGTGGATTAATCCGTTCCAGATGATGAAAAAGACCCTCGAAAACAGCAATTTAACACAAATTTGACTGGGACAGGAGATTCCTTCCGGGGATGTAAATGAAATGTCTCTTCAAAGAGAGGGGGAGGCAGTGGAATTATAGTCCACAAGTTATACACCTCCACTTTTTAATGTTCATAGCAACAGTGTCTAACATTTAAGTTTTACTGATTTTTAACCTGACGTTCCAAGTCCTGAACAACCCTATGCTTACCATTAGAGTCCCACAACTGTACAGCTCCCCAACTAAAATGCTTCCATTGTGGACCAGACTTCTGCAGCCAGATTTTTTACAAGACTGAGCCGACTATCTAACCAGCGAGGCCAGCCCCGAGCTCCCGGCCCTTCTTCTCCGGCAGCAGCGGCGGATTCGGTGAGGCTGAGTACCAGCTCCAGGTGCTCTGAGCTGGCCTCGCCGAAGCCGCCGCTGCCGGAGGAGAGGAAGAAGGCAGGAGCAGTTTGGAGGTGGCAGCTGCGATGCTGGGTCGTGGCTGCCACCCGATTCCGGTGCCTTGCAGCGGGGCTCCGAGTTGTAAGTCAAAGCCTGCGACTCAAGTCAAACAGGCCCCTTCTTGCTGCAAGTCAAATATGCTGTAAGTCAATCAGTATGTAAGTCAAGGTTCCACTGTACTTTGACCTGGCAGGAATATATGGAGGAATGGGATTACACAACGAATGTGCAAGTTTGCTCTCAATACTAAACACATCCAGATCTAAGGGGAGAGAAAGAGTTTGCTTTAGGGAGATTAATTCTGGTGGTGAGGCTGTGAAGCACTGAGATTTTTGCTTCTGCTAGAGTGTTGCTATGAATCTGGATCTAAAATATCAGAAATATTCAAACTTATAATTTACAGCATAATTTGAAACTTGTACTCATAACTCTGATCTAATATTCAAACTGCTTGAAAGCAAGTCAATTATAAAGACCATAAAGATTGCTCAATGAATCAGACCTGACCTATAGACCAACATTTGGGGTTTGTTGGGACCCAGTACAACAGAAATGTATTAAGAGCCTCAGTTTGATAAAGTGGATATCTGAGCACTTGTTATGAGAGCAGGTGCAAGGTAGGACTCCTAATGCAGTCCTACAGTGACACAAAGACTATTCTCCCTGGGAAACACAGAGAGCCTTGGGGGCTAACAGTTCTCCATAGTTTAAGCTTTATATCAACAAAAACACAATTTCCACATACAGTGGACCCTTGTATAACATAAAATTTGTACAACATAAAAATTCCAGAGATAGGGAAATTTGCTTAACATAATCGCCTATGGGGAGAATCCATACAACATAAAAATGGGATCACTCTGTTTTCTATGCATTCCTATGGGAATTTGTATAAAGGAAAAATTGCTTAACATAATTTCATTTGGAACAAATTAATCCTTTATACAAGGTACCTCTGTATATTCTTTGGAAACTATAGCCCTAATGTATAAAAGCAAGACTTGAACATTTCTCAAATTTGCATATGTTATAATATTGCTAGCTTAAGTTTCACATGCATCTGCATGAAATACGTCTGAATTAGTTCAAAGCACTCATGCATTGCTATAAAACAATGTCTTAGTCCTGTCAGAACTGAAGCACTTGGTAAGACGCAAACACCTGAACACAGATTTGTAAGTAGTTTCCTTGCTGCAAAGCAGGCCTTTCAGATGTCTGGGGGCCTGCACCCACACCTACATCCTCACCCTCTAAACATTTTTCTTAATTTTTAAAAACTCAACGTGCCCTCCTGCAGGTTGTAGTAACTGCAGGTAGCAATTTTGCCATTGCCGTGCTACTTCTTAGCTCTTGTAACTGGCCTCTAGTCTTGAAGAAAGCCCACCTCAACACCTTAAGGGAGGGTGTACAATTTGGCAACATCGCCCCCTTTGGAGGACAGACGACATTTCAAGTTTTTGTATATATATATTTAAAATGCTGGTAGGCCAGAGGCTGCGTTTCTGTTTCTGGAGGCCACTCTTGGCCCACCTCGACTGTGGCGTAGACACAATCGCAAACCAAGACCCGGAGGAAAGATATTGAGGTGCTCATTGCCTTTGATTGTTATGTCTCTTTCCAAAGCATGTGGTTGTTCATTATATGCAGCAACGGGCATTTTTAAAATGGTCAACGTGCAACATATTGGCAGAACAACTCACGAAGACCACCTTATTGCAACCTAATGTCCTGAAAACAGGACTGTTGAAGTTTGACGCTCTGGATATCTGCATTATTCGGAGTCCACACAAAGGTCTCCTCTACCATTTGACAAGCTCTCTTTTCAAAAAGGGCTTACCACTGAACCTCTGGATCGTTCTTTTCATTTGAAGCTTCTTTGGATGCAGAGGAATTTTCCGTCTCATCAGAGGCAGCGCTATACTCGGGGGCTGGCAAAGGTACCGGGGCACTGGCAGCTGGCTCCCTCTCCACTGGCTCCCCGTTTTCAATGCTGCTGTAGCCATCAGGGGCACCACTGATGTTTCCCGTGCCAGCAGCATGTGGTGATATGCTAAGATAGGGAAAGCCTTCTGTCTTGGAGCCACTTTTTCTGGCTTCTCGCTGCCTCTTGCGATATTCTAGAAGTGACACCTGTGGGGAGGGAAATGATATTTTCAGCCATTCTCAGATAAGTATTTTTCCTTATATGCTCCAAACTCCGTTGTATGCTACAATAACAATACTATTGCATTATATCCTTTTAAAAATTCAACATGGATCTGTTCTGAAAACAGTGTCACTATGGAGAATCATCATACTGCTTTGCCTTGATTTTTTCACATAATTATATTTTGTTTCTAATGCACTTACTGCTTTTCCAAACAAACAAGTTGAACAAGTTAGATTTTGAATAAAAGTTGTCCTCCGCCATTTTGTGGTTCATATACTGCAGTCCAGGAATATTGCTGGACTGCAGTATATGAAGGCAAAGTTTGGGCCTGTTTGGGGTCTCCTGTACTTACCCCAGGCCTAGTGCTGCCCCAAGTGAGCCTCTGACAGGCTTCTCGGGCCTGTTGGAAGCCGCAGTAGTGGTTTCCGGTGCCATGCCTTAGGTAAGTGTAGGAGTTCCCAGACAGCCCCCCCCCCCCGGTCCCAAGCCAACCAGCATCTGCATATTGTGGATTTTCCTTTAGCGCAGGTTGGGTCCCTAAACCCCACGATAAGCAGAGGAATTACTGTAGTTTTATTTTTATTTTACCTTTCTAGCTCTAATAATCCTATTCTGCCAGTTGCTGTGGAATACATTGCCTGCCACTCCCATTTATCATGAGATAAATGACCAGAGGAATGTTATCATGAAATGTTAGAACACTGCCAAGTTAATGAAAGTTACTTTAGCTCAAAATATTTAACAACCACTGCACGAGCTGAATATGCCTTTTACAAGGAAAAATCTCCCCTCTGATCCAGCTTCATGGGCCTTAATGGAAAAGAAGGAAGCTTCCATAAGGATTTTGGGAAGCCGGCTACCAAATTTCTTGCCTTAGAAGAGATGGCACTTGTGCAGCTGTACTGAGTTGGCTCTTTAACAGCCTAAGCAATTTCAGAACCAGGAGTCAAAAGAGACAAATGCACTAGGGCAGAGGCAGTGTGCCACCTGAAAACGCAGTACTGCACTGCACTGCAACTCAAGTTTCCCTGCATTTAGATTATTTAATCTTGTCATTCACAGTCTACGTGAAAAAAAAAGTTGTATGTGTAATCCCATTTACATCTCCTCCATCACAGCCATATCTTTCTCTATATCACTCCAGAGGCAGATTTTCAAGGGTGCACTGACTGGGAAGGGGGAAATGAGCAAAATTCTGCTTTCAAAAATGCAACCCACTGTCTTCATATTAATACCGCAACCATAATGCTTTCTAGATGTTCAGAATGAAATTTTCAAGAAATTTCACTCCTAGACACTAACAGCCCATACAGTATCCGTGGGGGATCGGTTCCCCTGGCAGATAGTGAAATCTGTGGATAAGAGCAACTGCTCTTACCTGAGAATAATGGTGGTGGCAGGAGTAGTGGGGTGCCAAGGCGAAAGTTTTTGCGCCCAACATCTCTCAAATGCTTGGTGGTGTGGCGGCGGCAGCAAGGGCTTAGCATTGGTAAGCTTTCTTTTGTTTTCTTCAAGGAAACAAAACTTATTGATGCTGAGCCCTCTTTGCTGCCGGGCTCAGAGGTTGACCTGCGGGGGTGGCAACGGTGAGGAGGGCCGAGCATCAGCAAGCTTTCTTTTGTTTTCTCCCCTCCTCGCCACCGCCACGGTCTGCGGCTGGCTTTGCAATTACTGTTTGCAACAGCACCATACTTTATGGCTACTATTTGCAACAGCAGCCTGCTCTGCGGCTACTGAATTATTTTTAACCATTTCCCCCCTCAATCTGCAGATAAGTGAATCAGCGGTTAATGGTTCAGCAGATAAGGGGGTCATACTGTACTTTCTTAGCATCAACAATCTTAATGTATCAGGGATTTCAGAGTATTCACTGATTAATCTAATTTCAGGGGTGGTATGGCTTCCCATGGGTTCCAGTTCCACCTGAACCCAAGTTAAATGCAATTTGTCAAATGCAATCAATTCAAGCAACTGTACATCCTTAGTCACTACAAAGCACAATCTAGACAAATTCAGGCATCTGAAAGAGCTTGAGACTGACAATCGAGATGCTGATGTTAAGGGCTTGTAGCACCAGTCCTATGACCACTTAACCAGGAAGGAGCCCCACGGAACACTGATATTTACTTCAGAGTTGACTCAGAAGTCAGTCCCCTTTCTGTTCAAAAGGGATTATTCCCAGGTAAATGTGCACGGGACTGCATTCTGAATCCTAGCCTGCCTTTCTACTTCAAATACTCGTTTTGAAAACTAACATGGCCGCTTAGAATCCAATCCCTGCTGAGTCTCAAGTTTATTTTCTAATGTGTTAAGGAATGGTCCCAATCCACTTCAAAGCTTCCGAACTGGCAGAGCAGGACATTTTTGAAATGTATAACTGCAGAAGCACATGGTCACAAAAGATGTATATACAAGTTCAAGCAGGTCATGACCTTTTTCTTTTGGGGAGGATTCTGGGGGGTGCAGTTCCCATCCATCAAGTTGTCACTGCTGACGGCCCTTCCAAAGCCAGCTGCGAGCCCATCTTCAGAAGTGCAAAAAACGGGTGTTTCCATGAGCATGCCCCGAGCATCGTCTGGAATTAGGCACTTTGACTCACTGATTCGGAATCCACCTCCCACCTCCAGCTGGTGTGAAGGTGTTAAGTCCCTCAAATTAGAATTCATGGAGAAATTGACACCAGTTCTATCGGGGCTCTTGACCCAGGTGGGATAAATAGTTCCGCGACCACAGTGCGCTGTCTCCAGTTGGCTGGTTGCGTCAGTCCTCTCGTGGCCGGGGGCATCCATGGTCTTATGCAGTGCACTTTGCTCAATTGCGTCAAGTCCCAGCTGGAGGTCCGAGGGGGATTCCTTTTCTCCAGAGCACTGCCTGCTGCTATCCGTCCGACTCCGTGGACTAGAATAGCCAATAGTCTTTATTTCTTGCAGGCACATTTCCGTAAGACTGGAATTTCTAAAAGGGTTGAGTGTCAACATTGTTGACGACGACCGGTCATATCCCTATACGAGGAAGAAAATATTAAGATATAAATGTTTCGGGGAAAAGGAATGAAAATGACACCACACATGGAATTGTACACACTAGAAAGGCAAGTTGCATTTTGTTAATTTGGCACTGAACATGATTCTAAAAACCATGGTTTGCAAGCCAGGCCCATACCACAATCAGAAGCCATGATCTGTTGTTACAGCTTTACAAACTCGAGTTATTAAAAGCATAACTTGTTACTACATTTGGATCCAGAACTCTGGTTATGCCTGGCTTATTTCCACAGCTTTCCATGCTTAAAAGGGAGACAAAACAGAGCAGAAATAGAGCATGTGTTTGGTTTGTCTGGTTATCTTCAGAACAGATCGCAGCTAAAGCAACAAACCACAGCTAAACCATGGCTTAGTGTGAAATGCTGCTCATGCATCAGCTCAACTGAAAATATGTATAAATACTTGAGACTCCGGAGGTTAAAAATTAACACACATCCTAACATATCATTTACATTTTAATTATGTATATACCTTTAGAACAGACACCACCTCTATATCGACTGGATATGTCAATTCATATAAAGGAACTAGATCCAAATGTAGGCAAAAATAATGGAAGTTATAGGTTTCAAGACAGCAAAGCCAAAAGCGTATTTGGATTATGTGGATGGCAAGTTTGTGACAGAAGGTGAAAAAGAGTCCTTTATTAGTGCATACAGTTATTATATATATGGAAACTATTAATATTTTTATTTCACTAAAAAAAAAAAAAAGAAATAACAGACCTGGATTATTTGAGCAGCTTGAGAATATGATTTAATGCCGTGTATTTTTCATACAACAGAACTATACCAATGAGATAAAGATTTCTTTTGTGTGTGTGTAGGGCAGAAGTTTTACAAGACTGTGCAAATTGTGTACTCTTTCATTGTAAATTGGAGTAACTGATATACTATTTGGTTCATGAGCTTTTTAAGCAGTGTGCCAACCAGTGTTTGTTTTTTTAAGGAGAAACACCTAAGTCAACTATTCCTGTAATGTACTATGAACAGAGAAGCTTGCATCCCGCTACAAAGTCCACTGTTGATACATTACAAGCAATGGCTCTCACTGGCTTCAGCCAGGATTCTTCTTCTTCCAAAATTCATTCCAAAAACTAGTAAAACAGATAGATGCCTCTTGACACGGATGTCTTACAATTCTCCTTACCTCTTGGTTATATGTTCGCCTCTTAACCTCTGGGGAACTTTCAGGGGAAGAAATATTCTGCAAACACACCAAAAATTAAGAGTGGTAAAATCATGCAAGTGATTTGCTGTTACTCTGATGATGACTCAAAAACTCCCCTAAATGAGAATGTTTGCAATTTAGTCAGAAATCTGCCCTGTCCCAAGATTCAATTTCAATAGACATGAAGAGTTTTAAAACAATGCAGGTTACTTCCAAACATGTCTATAAAGAGCAATTTTACAACATTCTGTTCATGTGGGTTTTTTTTTTAAATGCGGATACAACAATTCTAGTCCCAAACCAGCCATCTACATGTAGGTGCAGGAACTCCCAGACACAAGTAGAGCTCCTGCCCGAGCATAATCTACCATTTAAGTTACAAAAAGGTATGGAAATTTGTTTTTCTGCAACAGACAATGGACACACACCCCAGTGAGCTGTATCTGTTCACCATGATTTGCCATTTAAGCTACAAATCACACAGCAGACAAACAAACAAAATATGGGGTGTCTTCCCCATTTCTAATTTGCTTCTCTTCTATCAGTTTTGTAAGCTCTTTCTCCCGGGTGAGCAAGCCAGGTATACACCATTGTTCTGGGTTTGGATGCCATGGGCAAGCCATGGTTTGAAAACAACAACAACAGGGCTGCTTATAAAGCCAGCCAGCAAACACTTGCTTTCAGGTGGTAGGAATGAATCACAGATGTTAGCAGAGGAAAGTTACACGAATACATGAGATTTCAACAGACCAAAGCAGCACAAATGCCTAGCAAATGAGTTCAGGATTCTATTCATCTTGAAGCGAGAGCTTGTCAAGAGAACGCTTTCTTCCACGAACACAAATTACTCCATCAAGGACAATTTTATATTCAGGCTTAGGTATTTCACAAGTTTAAGAAGGCAAAAACATACTCTCTTGGGTTTCTTTTACATGACATTTCATAAGAAGCAGAATTTTATAGGTTCAAATGTTTTTTTTAAATATATATATACATCAATGTACATCTAGTTTAAGCCACATGTGCTCAGCCAGGAGAGAAGGGTTAGGATAAAAGAAAGTCAGGATGCTGATATATATTAGGGGTCAGCTTTGGTAGGAAGGATCCAGATACAAGCTGAGTGTTTGGGGCCCAAATTTACAAAGGTGTCCTCCTTCTAGACCAAGTATTCAACTTTGAGGCCCAGCTAGCAGATATTATAGCTACCAAAAAGGTCAGGGACTTATTCCTGAGATGAACAACACATAGTTCGTTGAATGCGCCTCTCCACCGAAAAGGACAAGGACATTGCCTCCTTGAAAAATAAGTATCTGGATCCTTCCTATTTGTCCAAAAATGCCTTGGCCAACATTTTCTCGGTTGCCAGCAGAACATCTGTTGACCAGGAAAGACGGAAAGTGCAGCAGGTCCAGGTGAATCCTCTTTGCTCGAGTTCAGGGGTTCACACCCGCCCCCCGGGGGGCAGAGACTGGCATGTTAGGTAGGATGTGGACTGCACAGCCAGCAAGGTTTCCCATACGATGCACACCTGGGTGGGTGAGCGTGCTCCCCCATCCCATGTGTGTCTTCAGAACTTGATGCTGATGAAGATATATGTCTCCAAGGATATGTTAAAATTTTATTTGGCAACCTCTTCCTCCTGCATAAAAGACACATCTGTCCATGGTTCATCCCTCCCCCAAAAAACCACGTCATCTCTTCCTCTCATTGAGGGAAGGAAGGACCCACCACTATGTTTGGCAGGACTGGTTGTTGGCCTGTAGTCCTGAAGCAGGAATATCCCTAAGGCCCCACGTTAGAAGTGCTACTGGAACTGCGCATGCAATTCCTGATGTCGGAAATTATTACAATTCACAGCCTTTGAAAAAGCTGAAGAGGAAAATGTACATTTAGATTGTTTTTGGTCATCTGTTTAACTGACAGTCAGCACTGGCTTTTGATTCCCCCCTTTTTCTCCACAAAGATGACTTCTTCTACAAAGAAGTAACAGAGGCAATGAGACGATAATGCCAAATTATGCACTTGGTTGTTGAGAGAGAAAAAATGGCACCACAGAGAGGCTGCTGTCACGCAACTTCCTGTGCTAAAGGCAGGCGTGACTTTGGGTGGGAAACGGAGGTGGCCAACCTACCAGTTGGAAGAGCAAGAGAGGCACCTCGAGGAGCTTCTAGGCAGAGGTGCCGCCTGGGTTCTTACATCCCCAGCATCTTTCATACCTTCAGAGCTCAGGGAAGGAGAGTGGTTCACCAACACCCCCTCAACGTCTTCTACGTTGCTGAGAATGTGAGTGCCAGAGATCAAGAGGAAGGCGCTACCTCAACTCAGTTGATACAAGATGGCCCAGAGGCATTGCCCCTGCCTTAGAAGAAGGACGCGGGTTAACACTGGCTGAGTATGAAGAGAGGGATTCTAAAGCAGCTGCCATTTGTAGGGCAGCGCTCCGCAGACTCGGAGGAGTTTTGGGACACTTTGCCAGAACTCTGGACGGAACTGATACAGAATAAAACAGCAGGCAGATGAGGGTTTTTGAAAAAGATGAGTGTGTGTGTTGAGGGGGGATGATTGAGGGGAGCACTAGGGAATAGGCTGAATCCAAATGTAAAACAGCAAGTTTTTAGGATGCACAGCTAAGAACAAGCTTGTAAAAAGGAGGAGAATCTCGTCTACAAGGAAAGATCTTGGGGAGGAGTCAAAGCTTGCACAGGGCAAATGAATTCTTTTCTCCTGGGAAATTCATCCTGCCTTGGCTGAGTGGCAGAGGGGAACTACGTAAAATCACTGGACAGCCCCCAGCCACGAGACTGAGAAGGCTTTATTTGCGGCGAATCTGGCTCCCTTTCAAAGCTCTCTGAGACGGCTACTCGTGGCACACTTTCCAAGCTCACGGCTGCATCTGCCAGGCAGCTCACTAAAATAAGAAATGTCAAAAGGCTTATCTGACAATGTGCTGATGAGAGAAGAGTACAGAGGCATAGGCTCACCTCAAAGTGCATTGCATTTCCATGTATGCATGGAATTACTGGAGTAACCGGCGAGTAAATGGGCTTATAACCATTTCTGCAGTTTTCCTCTTCTGCTTTTATTCTTGGAGGAGTAGCAAACAACAATGGATCTGAGGCCGAAAGATCAGCATGGGTTGGTGTGGCATACGGAGAAGGAGTCGGGGTTGAAGTTTCTGAATAGGCTGAGTCCAACAACTGATACAATCTTCTTTTTTTCAGCGGCGTGGTGAGATCTGAATGGTAAAACAAGAATGGCAACAAGCCAAGTCAGCCCTGGTTTACTGATGCTTTAAAATTTGAATACAAAACATTATCAAGGTGTGTCAATGAACCATTTTATCTTGGGATTTTAAGAAAAAAAAATAGTTCCAGAAAGGCAAGCATACAGATCTGATTTCAAAGTTATCATTCATCAATCATGAAGAAATAAATTATGATTTAGAATTCCAATCTGCTGTGTAACTTCTGGTTACATGAGGTAAAGGATAACCCGGCATCAGGACTTGAAAGCAAAGTTTACAGGAATTATCACAGCCAGAAAGAAGCTTCCAACACTCAGTACAATATGAGAAGCTGAGGTTTCCCAGTTGCTCCTCTATACCCCTAGAGGTCGCAAAAAAGATGAAGCAGTTCTAGGGGACAGCTTGCAGAGTTTGGAAAGAAACAACGTCACCTGGTAAAGAACAGCTGTCATTCAACAGTAAAGGGCTTCTACTTTCACCATTGATTGTAGGACTTCTAGATCTTTCATGAGATGGTGAATTAAAATTGTCTACAACTGCTGAGTTTTCTTCCTCCAGAGCTTGCTTTAACCAACGCTGCAAAAGATATATTTTTTTTGAAAAACAATTGAAATCATCTCTACCAATGCTGAATGTTTTCACTGTTTCCTGACTTGGGAACAGCATGTGTGAGTCATTGGGCAATGAAGTTCTCCGGTAGCTTACAGCATGCTACGAAGCTACTTAAAATTCAATAAGCATGACAAACATACGATGCGGCATAAAATTCAGGAGAAGAAAAAGAAAGGTAGCCTAAAATAACCCTGGGCGAAAATTTTAAGTCTTTGTCTGGTGCTGAAATGACATCAAAATTTAGGCTGCTGGTGAAAACCTCTTTTACCATCTATCAGTGTCAATCAGTAAACCAAGCAACACCAACATATTACAGAATTTGTATTGTTACCTTTAAGAAGATAAACTGAAGGACATATTACCTTCTTGCAGGAGCCAATAATATTCTCCACGGGTTCTTTTCTCCGTCGCTTTTCGGAAAGGAACGGTGACGTAAAACGAATATAGTGCTTTGGAGTAGTATATACATGGGGGCTATAAGAGAGACCTGGTAAAGAATTCAGTTGCGTTGCCAAAACCTCCGGATCTGTCGTTATACGCAGAGGCCTTTCCGAAAGGCCGTCCGTCGGTTTGCCTGGCTTCTCAATCTTCTCACTTAACCACTCGTCCACTAAGTGCTGAAAAGAAAAGGGGAGAAAGTCTCCATAGCATGTTTGGGTTGGTCCAGTCCCAAGGAGAGCAGTAACAGAGCCACTGCTCGAGCGTACTGCCTCAGTCGCTGGCTTCCAATTCGTTTTGGTTGAGTGTGCTGGTAGAGATCTTTACAGATCCCAATATCATTGATCCAAGACCTCGGAATGACCTCCTACAGTGGAAAGCCCCCAACACTCTGTCTCTCTTGCTCTGTGTCTCCCTATAAGCCGCATAATGGGGCAAAGAAGGGATTCGAGGCCTGTGCGTGCCTCCCATGTTCTTCCTCGGATCAAAGAATGTGAATCTTCAGGGAAGATGCTTGCTGAATGAAAGAACTGTGAGCTAGACTGGGGAATGTACTGTGGATGAAGACGCAACCCAGAGAAAGAGAGAAATTGTGGAATTCTCTTCTGTCCTAAAGAGAGCCGGCAGTGGTTGGAGCAAACAACAGTAGGCCACCACGCTGCAAGGCTGTTTCCTCTGCTCCTAAAGCCCACTACATACACATTTGCTGGATTATGCAAAGAGCTGAACTGAGCTTTGTGCAAACTGGCTAAGGGAACTGCTTCTCCTGTCAAAGATAGCAAGTCAGATCTTAACCGGATCCCCTTAAGGTGCAAGACCTCAACACGGTTGTGTTGTTACCCTTTGAATACAGTAGGACCCCCATATCCACTGATTCGTTATCCACTGATTCAGTTATCCACGGTTGGCAGGGGGGGAAATTAAATAAATAATTCAGCAGCCGCAAAGCAAGCTACTGTCATAAACAGCAGCTGTAAAGCAAGCTACTGACACAAAACAGCAGCCGTAAAGCAAGCTACTGTCATAAAGCAGAAGTTTTGGGGATTTTTGGTGTTCTCTCTTATCCACAGTTTTCATTATCCACAGGAAGGCCTGAAACCAATCCCCAGTGGATACCGGGGTTCTACTGTATCCTATTTCTTATCCATCTCATGGCAAGGGCTACTAACTTCCAGCCTGCTCTTTTCTGAGAAGAGGGATTTTTCTATAAGGGAGTTGTTCCCCAAACAGACCAGGAAATAACCTTGTTTCCTCCTGGCATGCAGCATCAAGAAACATGGTTAGGTTTACAAATGCACATACCTTTTTTGTTTTAGGATATTTAGTAGGGCATTTATTAAGTGCTGGGGCTTCTGGTTCAGGAACTATTTCAGGAACAGCTGTCTCTGTTTCGGGCTCAGCTGCAGGTACAGCGCTTTCAGGCTCATTGTGCTGTGAACTAACTTCCACATCAGGAGAAGATGGTTGGATATCTGAACACATGCTAACAGTTCTATGCCGTCTCCGCTGCTGCCCAATGTGAGTTCGGCTCCGAGAGAAACTTTTTCTCTGCTTTGTCCTATTGACTTTGGCAGGGGCTGGCTTAGTGGCAGTTTCTTCTTTTGCTGGTTCCTGGGACGATATAACAAAATTGCAACAATCTGAAAACAGCTGCATTTCTGTATATATTATTCCCAACCAATATCAACATTTTTTAGTAATGATGCTGCCACATCAGTATCTCTTAACATCCTTATTTTAATAACAGGAAAATTTCTGAAAAGTAGATTATCAGGAGCAATTCTGAAAAGTCTCCTCTGTTGGATCAGCACAAAACGTTGTGAAATGGAATAAAGTTGCTCAACAACTTAGGCCAGGCATGTCCAAACTTCGGCCCTCCAGATGTTTTGGACCACAACTCCCACCGTCTTTTGCCATTGGCAATCTAAGCTTAGAATTCTGGGAGCTGCGGTCCCAAACATCAGGAGGGCCAAAGTTTGGACATGCCTGACTTAGGCCCTATATATTATACCACTAGAACACTGTCATATTAGCCTGCCAAAATTAGAGAAGATAAAGGAGAGTTCTAGAAAGGTACTTTTTCAAGCCAACCATAATACGATAAAAGCAAAAGCAAGTACCTGAACAAATTCTGTGTCATTGATGATCTGTGTATCCCTGCATTCTGATTTAATTTCAGTTTTAGCTGTACTGATTCTTTCCAAAGCCTGTTCTCTTCTTTTTTCTCTTTTTTCTAGTCTGGCAAAAGCTTGAAGGATAGCTTCCATTTTCCGTTCTTCCCTAGTCTGAAGAATTTAATAACAGTTTTAAACAATTTAAACAATGAATTTAAACAATTCATACCCAAGATAAAATGACAGTAAACACAAAAAAGTATTAATGTTCAAATCATTTCTGTAAAACTCAAATTCATCAAAACAAATTACAAAATCAGCATTATCACAGTAATACTAGCTTTGAGCATTCAGGAATATCGTGCTTTGAACCTGAAATTTAAAAAAAAAACCTAATTATAAAAGCACTTGCCAAAAAGCAGCAGTGATAGGGATCTATTAGTACAAGCACCTAATTTAATTGTAATTCCACAAAGAAAAGAGGAATATTTATAGAATTTAAATGAAAGTCATTTCTGTGTTATGTTATAATAAACGTTTTCTCAAAAGGTAGTGACAGGACATTTTTGTCTGAAAAATATGTGTTTTTAAAAAAATAAATCAATGTCACATTCAGTTTTTAAATCAGTACAGTTATTTTTACAATTAGGGAACCTGTTTGAACTGGATGAAATGTAAAAATGTATGCTATCTTTAAAAATGCATTTTTGTGCAAATATAAGTGATACTATTTTTAATAAATCCTTGATTGTAATTTAAGATGTGTAGCCATCTGATTTTTAATCTCATACACTGAAGTACACTCAGGTCCTGCTTAGTGCATAAGATACTGAATAGGACACTGAGGACTTCTTACAGCACCAGGTGTTCTTCAGTCTGGGAGTCTCAGGGACAGCTAAAAAACGGGGGAAGAAAAAGAAACGGGAAATTGTCAAAAGTTCACACCCAGTTTTGAAAAAGTGGCAGTTTTTGATGATATGCATGTGGGCAGGGCAAAGCAACATGTGTAAAAAATAAGTTAGCAAAAACATTTTTATTCATTATTTTGGCAGTAGACTGGGAGACTGTGATGGGAGAGTGGAGGGGGGGAAACAGACTTGGAGAGCTCCATGCAGTCTTATAGCTGCATTCTGCCCACCCCTGCATATTCATTTAATCCTGCTGGGCAATAATTCTGGATGTCACTAATGCCTAAGATACGTAGTTAATGTTAATTCCCACTGTCTCTCCAAGCTCTAACATCTTAGGCAGTGATGGTGAACCTTTTAGAGACCAAGTGCCCAAACTGTGATTCAAAACCCACTAATTATTTCACAAAGTGCCAATACAGCCATTTAACCTGAATACAGGTGGCTGTGAAGGGGCAATGTCGGGTGCCCACAGAAAGGGCTCCGAGTGCCACTGCTGGCACCCGTGCCATAGGTTCGCCAACACAGTCTTAGAGCACTGGTTCTTTTTACTGATTCTTAGCACACGATTCGTTATTACTTCATAAAAGTGATGATCTTATCATCCCATTTAAGTATGATATTCTGCGCAAAGCACTGCCATCCACCACCCACTTAAGATTTCTGAACCAGTTTTCTTCGGTTCGTCTAAAAATGAAAGGTATTTTATCAGAATTTTATCTGAATGTTTAAACTGTAAGTGGGTGGGTTGGGAGGGGACTATAACAGGCACCATCATCTTTGCAGACATTGATCTAATTCTAATGAGTCTTCAGGATAAATGGCCATGCTTTTATTATGAACAATGTGAACTGAAGCAACAAAGTGAAGGAAACCATTGTGGTGTTACCAGGGATTTTTCAAGTTATGAGAAGCAGTGGTACATATCCCTGGGACAGAATATATGAATTACGTCATTCCACTGTCACTTGGGACCAAACACAATAACCTGCCAAAGGCTTAAATCCTGCTGAAGTGTCATAGTTATAAATGCAGAACTGTTACACTCTGGGAGCCCATATCGGGCAATCTGATTGTATGGTTCACGGCATGATTAATATGTAGCAGGTCCATTTTGAGTATCATTTCCACCTTGCCATGATTTCCCCTAGCACTTGCATAAGTTTGAGTTACGTACGTGGAGCTGTGCAACAGGATTTTAACCAAAATATTTTAAATAGTTTTATATTAATAGAAAACCAACTGGCTCTATGGAATTCATCTTCTAGGTTCCAACAAACAACTCCTACTTCTTGCTGCAAAAGACGGAAACCTCAGAGATAAACTTCCTTAACACCACTTATTCTCCCAATGGCTACACTGCAAGAGATGTGGTCCCCAAACTCATTACATTTGTCAGCACTATCTTCCAAGCAAACACAGCTTTTTAAGGCACAACTCCTTCTCTTGAGAGTCAAGCCAGGCAATAGGTAGAAGTAGAGTCGGAGGAAGCACCAGCAACTCATTGTGTGCTCACTGTGCCTCTGGAGAGACAGGGCACCGTATACAATTAAAGCATCCACTCAGCTTCTCAGGGTTAGGTTCTTCGCATTCATGTACAGTGGACCCTCGTATAACAAACGGGTTGTATTACATAAAATCTGTACAACATAAAAAAATTCTGGAGATAGGAAATTTGCTTAACAAAATCGCCTATGGGGCAAATCCATACAACATAAAAATGGTCGCAATTAGGGATTACTCTGTTTTCAATGCATTCCTATGGGATTTGTATAAAGGAAAATTTGCTTAACATAATTTCATTTGGAACAAATTAATTCCTTTATACAAGGTACCACTGTACTCAGCCCACCACACACACACACACCCCTCCACCAGCAAGACCACAGCTAACGACCCATACTTAATGAGTATTGGAAAGGTAGCACTTTCACACACCTGAGGGCCTTGTCCACATTCAGGCCACTGTCCAACTTATGAGCCTATTCAGACCAGGGTGATGTGAAATCAAGGTGAACTATAAAATGGAGGACTTGCACTGACTTTACTCAGACTAATAAAGCTGCTTGGATGAGTAGCGAAACATTTCAACCTCTCAAGAAAAGAAGTCCAGTTGCCATGACTCAATTTCCAGATCTCCCCACGGAGCTCACTACAGGGGCTGTCCCCAAACTTTTGAACAAAAGGGAGCATTTTTGTCGCTGTGCAGGGCTTCTTCTCAGGTGTGCATGAGAGGCACATACATGCATGCACAATTCCCCCCACACGTGACCAAAAACATAAACAGTCCTAACGGGTGTGCAGGGGAGGAAAAGCCCTACCTGGGAGGGAGGAGAGAGAAGTGTGCACACCCACTTGGGCGCACACCTTACAGGGAACTCTGCTGGTTGTGCAGCATGATTCCTAACAAACTGCAGACCAGGACTGGGGACCTCTGCACTACAGAATGCAACTCATCTTTACACTGGGGGAACAGATGAGCAGAGAACATTTTCCCAAAGGTTTCATGATGCATTCTCTATATTACTGTACATGAATTAGTTAAACATCCAAGAGTTGTCAACTGCAAATACGACCAGAATGGTAATTGGTTTCTTTGGCCCAAAGAAGGGCTGCTCTGTCCATCACAGGGGCTTCAGTAGAAGTCTTAATAGTCACAGTGATGACCTTGTGTACCTCTGGAAGCACAGGGTCAGACCTCTTGTCCGCCTGGTCCTTAAGTTCTTCCAGGAAACTAATGTTGTGACTGAAGGTTGAGCTAAGGGTACCTGTAATCCAGGCATGTCCAAACTTTGGCCCTCCAGATGTTTTGGACCACAACCCCCAGAATTCTAAGCTTAGATTGTCAATGGCAAAGGACTGTGGGACCTGTGGTCCAAACCATCTGGAGGGCCAACATCTGGACATGCCTGCTGTAATCTATGGACAACAACAGGCAGTAAATGGCAACATCTTGTGACCAGAGGATGATTTGGTTTGGATGCTGCAGGCTCCTCCCCTCTTTTCTAATTACTGTTATGAAGGTGCTGAAGAGAGTGAAGGGCCTTTCTTTAAAAAAAAAAATCTCATCAAGCCCTCTGGAAGGGATGAGTTTGTAGCCTCAGTTGAAATCTCTGGACCTTTAAAGACTAATATCTTAGTAGTCTTTCTCAGAAGAGGTCTCAAATTGAGATTGTGCGAGTTTAGAGGAAGGAAGAGGAGAGCTATTCTGCCCCCACCTTCTTGTGAGAGAGTTCTCCTTCTTACACTTCAGAAAGGAGGTCTGGGGCTACCCCTGAATCAGCAACCTTCTCTGAGAAAGAGGGGAGATGAGAAACTCTCCGTCAAACAAAAGGCGGAGCCACAAAACTGGTTTTGAAGGTCACAGAAGCAGGCAGATGGGTCATATGGGAAGGAGGAGGCCTTTTGAAAAGGGGATGGGCCAGCAATGCCCCTCCTTCCCTGAAACACAGTCAAGATGGTGCCTGTGTAAAAAATGTGGGGGCACATGTGAAACTGCTCTCTTGGGGGGTGGGAGGAACGGGCTGAGATGAGGAGGGAGGGAGGGAAGAGAAAGAGAAGGATCCCCGTGGAGGCACAAGGCCTGGTGCTCAAAAACTGGAGGTGGGGAGGTAGATATTTCTCCCCTATCCCTGGGATCCTGACACCCCCACACACACAAAGCCACAGATAATGGGAGGGATGATGGCTTCAACCACTACCTCTCCTTCTGGAGTGCTTTTTAATCCAGGAGTAGAACTCTGGATGTAAAATATGCCTCCCAAAAATCAAAGAGACTGGTGACTAGAGGAGGCCGCAGAAATTGTTCACTATGAGACGGGAAACGTGTATCAGAGTCTTGTGAGCAGTGAGTGAAGCAGCAAAGGAGCTTAAAACTAGCTATTCTAGTATCTTAAGAAAGGTCCTTGTGTCCCCCTCAGCTTTTAAGGAAGATGGCACTACCAAGTTAAAGGCCTCTATCACCCCCCCCAATAATTTTAAAAATACAGACCACAGAAAAACACAAACATGTCATTTCTAGCTTGTCTAGATGTATTTTTTTGCTTGTATCAGACAAATAATACAGTAACACAATGTGTAAATAAAAATAAAGCAAGGCTGAAATAAAAGGTAATGGGAAATCCAAAAAAGAGAGGGAAAAGGTTCTGTTTAGAAGCCACACACCTTTTTGGAAGAGGTTTTTTTTTTTTAAAAAAGAGGCGGGGTTACAGGAACTTCTATTGTGGAATGAATAGGAATAAGGAAGGATCAAAGACACAGGTGAACTAGAACAGATGGTTATGTGCAGAGTGGAGGCAGCAGTGATACAGGTGGAAAAGAAGTACGAAGATGGAAAGGACATGAAGAAAGGCACCTGGAGGATTAATGAAAGAAAGAAAAAGGCTGGAACTGATACAGAAGATACCAGGCAGGATAGGAACACTAGATTTAGTAATTTGTTCTGAATAGATGGAAGTAAGAAGTGACAGCTAGCACATTCTAGTTACAGCAATCAAATAATCCTAAAGCAGGGAGAAAGGTTAGAGCTTTAGGTATAGTCCAAGATGAATTTATGTGTTTCTATCAGAATGTTCAGGGAATTTTAAAAAAAATAAAATCATCATCATCATCGACAGCACATAGTCATTGCAGGGTAAATGAAAACTGCTTTAGGAATGGCCTTCCCTCTGCCAGAGCAGTCTTGTGCAACTTCAGGGAGACAAAGGATTGATTACAAAGTAGCTGCAAAAAGAAAACACAGTTAAGATGGGGCACCTGCCAAAGGTGGTGAGCCCAATGTGATAAGACTTGTGGGGGGGGGGGGGCCGCCCGGGGCCCAGGGGAGCAAAAAGTTTGGGTGGCAAGGCAGCAATCTCTGGTTTTCTAACATTTTAAAACAAAGAGCTGGAAGGGTCGGTCCACGAAAGAGGAAGATTTACAGTACACAAGATTAAGTATATTGTAGATAAGAACTATAAGGATATTTGGACATTTTAAGAATTAATGCATGGGAGGAACTTTACAGGAAGGAAGGAAGAAATGCAAGACACTCAAGGAGCAAGACTGATGGGGTCCCAATGGGTTTCAATCAGTGCTGAACAGCAAGAAGATTGTAGATGAACACAGGGAGGAAAACTAACAATACAATTTGCAAATAAGGGACTGAATTGAAAGATTTAGCAGACAAGGAAGTCAAGCAGCTATCACGTCTGCATTACTTTTAAGTCCAAGGTAGAGGCTTTTAACAATTTGCGCCAACTTTTTCTGCCTACTAGGGCCTTGTATGAATTTGTGATACGTCTCCTCACCCTCTGATGTACCCAAGCCCCTGCTCTAAGTTCCATATTTCATATCAAAATAGGCATATGTTAATTAAGCATGTCTATGTACCTGGCTTAGTTTTTACAATTACACATCAAAACTACTGGTTCGGGTTTTTTAATGATACATTTCCTTATAGAGAAGAGGATTCCCTCTTGGTCTTTACAAGTGTCTTCTCTCTGAATACACTACTATGAAAATGTTGAGGTCTTTCAAGAAAACTGTAATCATAAATATCAAGATGTAGAAAGTGTTGTCTTTCAACTGCAACAAAATACCAGAAATATAATTCGTAAGTAAACTCCCAAGAAAGCAACACACACAATGTTCAGAAATGAGCAATCAAACTAAAAATGCACTCACTCACACACTCATTCACTCAACAAATTTCAGATTATCAAGGAGCAGATTTTAAATATTCTCAAATGCTAGATACCTAAGAGAGGCAGCAATGATTAGCATGGGAAGAGCAGCTGTCACTAAACTTTAATGACAGCTTTAAGCAGCTACTAGCTTCCCAACTTACCATCTTCCTTTTCCTTTCTGCAATCTGCTCCTCTGATTCCATTTCTACTTCATTGCTAATAGGAGTTTTTTCTTCTATATCATCAATAATATCTGGCTCCTGAAAGATGGAAATGACTGCTTTACAGAAGCTCTACTACCACTGCTACTGCAGCTGCTGTTGTGACCCAGGGAATTCTAAATGCTAGCACTGCAATCCTATACACTTACCTGGGAGTAAGTCCCTCTGAATTCAGTATGACTTACTTCAGAGGAGAGAGGCACAGGATTGCACTGTAAGAAGGAATAGATCCCTGCTACAAGAGCAGATAAATCAATCCACTGGCTCAAGCATCTTTTCTAATCCATATACTGTATATGGTTTGTCTGAACAGACAGATGCAAGCTAACATAGTCAGATTCAAGACAACATATCCAGTATGTTGAAAGTTCATCTATGAAGCATTAAAAATATGAAACCCAAAGCAAAAGGAAACAAGGAACTTAAAACTACAGTATCTCTTTCTAGGAAGTTTCCCTTGAAATAGTGAAGAATATTTTAGTTCATGTAAACTACTTTCAGCATACCACCTGGAAAATAAGAAATTCACACAGTGTTGCTAAACTACTGATTACTGATCAGCAAGCTTGCTGCCTGTTTGTGGCTTCAGTAATAATGCAATCCTATGCAGGTCTACTGAGAAATAAGTAAGTGAATTCAACTGAGCTTACTCCCAAGTACATATCTAGGATTTCAGCCTTAGAATATAGGTATAAAGCTGTCTACTTAGAAATGATAAAATACCAATAACAGAGAAAAGTTAATAAGGTATTATGTTCTATACTTTACACATCAGGCAAAAAGTCAAGAAGAAATGTTATCTATTTAAAGCTTTATAGACTCACACAGGGTTTCATGTGAGTATTATTCTGAAAAACAAGGAAGTCTTTGGTCCTACAGAGACAGTTTGCACATGCACCATATATTTCAACCCAGCAGAGAAGAGTATTAAAGATTATATCTCAATTTGTTAAAATTCTAATGATGTGCCAGTTTCCCAAAGGTTCTAATAAAACTTTCAGTAAACATAGCACCACCACCAGAAGACATTTTTGCCAGAGCCCATTTTATACTGTGAACTCTGAATTAGTATTGTAAACTCTGAATTAGTAGTAGTATATATTTGGATACAAACACATCTCCTACAGCTTCACCTCTACTACCCATTTCTATGCTCCCTGAAGAGTTTTAATTAGCAGCTTTAAATTAAAAGTTCAAGAAAGATCAGCTATATGTTGGAGATCTAGATACTGTATGAAAGACATCTGAGAAAAAATATTATGCTACCCTGAAAAATGATGACAGCACGTTTTATTCCTGCACCCAGATATTGTATATCCTTGCTTAAAACAATTGTGATAGGAAAACACACGCATGATCAGTGTCTGTAGGAATCACATGCTGTGCCTTTTAAGAAAAGGAAAAGCACATGACTGGAAAGGCTGAGACAATTCACATGTGTCCATCCAAATCAATTAACTACAAACAAATGCAGCCTCAAATCGATATACTGTATTCAGCATTCATCACGCTGGCAAAATTTGCACAAAAAAGGCAAGCCAGGACTCTAAATATTTCTGGCTTACTGTGAATTAGATGCCAGGTGTCCTGCTTGCTTTTACTTGGCCTCTCCACAAATAGGAAAACGTAAACCAGGGATGGATCATCTCCAGCGATTAGGGGGCCACAAACATCTATTCTTAAACCCTAGATGGCACAGTGTCTGCTCGCACAAACCCACAATTGTTCCTCTAATTCCCAAAATTACATTTCTTTTTTTTGTGTAAAAATCCAGTTTGAGGAGGCCAGAAAGAGATCTCTAAAAATTAATTTTTAAAAATAACGATAAAAATTATTTATGGGGATGCCGAACGAACAATGGCTGAGGAGCAATGTTCGATTCTCCTGAAATTAGGCATCCAGCATAAGTAGGTCAGCTTGCTGATTTAATCATTCAAAAATGTAAAGTTTTAATGGTGGAAAATGCTATTTACTGGACATGACAAAAACCTGGCTTGCAAAAGTGACATAGTAAGATTTTTCCATTCTGGGACAGTTTAGCTTGGAAGGGGAAAAGAATTCCCCTGCCACAGTTACTGTACACTATAGCAAACCCTCCAAACTAAAAAGAAAGAGGGTTCAAGTTCACTTTAGATTCTCCCTTTTTTTTTTGACGTAAATTTCTTCCAGTTGGGTGGAGCAGTTCTAGGGAAGAGCCTTTTAAACACTTGGGTAGGCATTTATTTCCTACACATTATTTAATGCTTCTTGTTGGAAAAAAGGACCCAAGCGGGGGGGGGGGCAGGAACACAGCTCATTACTTTTTTATTATTCTCCATGCCTTATGAATTATTGAGCTGTGTGCAACATATGCTGATCAGTAAACTACTATAACATATACACAAGTCCTCTATTTGTCCAATCATCAAATAAAAACTTAATAGTAATCAAGATAAAATCTTACATGTTTCATATAACATCTTCCACCTCAGTACTCCCCCACCACCAGTTTATCAGGAACAGTTATTTTCTGTTTTCTACAAATACTTAAATAACATTGGATGTACAATCACATATAAAAGGCACTTGCACTACTGCAGTGAACTCTGGATCCCAGTTCAGTGTCAACTCTTATTTCCAATTAGCAAGCTGATGAAACAATTTGGTAACCTGCAGCTATAAGAATGCAACTAACATCTTAAGGCAGAACTGCTTCAAAAGCCGTCTTTATGCAATACAGAACTGATAATGAGCTTAAAATCGTCTTAAGCAATAGACAAGGGCAGATTAAGAAAAAAAATATTTTCCAAGAAAATGTAAATAAATATCTAAAAATTAATGCATATTAAAATACTTTACATAATTATGTCAATTTTTAATCCTTCGGTATGAAGGGTCTGCACCACATTTTTGAGCAGCAATGAACTAGGAATCTAGGACTCTGAGGCACAGCATGATGTCCTTACATCAGTGATCTGCAAAACTATTCCAGGTAAACTTTTTTTTTGCATGCTGTTGTAATTCAACAAGAATACCTATTTAGATGAGGCAACCCTCTCTGGCCCACCCTCTCTGGCTAGCAGTTCCTTGTAGCCACAGGACTCCACTACCGTGTTTCCCCGAAAATAAGACAGTGTCTTATATTAATTTTTGCTCCCAAAGATGTGCTAGGTCTTATTTTCAGGGGATGTCTTATTTTTCCATGAAGAAAAACAGGGCACACATTTATTGTTATCTTATTATCAGGGAGGCCTTATTTTCGGGGGGATGCCTTAGAGTTCAGTGAGGGGCAAAACTGTAAGTAGGTCTTATTTTCAGGGGATGTCTTATTTTCGGGGAAACAGGGTATGTACACATGCAGAACAACCCCCGTCTCACGTGCTCTTGGAGCGGCACACCTTAACCTAAGTGAGCTGGGAGGCAGTGCAGAAGCTCTGTAAGCGCAGGAGAGTCAGAGACGAGTATGTTTATTTAACTTTACAATATAGTATAATACCTGATTATTTGAGATCGACAGCCTAAGGGGAGAAAGCTTCCTCTGTCTGCTGTCTGGAAACTTTGTTTTGGCGGCTGCTCCTTCACAATCCAAG
This sequence comes from Phrynocephalus versicolor, assembly GCA_023846285.1. Lineage (NCBI taxonomy): Eukaryota > Metazoa > Chordata > Lepidosauria > Squamata > Agamidae > Phrynocephalus > Phrynocephalus versicolor. The sequence goes on from JAHTLZ010003526.1 coordinate 66,179,879, forward strand.
GTGATGTTCTGGTTTTGACTCTCCTTCTCTTTTGATGCATCCCTCTCTTTTTTGCCCTTTTTTCTTCTAGTTTCATATCCTGTATTTATGTTTTCTGTAGGCTCAGAAGCTCGCTTAAGAACTGGGCATTCGGGATTTTCTTTGAGGCAGGCACAATCTACTTTGTATTTGCTTAAAAAGAAACACACCAGAAGAATTAAATGTGAAAACCCTGTATAATATTCTTTGTGCAGTTTGGTCCCGTTGTGTGTTAAACTGCACAATAGTTAACAGGACAGCAGTCCCACTTAATCCCCATCAAACCAACTGATGTTTCAGGTATCAACTCAGTATCAAATGAAATTTCCAGCCCGGCAGTCATGTCAACAACCATGAGCTAAAACCAAGAATAACTGTGCAATCATTTCTATGTGACTTGTACTATCGAAGAGCAATTACCTCTGGTTCAGCTATGTAACTGAGGGAAACCTCAGTGTTAGTTTGTGCTCATTTAGGTCCACTCTTGGCTTGCATGTTTCCTCAAAAGTATGTATACTATGTAGTATTTTTACAGGTATAAAAACTAGCCAGATACTCTAACTTTAAAGGCAATTGTTCCATAGCAACGTCAGGTTTTTGGTAACACAATTTCCATAATTCCTACCTTTTAATGGCAACCTAAGACATCTTTAAAAATATAAAATGCATGAAGATTACTCAATTAATTGTAAATATTTCAACAGCATATTTGAAAACATTACTCACCAATTTCCATAATCAAAATCAAATGCAATGGTTATTTCTGTTCCCTTGGGAATGCTTTGAGTGGAAAAGATATAAAGATGAATAGTTCCATCTTCAATAGCGTGTCTAACCTAAATAAAGACAAATGTCACATTCTAAGTATATATCTTTTTAAAAATGTGGTTAAAAAGTATCTAGAATTTAAACAGCCATTATTATTGGAGGAAGGTCTATATCCAGAAATAGGAAATAACTCTTCAAGTTGTTGGTGAATAACCAGTGTTGGCGAACTAATGGCATGGGTGCCAAAGGTGGCACTCAGAGCCCTTTCTGTGGGCACCCAACATCGCCCCTTCACAGCCACCTGTATTCAAGTTAAATTGCCCTATTGGCACTTTGCAAAAAATTAGTGGGTTTTGAATTGCAGATTGGGCACTTGGTCTCTAAAAGGTTCGCCATCACTGCTTTAGACAATCTATAAAATAAGTACAACCCATTTATAATTGACAGAATTGCAGCATTCTGAAAAGACTCAGGTGACTGTCTTATTTCGTTTTCTTCAACCCAAAATGTCCCCTTAATTTCACATAACCAGCAAAGGGAGGCAGAATAACATTTGCTACCATATGACCCCGATTACGGAAAGAACACACTCTTTGAATATTTATTTCGGTTGATTTGGGGGCAGGGGCATTTATGTCTCCCTTTCTATTCTCATATTCGTCACCAATGCTTGCCTAGCCTTTTCAAGTGCAAATGCATTTAGAAGGCAAGTGGTTGTGTCCCCATGTTTACAATTACTGTATGTCAGTATTCTAAGTTTTTATCATTCATTTGAATAAGTGACACAAGTACAGTGCTATATACACACAAATCAAGTTTAGCACTTACCACAAAGAGCCTTGCAAAGTACAGGGTATAATACTATAATATAATACAATATACACATTAAGGGCAAGGTTTCTGTATTACGGTAGTTTAAAATTTCAAAGCTAAAACATTATGTTTATCTAATACAAAATATAGCAACTAATCACAGATATAAAAACAACTATCACAAGTACAGTGCCAACAAATATTTAGGAATGGGAAATTCCCCTCTTTCGCTATTTGTCTGTGGTAACAGTGGGCAAAATCCTGTTGTAACAATTTCGCCAGTGCAAACTGGTTCAGGGTGGCAGAAATGATTAATTTACAGTTTTCTATCCCCAGTTTCACCTTCTATGGCTTCCTGGGGCTATCTTTTGACCTGAGGAAATCTTTGTGAACTTTGGAATGGGGGTGTGGGTGGGGCTTCTAATTGCAAAAAATCATTGTTAGAGCACTAGCATTGGTCCCGATCCAACTGATGACCATCTGCTGCCAATTTTTTTTCTTAGAGTCCTCCTCTACCACTCTGGCAAGACACTCTTGAAGGCTTTTCCCGGCATGAAGTTATAACACAGGATTTTACCCAGCATGTTTCTGAAAGGTGATAGTGGATTTATTTCCCGAAATGTCACAACATGGGTACTGTGCTGTTAATTCGGAATCGACTTATAAGGATTCTGTTAGGTCTTTTCAAGGAAAGTGAGATAGTTAAGAGGTGGTTTTACCAATTCCACTCTCCCAGTCAGTTTCTATGGCTGAATAGGGATTAAAACCCTTTTCTCCCGAGTCCTAGTCTATCACTCTATTCACTGCACCAGTGGTTCTCAATAGAGATGGGCACAAATAAAAAAAATGGCATTTCATTTGTCGTTTCCGTTTCGTTTCGTTTCCGTTTTTCATGAATTTTTGCAAAAAATTCATTTTCGTTTTTGTTTCATTACCATTTATTTCAATTTTTTGTGATTTTTTAAAGGATTTTAAGCAATTCACTCATATTGCAGTAACGGAAACGAAACGCACAACAAAATTTCCGGTGTTTCTGTTCGTTTCGTTTCATTTTAAAGACAAAATTCGTTTGTCATTTCGTTAGCTAACGAAACAAAAAACGAAAATGGAAAGGAAAAATTGTTTGTTTCGTGCCCATCTCTAGTTCTCAAACTGGGTGCCGTGAGTGTATGCAAGGGGTGCTGCAGCAATAATATTTAATTAACTAAACTTCCCATAAACATAAAGGAAATAATCAAAAATTCATCCATACAGTTTAATTCATCACATTACAACTGAGCATTAAATTTACACAGTTTTTACTTATTTTCCTAAGTATTCAAACCACTTTAAGGTTAGCTATGCTGTGAATTTTTTTTAGCCCGACAAGGGTGCCGCAGCAAAAAAAGTTTGAGAACCACTGCGCTACACCATGCAGGGAATCCCAATGTTACTATTTTCTGGACTACTGTTTCCTACTGGTAAATAATGTACAAAGCTGATTGCCTGTAATGTACCGATCTAATCAACAAAAGCTTTATAAAGTATTTTAAGATCTGTAATGAGCTACCTCAGCATTGGGTGTACAGGACCGTCTGATAAATCGAGCTTCATTTCCAAAGGTTCTTGCATCCACACACATTTCTAGCCCATGGAATTTAGAATAGAACAGAACAAAGGGATATGGCCTAAAGCAGCAAGAAACAAACCATGACAGTGCATTACATTCAGGTAAGAATGATTTTCCTTTTCAAAAGTTTAAAATGTGTTGAAAAAACGAAAACAGATTGTGAACTGATTTTTTTTTTGTTTGGCTCCCATTTCAGTACACTTACTCAGAAGTCTGTCCTCTTGAACATAGCAGACTTTTGTATGGCAAGTAATGACAAAGACTACTGTACCAAATGCAAAAACTACTTTTCCAATTCATTCTGCAAACGTGACTACATACTGACAAGTACATGTTCAAGTTCTTAAGGAACTGTCCTTACTTAGCCATTCAACATGCTCTATATAGGTCTTATGTCCTACTCAGATTTAAGTTATGGGCTCTCTCTTATCTTTAGAGTCATAATTATACTGTAGAGAGAAATTACTGAGGAAAATTAACTTATGTTGCATTCTAACAAGATCTCTTAGTTTTCTGTCAATATTTTTTTTCAGTAGGTTCCATCACACAAGAAAAAGATGGTACAAGTGCAATGAGCTTCAATCGCAAGAGCCTTACCTTACTATAGAACATACTACTGTACTCAGGATTATAGAAGAATTTTGCCTTTCGTCAGACTTTGGCCAGCATAGCCGTTAGCCCTTGTGGTGAGCTGGTTTTTAAGATTTCCTAGTCAAAGCAGCAGCCCTTCTTTACTTTACGTCATCTGGGTTTATTTTTTATTTATTTATTTTATTTATTTTTACAACTTATATGCCGCCCACTACCCAAAGGTCTCTGGGCGGTTTACAATAAAGAATTAAAACAGTTAAAACATCAAATATCAATAAATAATTAAAACAATAATAAAAACCTTACACTAAAATTTTTCCTAACTGTGTTTCTTTGCCTGCAACTATGTTTAAGAGGTAGCTTGCTGGCATATGCGATCTACTTTGTGGCAGTAATATGGGTCATAATGAACAGAAGGTTTAAAGACTGAAAAATCTTCTTTATACCAGTTGGGAAACAGGCGCTTGGAACTCTGTTTCACTGTTTATACTTCACACGTTAGTTTTTTTGTTTTTCACTAGCACATTTTAAATACAACATCACGAGTTAATCTTAAAGAAAGAAAGTAACGGTTACATGTTTATCATAATTCCTCAATTGTGCACTATTGTCCTGTCTCCTATGACATGCGAACAAAACAAATTACCCTGAAACTTTCAAGAGGACAGTGCAAATTCCTACACTGTTCAACGGCATCCATTTGAATAGAGCAGGTTAGGAGCCTATGAAGGTCAGCATGGGCACGGCATCAGAGCCGTGCTTATTCAGTTTCTCTGCAGGTAAATTTCCTTTATATCTGGTTTACTGCCACAAGAGTTAAATTAGTGATGTAAACTGCTGTCTGGACCACTCAAAAGAAACCACATTACCATTTTGAATAGTGAAATATGGCAGAAAAGACAAGAATTTTGGCAACAGTACCAAATAAAAGAGGAAGAATGGATGAAGTCAGTTAAAAGAAGAGACCTTGAATGATGGATACAGGCTTAAGGAATAATGGCAAAAGTACTGAACGAGCTGACATGATAAGTGAAAAGCCTAAAAAACTGACAACGAAGGCTCTGAAGTGGCCATGTGGAGAAATAATGCTATGGAACTAGCAAAGGGCATAGCACTAGCTGCTGGATTTTCAGATGAATTTTGTTTGAAATGTGAACCAAACAAAGTCTACAGAGATTTGTCATATGTGTCAGGGCCACTAAATGTAATGTTTACCAGATGCTACAGAATTACAGGCAACTTAAAACAAGGTTTAGCAGAAAAGTACCTCTTGAAGAAATATCCATTAGCTTCAAATTGTTCCCTCAGCATGAACTTTCCTCGATATTCAATAATAAGCGCATCTGGAGGCAAGTCTTTGGCAGCTTTTAGGATTTTCTTATTTTTTTGAACATAGCTCTAGAAGGAGAAAAGAAGAATTAAGAAATCTAATTAAGCCATTTGCATTACTGGTGTTAAGATATATATACTGTATTTATGTATATATATACTCTGACATGTGACTTGACAAATAACTTGGTTATTTTAACTGGTGTTCTTGCTTTTTAAAAGATACTGACTTTATTCCTTAAAAGCCAAACAACTGTAATTCAGTATTACATTTATGTAGACATCATAAACTTGCATTTTGGAAGGGATAACGACTTTAGGAATACAAATTCTCCAAACTGAAAGCCAAGACAAACCTTTCAAAGTATATTAGGGGACTCTTTCCTTTAAGATGTTTCACACCTTTGCTTAAAAAGGTTGAAACTGGGGAGGGGGAAGGAATGACAAGACATAAAATATGCAGCCTCTTTTCTAGCTGGCTAGCAAGAGCAAAAGGACAGACGCCAAATAAGATGCATTTTAATGAAATGTCAACATGCTCATTTCTAGGAAAAGGAAACTTTTTTTGTGTGCATTTCGATAGCCTCAGGTGGGACTATGCCTTTCTAAGCAAAATCTTACTGTACTCTGACACAACAACTAAGGAACTCACACCTCTTGTAATTGTGTCACTTCTGATCAAAAGAGAATTGGCCTATATCTAGGCGAAGGTCTCTGCAAGCAGGGACATTCCTCCAAGGAGTGCGTCACGTGCGCCATGCTGATGCTAGAGGGAAAGAAGCAAAGATGCTTCTTATTACAAAATCTGAGAAGGTAACTTTCCTTTATGTTTAGTTTCTTTCTTTCTTTCTTTCTTTCTCTCTCTCTCCCAACATTAAATTTACCAAATAGCTTGCAGATTCCTTCCATAGACTGCACAACAGGAAGCTCATGATAAAATTTTTGTAATCTGCTCTTGCTTATAATTGATTGACAAGGAGTAGTTGTGTTCATTTGGGAACACACTGCACAAGCTCTTTGAAAGAGGATTAATTTAGCATTTCAAAGGTGGTACAGTGGTAACAGTTTTAGTAAACAATAGAAATGTCGCAGTTATCTCTTGCGAGGTGTCAATGATAAACCACAAGGACAAACTGACAATATTATTAGGCAGTGGCATTATTGAAGTATACTGGGTTTTTCCATATACAGTATTTCCTGTACATTGTGCTAAGAGGCACAAACAAAGCACAGGTATGGTCGAAACATATTAAATGTGGAATTAGCTGCCGCATGTAACAATGCTTAATAGTTTTACTATATTCTTGACTTGTCTTGGAAGAAGCACTATTATGGCTAAATTTATGATTTCCTGCTACACATCTGCATGCATAGTGATTTGTTTGTTGACACCTCAATTAAAGCAGGTTATACACTCTGCTTTTTGCCTTCATGGGAATCTCCAACTGAGGAAAATGAGGAAATATAACAGATTGTTACAAAGTGATCTCACCACCTGTGGCTTCTACCTAACGTGACAAAATCCTGTCTCCTTAATATGTAGTTTTGCTGGAATTACTGTATGCTTCAAATAACTACTTTATTTCTTTTGCATTTCATGTGATTTGTACCTAAAAATATGTTTTTAACAATAAAGCATTTTTACTTCTTAATTTTCTTATATTTGAACCACGCCTTCCCAGAAACACACTGGGATCGTTTGGCAAAAAGTGATCCTGGCATGAATTATGGCGTCATGGGAGAATAAAATATTTTAAAAAAGTTATATCTATGAGCATTTTATTATTTCCTGGTCCTCTGAGCGTACTGCTCTGTGGAAAGAACCAAACTATCTAGGCCACAAAGGCAAACAGCCCTATTTATTAGCTTTTATGTTTGACTAAAAGATGTGTATCATACATGCTGTTCACATCTGCAAGAGTATCCCATGATATTTAGATTACACTAGATTAGTAACTTATTCTGGCAATTTCTTTAATAACACCTTTTTACATAAATATATTTTGTTATATTCTATAATTAAAGACATACATTCATTTTGGATTTTTTTTCCATACTTACATAAAATTGGGTTGAAGAGGCAGTAGCAACTGAGACAACTGCATCAGAATGCAAGGGTAAAGCTCCACTGAAGTTAACAGTGGAAAGGACTGCAAATTTGATTTTGAGGCAATGTAGGCATTAAACCGCTTCCCAGGACATAGAAACAACATATAACAACAGTTACCCATTAGGTAACAGCAGCCAAAGGTAAGTCTACTTTCTGCTATTTACATGAAATTAACCATTTCAAGGGAAGCTCTTTCCATTTCTCCAAGTAAATGAAAAAAACTGGCAGTTAGTTACAACTTGGCTGGATCAAATAAATGAAATAGCTCCTTAAAGGACATGTCTGCTGGAACAAATTTAGCACTATTCATCTTATGCAGAGGACAACCTTCACATTCTTTTAAATATAATATCATTAAAGGCTCCCTCCAATCAAAGATGTGACTTGAAAAAGACTATCAAGGGAAATCTACTGTCCCCCCTTTAGCTTGTTTTACAACATGTTCTTTTGGAGCTGGGGGGTGGCTTTAACTTGAAGACAGAAATAATAATTCAGACTGCCAGAAATAGTTGACATTGTTTAAATTTAAACTGCAACAGTGCTCTAAAACACTTGCCCCATTTTGTACATTTGAGGCCCATGACTGGTAATCTGTTCTTCATTAAATGTTGGGACATTCAGAAGGTAAATCTATAAACAAGGAAAAACTTTCCTGCATTAAAAAAAACTCCTAAATAACTTTAAGAAAACAGGAAGCTATGACTCTGAATGTAGTGAACTATACTTCTACTCAGGGAAGTGCAAAGTTTTCCTTCTATTTTACGAAGTCCTAAAGTTTCTTTCACAATGTGATCATTTACCTCTACTGGAGGTTTGAAGACTGAGTTGCTGGTGATTAGTTCTTTTTTGTCATCTCCATTTCCTAATTTCAAAGCAATTCTTTGTGCCTCTCTCTGAACACCTTCACTGTACTGGTTGTTGTTTGCCTCCTCGTAACGATCCATCCATGCCTTGATTTTAGTTTCCCATCCAAAGTTTGAACTATCAGAAGGCTCAATCTCTGGAGCTGAGCCCTGAAACACAGTTCATAAAGATGCAGTTAGAACAGTAAATTGCACTTACTATAAACAGTCCAGCAGGCAGACCAACTAGGATTAAAAAATATTACTTGAGAATTCAGGATCCACAATGAATTTGCTAAAGTCATGACAAGAGGGAACTCCTTAATTAAAACGGCAACTAAGACTGGGAATTTATCTTTAAAAGTTAACCATCCTGACTTGGGAGGCAGCCAGCAATGAACTGGAGAGAAGCAAGAGGCCTTGCCCATTGAGAGTGAACTAGACCAGAGCAACTGTTAAGGCCCAGAGTATTGAGTACACCAAGATCAAAGAAGCAAGGTTGCCAAGAAATGGCTGCATATCTGAACCGTCTCTATCTGTGAAAACCCTGGAAATGGTTGCTATAATTTGGAATCGACTGGATGGCATATTATTCTGATTCTCATTGATTATGATTATGATTACTGACAACCAAGTAGAAATGGAATGGAGTTACTTTTTTAAAAAACTGTGCTTCAATGAAAACTACTTACTGGGACGTAGTACTCTAACTGTAACTAATTACTCTAAAAATAATTCTACATGTAATACGTCCAAAAGGATCACACGTTGGTGCCAAAGCAGAAACTTCACAGTTTGGGTCTCTTAGGGGACAGATGATTTGAGCTGCTCCATTACTGAGAGGGCTCTTATCACACAATTTGCCAAGAGCAGACTCAGATGTGTCTTCTGGGTTACCAATGGAAGCAGAGAAGCAGAAGGCACTGGAAAGCACAAGAATTAAAAACAGACCCAGAACACAGTCAGTCACCGCACCCAAGGCATTAGTGACTGAGACGGGGACATTGTGTGTGGGGTGGGGGGGGTCCATCTGAAAGAGGTCCAGCCAAATAGGAGGCATGAACTCCCTTTATGCACAGGTCATTTACCACAAAGGCCAGGACCCTCGAGGAATACACTGAGCCCTGGTGACTGGCAAAAAGCCGAGTTCTGTATTGAATTGTGTTCCTGCAAGAGGAGAAGCAAAGGAGGTCCCTGTAACAGGCAGAAATAGGACTGTGGAACTAGGCCGCTGTCAGGTAGAGATGCAGGTCAAGGGCTCCCTATCTGGTGATCGGAGTGTCTCCGCCTGACATCCTGAGCTCACACATGCCAACAAACTTGAGGCCAGAAAGTGCCTGGCAATCTTGGTCTTAGACACAATGAGGTCAGTGATGAATATACTTGAAAATCTTTCCCCAGGGGTGGGAGGAGGACTGTTTCTGTGGTACTTATTTCCATAAGGTGTTGAAAAGCTCCTGAGGTGCTTCCCCCCCCCCCATCCTTGGAGAATGGAAGTGGGAAGCTCTGGTTCCCTAACGTCAGACAAGAATTTGAAAGCATAGTCATATGTGACAGTTTGAAGCACCTTTCTGGGTTCATATGATTGCTAGAAAATCATACGGCATCCCACTAAGGACTGCTTTTTCTTCTACTCTCTTCTTCCACCAGATCTGGCAAGTCACCGGCAAGCCTACTCACCAAAAAGAGGAACATTCTAAATGAAGGAAAGACTAAAAACCAGTTTTTTCTTGGATTAGGTGTCTTCCTACTTTGAGGCAAAAAGCAGAACCTCATTATCCTTAAGATACCCACCAAATCTGCACAGGCACATAAAGGATTCCTCAAACATCTTAGCCCTCTAGAAGGCTGCAGTGAAGAAAGGCATTGGACTGTTAACTCTCATCTCAGTGTTTCAACCTCAGCTCCCTTAGGGCTACAGCAGCTTAGGCTATAGCTGTAGAAGAAAGCCCAATGCAGTGTACAAACTCTACCACTTTGGTCAGTTTTTCCCCAGGTCTAGATGAAAGTTTTATGAAGTGGGAAGACCTTCAGGTGAGAAGATTCAGGGACATCTGTAGAATTCACTAAAGGCGTCATAATGAATACGCCTAGGAGTCTGAAGATGTAGATCAGAGCAGTACTCGACTTCTACTCAGCTTAGGTCAGGGGTGCCCAAACTTTTTGTAAGGAGGGCCAGATTTAGTGGCTGAGAATGTGTCAGGGGCCGGTTGCTCCCCAACCCTGCCACCCCACTGCAAGCACCACCCACTGACCCATAAGCACCACCCACTGACCCCTTGCAATCTCACCCGCAGGAAGGAAGGCAGGGACCGAGGGAGGGAGGGAGGGAGGGAGAAACCAAGAGAGGAAGGAAGGTGGGGAACAAGGAAGGGAGGGAGGGAGGTGGGGAACAAGGGAGGAAGGAAAGAAGGAAGGTGGGGACCAAAGGAAGCACAGGGAGCCATGGCCACAGGTCACCCCTTGGAAGAGGCAATATGTGCAACCTTGCACCCCCCCAAGCTCCCCAGCGGTGGCAACAGCTCACCCACCAGCCCACCCCAAATCTCCTTGGCGGTGGCAGAGGCCCGCTGGCCTGCCCACCCCCACACTTTCTCCTGCGGTGCCATTGGCGGCAGACCGCCCATCTGCCCAAGCTTCCCAGCGGTGTCAGTGTTGGCAGAAGATTTTTTTTAAAAAAAAAAAACCATGGGGCGAAGGAGGGGGGGATGGACGGGCCAGCCAGCCGCGGGCCCCTCAGAATGGCCCGACGGGCCGGCTTTGCGCCGCCCCCCCCCCCAGGCTGGACTTTGGGCATGCCTGGCTTAGGTCAACCACTGCCTCTCTCTCCGTGTCTTTTTTTCTCTGTCTCTCTGGATAACAACTGTCTTGGAAGTGCACCCATCTAGATGGTTATCAACAGTGGACACTACTTTGCATCTACCCACAACACCCAGTGGAAAATAGAGTAAAACTTTTAGGTCAAGACCTAGACAAACATTTGCCTGCTTCCTTCCATTAGGCATTCAGCAGGTGTGAAAATGAAACCACAGGATCTGTGTACATATAATGTAAAAAAAATCTGTTTAGGATGCTATGAGTGGGGTACCTATAGATTCCAAATGGTTGGCATCTTCAGGATCCAAATGCCAATATGCTATCTTCCAAAATGGTACCCAAACTCCTGTCCGGTCTCACCTTCCTTCCTCAGATACTGTAGTTTACTTTCCTCCTTCCCATACTCCAACAACAAACCCTTCCAAGTCAAATTTGATCTCTAGTTTACACTGGTGTATGATCCGATAACAACCCTTGTTCATGGGCCACAAAAGCAACCAAGTAGAATGGTGGTTTCATTCTCTCCTTGGAGACAGAGCTCTGTTAATAAAAAGAGTAATAAAAGAGGGTGCCTTGCATCTGACCCTTCCTTCCTCTACTTCTGTGCTCAGTGTAATAGTATTTGGCCTTCCAGTTTCTCTTCTTGAGGGGTAACTGGGAGGGTGTTGTTGAGTAAAGCAATGTTGAAATGTTAAAAATGTTACTTTCAGAACACAATTTTCAGATGGATGAGTCAGCCAGTCCTTCTATTAATCCGAAAGTAGCAGAACATTGGCAGTCGGCACATTAAATCCAATACTGTTTCCCCGTTGTTTCCAGCTCACATGAGAAGTCCCTTAAGTCTAGATAATTCCTCTTTTCTGATCCGCGACTCTACCATGCTTATTGAAATTTGGTATAAAGTATCTTTAGGACAGGTTTTACAAATTTCAGACTGAGAAACAGCAAAGTTTACAAGTTTCCGAGGCAATTTTTTCATATTTTCTGACTCAGATATTTTCTCTCTCTTCCAGTTTTCATAAATTCATAATTGCCACAGAATTAATCGTTATAAATAAATCAGGAATAAATCATTTTTACAAGTGATGTTATCTAAGAACCTCCTCTATGTGACGAAAGACAGATCTTCCTATCCAATTGGGGGCAATGACCATGAGCAAAGGCAGCCACAACCCCTGCAGGCTTTCCCTGTTCCACTTGCCATCCTCACCATAGTGGATGTTGCATCTGGCTCTGGACCCTCCAGTGAGAATGAGAGTTGTGTCATTCTTTTGCTGTAATTTGTGTCTTTCCTAGAGGAGTCTACAAGACGGCATCAGGAAACTCCTGTTCAATTATTTGTCTGCTGACCGTTCACAGGATTCTGTTGTTGCCTCCAAGTAATATACTCATGAAAATCACTTGGAGAAGACGCCAAGAGGTACGGATTTGATACCATCAATGTTCGGATGATAATTCTGTCTTTAGATGTTGTTTACATATGATATGAACCCCCCCCTTCACTTTCATACATAGGACTGGTCATTCAAGTCCTCAACAGAAGTGTTCTGACCAGTCTCACCAACAAGTAACTGGAGGAGAACATCTTTCTCAACTCTGGAACTCTCTTTTGCTGAAAGTTCATAATGCTCCCTATTTACTAATCTACTACCTTTCTGTTCAGGAGTTCTTTTCAGAACTTAATCTTGCGAACTGACTAAATGACTCTTCTAGTTACTTTACTACTGTAACAGCACTACAAATAATCTTGAAATCTTGGTGGAATTTCTAATTCATTATACAGCAGGACCCCCGTATTCACTGATTCATTAACCACTGATTCAGTTATCCATGGTTGGCAGCAGCAAAGCAAGTTATTTTCACAAACAGCAGCTGTAAAGCACGCTACTGTCTCAAAAGAGCAGGTTTTGCGGGGAGTGGCGTTCTTTCTTATCCTTTTTCATTATCCATGGGAAGGCCTGCAACTGATCCCCAGCGGATACCAGAGTCCTATCTTGTTTTTAAGATTTTGTTACTGCTTTACTGCATATACAAATATTTTATGTAGTTACCACTTGGAACATTATCTTTGGGAAGACAAGCTGTTTAAAATGAAACACAAATAATAATAGCCATGCTATATTGAAATAACAAATTAGTTTACCTTAACTCTTGAAGATTTTCTAGAACCTTCCCGAAAAGCCTGAAATACAATTTAAACAGTAAATTTGAATGGTTATTTGACTTTAGAACACAAATTTCCTGGAGGAATCAGCGATAACAACAGTTCATTTTTAGAACATATACATCTTGACAAAGATGGAAGCCTTTAAAATGAGCTCAAAAATGTTTAGTTCTTACATATGCATTTTAATCAGTAGTGTAAAAACATCAATGTTGGCTTATTTTTCTACATGGCTACTATTTCTGCATAGATTTTGTTATTACTGTAACCTCTAAAATAATCACACATTTCTTGGAAATTTGGCAATGCAGTAATGAAAGTGTCCCATCCTACCCCCATTTTTCTTTGTACGAACCTCTAACTCTAACTTGTTTCTTTACTTAGGGGGTTGTGAACAATGTATATAATTTTATCTCACCTTCCCCCAGTTAGCTTCTTGTCCCAGTTCTTACTTCTATTCAGCAAATCACCTCTGGTACATTTTCCAAATTCTGAATTTGGCCTTGATTCATAAAAGTCCTTCATTGTTAACACTTCCAGGTATCAGCTAAACAAAGCTTCATAAGCATAATGAGAAGCTGAGTGTTGAATTAAATTACCTTTTTACACTTTGCAATGTTTTGCTCTTTCTCCCCACTTTTTTTCCGTTTCTTATCTGTTACCTTGGTGACTCGTGTAGCAGTTAGAGTGATTGTTGTTGGTGTGTGTTGAAAAGCAGTATACAGTTCTACAGGAACCTCATCTCCACTTTCTGTTGCACTAGTGTCGCCATCTTTAAGAATGCAAAGGAAGAAAATAAAGACATATTACAATCCCCTTTTCAATACTGAAATACCCCTTAAATGAATGCCACTCCTCACTTACAATTATTGTGAGAAGTATTCTAATGCAGTAAGAAGAGAATCTAAGGAGATGGTAACAACACCCAAGTAGATTACTGCAAGTCAATAAATTTTATAGCTGCAAAATGTTTTTCAGGACACACAAGAAAATTATATCAGGTTTTCATTCTAGTTAATTCACTCAGCATTCTTTTCATTTAAAAATTAAATTTCAAAAGCACTACATACAATTGTAATCAAACTAAAGCTCAGAAATCTAAATTATTCACATTAGCTTAATCCAAAAGTATCATTTTTCTTTTCTTAGAAGTCCAATGTGTACTTAAAATGTAGTTTATATACAAAATGGTAACATCTATACCGATTTGAAGGAAGGCTTTCATGTAAAAATGCATATGTTCGAGAGAATGGGTTATTTATTGAATGTCATAAACTGATTGCCACATTTCCTGTCAAGGTAATGATATGTAGAGGAAGTTGAGGATGACCATAAAATTTCAGCCAGAACCACACAATCCAAATTATGCACATAGGAGACCTCAAATCGGAAGGAATTAGTGCTCTCCCCATCTCCCTGCCATTTGTTCCTTGGAAAAGTGCCATGTTGCTGACAGTGTCTCAAGGATATCTGAGGCTTACAAAGGTCCATAGAAGTAGTTCCATTTGAAGCTGGTGCTGCCTAGTGCAACACACATAAGGGCTCAACCCTCCCAAGGACTCTGGTAAGCTATAGAATCACTGGGGAATTTTTTCTTTCCCCTGATTCCAGTTGGAGTGGACTATACATTCACTACAATCCAGTAGACAGATGAGGGGGGATTCATGGGGGAGTGTTAGATTTTGAAAAGCAAAATGTACCCCAAAAGGCCCTCTTCTATCCAGCCAGCTAAACCTATGATAGAATGCTTAATTTCAAATATGTTTTTACTTGGATTCCGATTGCCTACAGAAACTTATTTTTGTGTGTGTGGAATTCCATGTACACATTATACTCTACAAGTACAGAACAGAAACACTGCATTCTACTTATTTGTCTATACAAATGCCTGCAAAACTAGCAATCCATCTACTTGAAAAATCGTTAGTAACTAGAACAGGACAAAATGTTCTGTATCAATATATTTAAGAAGTACCAAAAAGTCTTAAACTTAATTAACTCTGTCACTTACCTGACATATTTTCCCTTTTTCTACGCTGCAGCAATGTTGCTCTTTCTTTATCTAAAGTCCTGTTTTAAGAGGAAAAGAAGTGAAGCAAAAAATGAGCCTAAGTATGTTTGACCTTCAAAAGCTAGCTGATGAAACTCTGTGTGTTATTCCGACACATTTATTCCCTTTGCCACAGAAATTCTGAGGAGTGTTACTCCTGATACAAAAGCCAAAGCAAAACAGTGATGTTATCAGTATACACTTAGATTAAATAATATGATCACGTTTGAAACTATCCCCTCTTCTGTTTCAGTAACCCAGGTTCAGGAGACTGACATATTTAGCTCAAGTCCCCTAAGTAAAAAGTACATTCACACAATATTTTTTTAAAATACATTGACTTAAACCAGCGGTTCCCAAACTGTGCACTACAGTGCCCTGGGGCAATATCACACCCAGCCAGGGGCATCATAGAATCCCATCCATCAACATTTATTATTTCCAATTTTAAGATGGAGCCTCTTCTCTCTGTTCTTCTATCACCTCCCTTTCATCCCCCTCAGGCTCTTCACCACCACCGCTACCTCCTGCTTGTGAAACACAAGAGCAACAGTCACTGCTGGCCCAAGTACAAACAAAGAATGGGGGAATAGTAGGCAGGCTTACCCCTTACCTTTCCCCCCCCCAGCCTCACTCAAAGTATACTACTGGGGAAGCTTGTGGCCAGTGACCAATAAGTCAAGGGAGCTGCAAGCTGAAAAGATTTGGCAACCACTGATTCATATCCAATATTAAGTCACAAGTAGAATAAGACTACTGAATCAGTGGGGACATAGCGAGTCAACACCTGTGTAAGTTCTGGTGATTCACTGGGTCTACTCTAGTTGCAATTTAATAGTGAATTTCAGCCCTTGTGTGTCATTTTCTACACAGCATCCTGTGATTCCTTTCTATACAGCACCCTGTGATTCCTTCTGGACCAAAACTTAAGGCAGTTATTACACAATAAAGTTGGATTTTTTTCCACTCCACAGAGGTTTACAATGGAATGACTACCTTATTCAAACTCGGTTCCTGAACAGACAGTAAAATACAACTGTTTTATTCTCATCTCCACCTTAGGTCCTTTTTAAGGAAAAGGCAGCATATAAATATTTGAAACAAAACAAAACAAAATCTTTTTGTAAGTGATGTAAACTGGACACCAGTTGATAAACTTTCCATACTCCTTAGTCCTCTAACCTAGCCATTCTCAAGTGGGACAGGTGATATGATACTCTGGGGTGCTGTGGGAGATTTGAAGGGGCCACACACTGGAACCAGTTATTCGCACACCATCTATGCCTGTATAACAATCTGAGGGATTGCTGTGATAAAAGAGGTTCTGTGGGATAACTTCATGACAATCTAATGGTATTTGTATTTATTTTAAAACCTTCTCCATGATCAAGTTCCAAGGCATTGCACAATAAAATGGCAATGCTAAGAGCTGTCTGGTGTTTTGTTTTGTTTTGTTTTTTTAAAAGCTCAATCATATGCCTCCAGCTATATTGGACAATGACCAAAGGGTGCAGGTGCACATAAAAAGCTATAGCATTATGCAGATCTAGGAAAACAGTTTTGATGAAAATAACACTCCCGAGTGTTTAACTTGTAAACCGCCCAGAGTTCCAGATTGGAAGATGGGCAGTATAAAAATGAAATGAAATGAAATAAATAAATAAATAAATAAATAAGGCTCATTATGTGACTTATACTATCCTCATTTGACCATTACAGTATTTCTTTCATGTCTGTGGCCTTGAAAAAGATTGTGAATGGCTGCCACTGACTTCAGTTCTTTTCAGTATCAAGGACAAAAAAGGGGGTAGGCAAGCATAAAAGCTCTAGCTCAGGAGATTGCCAGTTGTCCTTATTCTGAGAATAGCAAATGGAAAAATATATTTGTACATATCGATTTATTTGGTCATCCATCGCCTGTAGACTTCCACACAAAAAGCAGGAAAGAACATGGAGATTTATTTTTTACCTTGAACAAATTTTGTATATCCTATTCAGATGATACACCTGCAACAACCCTATTCACCACCTGCGTTGTGATACTTGAACTTTCAATTTAATAAATCTATTTTGACTTTTAAAACGAATGTAATGTAATGATACATTACTTTTTTATTGTAACAAAATATAAATGATTTATTCAAAATTCAGCATCTATTTTTCAGAATATATTTTCACTGAGGGCCTCATTTCATAGTTGTCAACTATGTACTTCTGAGGAAGTTATTTTTGTTAATGACAAATACAGTTTTTAGTCTGAAACAGTAACTTCCAGTATTATTTACAAAGACAAAAATATAACATGAACTGTATAATAACTTATTTTAGATATGATAAGGACTTCCTGTTAGGTGTATATTACTCACCTAGGTTGACAACGCTCACAGAGGTATGTATCAGGAATATGTTGTCTGTCAATCCCCATACAATCAATGTGCTGCCAAACACTGAATTTAAAAAC
The DNA here is from genome assembly GCA_023846285.1 of Phrynocephalus versicolor. NCBI lineage: Eukaryota > Metazoa > Chordata > Lepidosauria > Squamata > Agamidae > Phrynocephalus > Phrynocephalus versicolor. Next base: position 66,197,451 of record JAHTLZ010003526.1, read on the forward strand.
AACAACAAAAAGAACATGTCATTTTCACAAAGTTTTGAAATTTATAAACCAGCTTCAGGTTCTCCTTATTGCTACTACAAGTTCTTTCCCAAAAACTTCATTCTGTTACCCACTCGAATCCACTAATCCTTCTATACCTGCTACAGTATTTGAAAAGATTCCATCTGCAAATATAGGACAATTCAAATAGAAAAGCAACTTCCTTCCTTCATTGCTACCAAAACACTAATATGTGCAAGGAAGAAGTGCATACATATCTCTTTGGCCTGGCAGAGTTTCTTCAGCAAAACTCACACATTGGACTGTCACTAAATTCATAAAGCAATCTGATAATCTTTAAAAATTCAGTTCAAAAGAAAATTGCTGGCTATACATACAACAGTGAAATAATACTAATAAGCTTTGATTTCTTCCCCATTAATATAATGCCCTGCTAACACCTGTGACTGGGCTGGAACTAGTTCGGGGGATCTAGAGGGAAAGGGCTCTGAGTAATTAAGGCCACAAACGACTACCATCAGTAGCACATAGTGAAAATATTTTAAGAATTTGTGCATAGTTGGGATTACTTTACCTGCATTTGTCACAACAGATCATATATCCATCATCATGTGTAAATCCACAAATGCACCTGGTTATATCAGTGCCATAACTTCCATCCTCAGATGTGCTGATGGTAGTAGCACTGGAGGTCTCATCAAAATTTGGAGCAGTGTATATGCCTACTTCATTCTTGCTTATAAGAACTGATGGAGGAGGAGAAGCTGGAGGTGTTGGAGGAGGGCGAGCGCCATAGTTATGATCCTGGAAAATATAAAAAATATCAAAAACTTCTATTTCAGCATACACGAGGGATGAGTAACCTTTCTTGGTGGGGAGTTACTTTCCCCAGCTTTCCATGGGCCAAATGATATCGGTTGCAGGGCCGTGACCCCTGACATCACTTTCATCCTAGCTGACATGTCAAGCGGGAATGCCTTTGTCTACAGTAAAATAGTATCAATAAAGTACTTGCACCTCAACCTTCAAACACTCAGGAAAATACTTACTGTTTTCCCATCCCTCAACAGAAGTAACACACATTTTTCTCATTTTTGCCATCAAAGGTAGGGCTTGGCTGAGACCCTCAGGGGCAAGATGGAAAACCTTTGTGGGATGGATTGTGTCCACAGGCAAGAGACTTTAGAGACCCCTCCAATATGTTTTTGAAGAGTCAATTTAAATGCTCCCTCCATGGTTTCTTTGTGTGAAAATGCAGCTGCGCAATTTTCAGACCACAAACTTTTTCAAAACTTTTTCCACTGAGAGATCTGATATAATGTATTCTGCACTGGCATATTATTCAAGCGGAGCAGCCCTGTTTAAGGTGCAGAACATACAAACAATCCCAGAAAACCTGCAGGGTTACTTGTGTGGTTACTGACGAGCTTTACTCCAACTGGTTCTATCACCTGAAGGATTTTGGTGTACACTTTCAGCTTGGTGTAGCTGCTGATTCAGAAGATTATAAACGCAAGGAACAGTTTATATACCAATAGTATTTTCATTTCTGATGTATCCTCACTGTTTATGAACAAAGCAGAATTTTCTCCAAAATTCCCCAGCAAACTTGGTTATTTATATTCACTGCCCAACTGTACTGATGAAACAAACATCAATTTATCACTAATATGTGCATCCAACATGTCAAACATTATTAAGCATAATGCTACCCACATCGACATTCACATTCTTCAATTATGACATAACAGAGCAGAGAAATTTATCTGAGCTGAATTTTAAAAGGATTGCTGACAGAAAGCACATTCCATTTCTTAGCACCGACTCAGCTAGCTGTGACGGATGCTAAAATCCTTCTGTACTGCACATACATTATTCTCTTTAACTATAAAATGTCTTTTAAAAAATACTTTCACTATCCTCCGTTAAGTACCATCTAAAATAAGACATCCTCTTTGGTACATACTCTGAAAACAACAAAAAAATTGAGCTGGCAAACTGCTATCATGAAGCTACGTCTTGCAGGATTAGGGTTAAGCATTATACGAAACCAAACAGTGGATTTAAACAGAAATGCACATTTGGATCAAGATACAATGGGTGAAACAGAGTGATGTAGCTAAGGTTCTATATCTGAACAGAGAGACACACAAGTTCTGTTGTGTGCAGCTGGAACAATGGGAAGAGCACCAGAACCTTTCTAAAGGTAAGAATATACTACACGGCACATTGGATGCTGTTTTTTAGATTCATGGTAGGATTGTCTTCAACCTCTTAACAGTAAGAGTACTGAAAAAGTATGTAGGAAAATAACCTGACAAATAGATATTCTTGACCCAACACAGCCGTTTGATTACAGCATCAAGCCAGCTAGCTCTATCTGGAGATATTTTAATTTCAAATTTCTTTTTAGAGCGAAAGGCTTGTTTTATTCAACAAGCACAGCATTAAAAAAATAGAACCATGAATCAAAAGAATATTGACTTCACATTTTTAGAAGCACAAGAAATGTAAATCTTCTGTATGATGTTCACTCTTTCAATGAATTACATCTGTAAAAAGCTAGACAATGACAACTGAAGACACACTCCATGTTTTGTTTACTGACAAAGAATTATACATGACTTTTTTATTGGACAAAAACCCAAACTTACTGCGTAAGGCAAACCGATGTAACTGTGTGAATGATGAGAGCTGTTGTTGTATAGCTGGTGTGGGTAACTGTTTGACTTCTCAACTACCACAGGGCTAGCTTCTACAGATTCAGGTCTGAAAAACAAGCAGAACGATTCAAGTAAAAGATTTAAGATGCAACATATAAATACTCGTACCTTTTATTTGTTCATCAATCTTGATTATTTCAGCAAAAAAGAACCAAGTATCAATGTACAAACTGAAGGGTTCAGAAGGAAACCATCAAAGAAAATCTGCCAAGGTGTCAGATATGGTACTCATTTGAAATTGCTGTACAGGTGTGAGTTATTAAGGGAACACTGCACCGGTTTGACAAACACAGGTAACAATATTGTGTTATATATCGAACAGCAGCATAAAAATAATTGCAAGGCAGAAGTATACTCATTCAGTAATGGTTATTGTTTCTGTGAACGCATGCAACATGTAGCAGTTTGTCCATAAGATGTTAGTAGAATCTGAAACTTCTAAGTTTCGTTAACTGGCAGCGTAAGCAGAGTGCCACAGGTTTTGACTTTTCCTTTAAAATATACTTTTGTAAAACTATAAAGGCAATGCTTCAAAGCGGAAGATACTCTTGACTATTTTTAAGCAACATTCTTAACTTTAAGATTTTTACTGAAAAATACCCAGGCCATGTTAATTAAAGTCCACTCTGGCTGCTGAAGTATATATACTGTATATTGTATTTGAAAATCCATATTTAGTATATGCAAAATCACTTCCCCCCCAGAATTGAATGAAACTTATTACATAGTGAAATACAGTAATACCTTGGATAATAAATACCTCTTATAATGATTATACGCCCCCCCCCCATACGCGGGGGTGCGTTGATATGACCACATCAATCCAGTACTGGCTCGTCTGCACTGGTTACCCGTTGCATTCCGAATTAGATTCAAGGTCTTGGTTTTAATTTATAAAACCCTCCATGGCCTGGGACCTGATTACCTAGCAGAGCGGATCCCCCAGCGGTCAACTTCAGCCCATCCAACTAGGATATCGCGGGCGCACTCGCTGCGGGTGGCCACGCCCAGGGAGGCTCGGAAAATGTCTACTCGTAACCGAGCCTTCTCTGTGGCTGGCCCTACACTATGGAACCATCTCCCTAGCCAAGCGCGCCTTGCAGAGTCCCTGCTGTCCTTCAGGAAAGCTTTAAAACCCCTGCTTTTCTGGGAGGCGTTTGGTGACTCTGGTGCCATCTGCCCCCATGTTTGTTTTTTCTTCTTCCTGTTACCATGTTTTTAAATTGATTTTATTATCTGCTTATTTGTCATATTTGATTGTCTGTTATTTGTTTGCTGTGAACCAACCGGAGTTCCTTCAGGAAGATGGCGCGGTATATAAACCGTAAAATAAATAAATAAATAAATAAATAAATAAATAAATAAATAAATAAATAAATAAATAGAGGGGTTTTTTTGGGGGGGGAGAGAGAAAGCCAAGTGGAGAGCAGTCCCTTCCTGAGAACGACAATAATTTTCTCCCATTGTAGGAAGTGGAACTTGCTGTTCTCCACCCTTTGGTCCTTCAAGGGCGGGGAGCTGCGAGTTCCACTTCCTAGAGTGGCAGGAAATGATCATCGTTCTTAGGAAGGGGCTGCTCTCCACATGGCTTTCTCTCCCCTCCCAAAGCTCTATGGTTGCTGCAAAGAGCGGGAAAAGTCCCCAGGAGGAGGAGGAGGAGGTGCGTGCAATGGAGGGAGAGGGCTAAATGCTATGGGGGGCATATAATAGGGGAGAGGGTATAAGTGGGTTGGATGGGGCCTTGGAGATGTGGGGAAATGGAGGCTCCTTTAGGTCTTGATGCAGGAGGAAAAGGAGAGGGGGAAAACACCAACCCCCCATGGAGGAATCAGGCTGATCCAGGCAACCCCCCCCCCAAGGAAAAGAACAGAGGAAGCAAACAGGAGAAGAGGGGGAGGCGGCAGCAGAGGAGGCTTTTTTGTGGGGGGGTTTTGGACCTCCAGAATGGATTAATCGGTTTCCCATTCATTTCAATGGGAAACCCCATTTCGGATAACACTTTTTTTCCTGATAGTGAATTGCCTTTGGGAACCAATTACATTTGTTATCAGAGGTTTAGCAATCACCAAAAAAAACCTTGCAAAATACAACCTTAGAACTATTGCTGTACTTAAATTTATCCTATCTTGGTCGAGTTTAGCAAGCATTCATTTTGTATGTCATGTGCTATATGTCATGTGTATGTCAAATTGACTGAAACGTCAGTTTAAAAAATGAATAAAATGGAGCATAAAATTGAAGCAATTTCTTACAATACTTACTCTGAGCCTGCAGCCATTTCCAAATATGAGGTTTCTGCTGTGCCAACCCCCAACGGGACCACTATGCTCATGACGTTCGTTTCTGATAAATTCGATTACTATGGAGTTCTGTGCATTGGTATCCAAAACACTGGGGCATGCCAGCCACAGTGCTCATTGCAAACATCTAAGTGCATCCACAAACTCTGTTTGAGGGGGGGGGGAGAAAAAGGAACAAGGAAACATTAGCTATTTCTAAACAACACATTAAAATATATATTTTCCCTTGCAGTACAAAAATAAAATTCCTCAGCCAGAAACACTTCACAATGTAATCCTAAGCAGGTTTGCCCAGAAGTAAAACTCATTGTTTTTTGGTGGTGTTGACTCCTCAGAAAGTATGCTTTGGCTTGCAGTTTTAGTATATAACATGAATCAAATATGTATAAACTATTTTCTCTGCCACATATTTCATAATTTTGGCAAGTTCAAAATAAACAATCGTTTCTGATAAGTAACTTTATATAGCATATGACAACAGACTGCAAAATCAGATGAAAGGATATAAGCAGTGTTCGTTCATTTAGAAATGTGGCTTCTATATTATCTGGAAAAGCAGAGCTTAAATGTTTAAGTTATAACAATCAGGACTGGGTATCTCTCTAGCCAGTAAACATGGTACAAACAGAAAAACCGTTCAGGAAATTTAAAATGAAGAGTTGCTAACCAGTGACCTAAGATGAGCAGTTTACAACAGAGAGACTACATTGATCCTATCCAGTCATTTCCTCCAGCTTCCCCATCTATCCCACTAGTAGTGAGATTTCCTTCTTTGGCCTTGTCAGTTTCAAACACTTCAGTCTGTGGGATGGGTTCAATCCACTGGACCCCTTTTTGCCGAAACGACATAACAAAATAAGATGCAGAAATTGAACGGCACTTTTAGGATTTCCAACCCCTGTCCCAAGCTAAAAAGAATCATACTTTATTTAAATGATCAACCCAGTTGGATCTTACACATGTCTACTGTGAATTACAGTTCTGCAGAAACAAATGGATTTCTAGTTAAGCAAATTTAAGCTTGCCACAAGCCAGATCAATCCTACAGGGCAGTGAAATTCAAAAGGGAAGGGAAAGTCCTACTGGGAGCCTTGCAGCACACCTGTTAAACGGCTGTACTGCAGCTAAAACTGTGCTGACAACCTGGAGTTCGATCCCACGTAGCCGGCCCCTGGGGGGCCCCCCCCTCCCCTTCCCCCCGGGGCGGGGGGGGGGGAGTGTGTAGCCAGCATAATTAAACTGTAAATCACCCAGAGAGTACTTTAAGCCAGGCATGTCCAAACTTCGGCCCTCCAGATGTTTTGGACCACAACTCCCACAGTCCTTGCCATTGGAAACAGAGACTTGGAATTCTGGGAGTTGTGGTCCAAAACACCAGGAGGGCCGAAGTTTGGACATGCCTGCTTTAAGCACTATAGGGTGGTATGTAGGCAGAGTACTTTGCTTTTTGCTTTTTATGCTAGTAAAGCTGCCAGCACGGAAGAATGGTGCCTTCCTCTCTTGCATTTGCAGTGTTTCTTTTCTGACTTCTATCCCATTGGAGCTTTAGTAAGTTGTTTCGGACTTTTAATAAAAGCACTGTCCTCCTCTATTATATGGGGATCAAGGAGACAATTCATTCACAACAGTCATCCTGATCTGTCCCTTTTGCCACTAGTGGTGGAACTGTAGAGGCATGGAGCTCAGCAGTTTCTACAGGCTGAATGTAAATCCTTATCTTCCCTTCAAAGGGCAGACCTCATTTTCCGTCCTCATAGGAGATATGATCATTTATCCTTATGGACCCTGGATGCCTTCCGAGGACTACAGAATATCAGCCCAAATCATTTAGATGGGAATGAACAACAGGCAGTCCAAGAGCCACTACATGGCTCCCCTACAATTCTGTCCCCCCCAGCCCTTTCACAATTAATTATTAATCATTACTGACACATGACATTTCCTGAGTATCTGGAAGTAGTTTACCATTCCTTTCTTCTGGTGGGGGGGTACTCTGAGGCTGTGTAACCTGCCCAAGACCACCGCCTGGTCATTCTTCAAGGAGGTACAGTGGAGAAAACAAACTCCACTCAGATCCCCAACTCAATCGGCTGGCTATGTAGCCAGCATCAACTCACTGAATTATCCACTCACATATCCAGCCCCTTCATATATCCTCAAAATGTAACACAAGCAATCTACATATCTCCAATCATTTACATAAGCAGTTAGTTTAAAAAATAGTTGGTACCTTCTGTGGGGCATGGGGGACATTCTCCATGTTATGAAGGAAAAAAATCTGAAACATTTTCAAAACATTTTGAGCAACTAGGAGCAAGGTGGCTTTTCTGCTAAGTCCCATTTATTTTGAGCTAAGCACATTTCTCACTTAACAAAATCACATTCTATTTTTATTTTTTTAAATGCAAATGAACCTTCTTATCAAACATCTCCCCTTCAGCTACACCACCTCCAGACTGCAGCCCATAAGAAAATTTGAAAAATGGCCCGCACAGTCTCACTGAAACTACCCTTACTTGGTTTAGACCAGGCATGTCCAAACTTTGGCCTTCCAGATGTTTTGGACTACAACTCCCAGAGTCCTTTGTCATTGGCAGTCTAGGCTTGGAATTCTGAGAGTTGTCATCCAAAACATCAGGAGGGCCGAAGTTTGGACATGCTGGTTTAGATTTAATGGTTGCCTCAGTATAAGCCTAACAGGCTTTCTTAAACAGAAATGTCATGTCAACAACCCTTTTAGGAAAAGCTATACAATTTTGTTCTATATACTGCTTCTTATGCACCATTGAAATAATACACTATATTTTAAAAATCCTAGTGTTTATGACTTCCTATTTGGTTTTGGCTTATCAAAGGAAAGTTACATTTCAGCTAGATGCATTATAACAATTTCAAAATTCTTTCTCCATTTTTCACCTCAGAAGCACCACAGTACAATTAATAAATATATCAGATAATTTTCACCCATTAATAGGTGAAAACTCTTCCATGGTACAATTTGAGGGGCACAGAGTAACACTGACATAAGTAAAGCTGACTGATCTTCATAACACTGTTGGTGTGAAAACCGCATTTTCTACTGTACTTTGGTTCTGCCAATCCCAGTCTGTAGGTATTATTGAACAAAACCAAAGAATCAAATATATACTTCCAGAACCATTTGTTCAAGTTATCTGTATCTCAACAGGCTCTCTGTAGGGCCATGGTTTGCCAATGTACAACATAGAAGTATACCTGCTCAATAGTGTTTTACATACATTCATGCCTGGCCTACGCAGTTCTGTGTGAAACAAACCACCTGTTTTTTAGGAGGAGCCTGAAAACACTATGAACCTATTCTAAACACCATCTGTTCACAACTTTTTCTAAAGCATTTTCAAACTGAGCTATAGCAGGTGTTGTTCTGTCTTTTTAAAATCTAGCAATTCTAGATAAAGTTCTGTTATAATTTTTCAGTGAGATGACTGTGAAGATTCTCAGTTATCCAGGTGAGGTTATCTGGAAGTTGAGTCATGGCAACTGGACTTCTTTTCTTGTGAGTTCAAAATATTTTGCTACTCCTCCAAGCAGCTTCATCAGTCTGAGGAAACTTAGTGGTGAGGACTCCAATTTAAAGTTCACGTTGACTTTACATCACCATGGTCTGAATAAGCTCACGAGGTGGACAGTGGCCTGAATAGGCTCGTTAGGTGGACAATGGCCTGGTGGGTGTAAAGGTCCCACCTATACAACCCTTCCTGACACCATTAAGTGTGAGTCACTAGTTGTAGCCTTCCTGGTGAAGGTGTGAAATGCTTCTGATTTGTCTGGCGATGACAAAAGCATAAGTGGCAGGCACATTATGCCCGAGTTCCTCACCTCTGTTGAGAGAGGGGTTTTCAATATATACATGAATGGCTTCCCTGATCCCTCTCTTGAACCACCTATCTTCTCTGTCTAATATCTGTACATCCCCATCTTTGAATGAGGGTCCTTTGTCCTTCAAATGAAGGTACACCACTAATTCTAGTTCTGAGCTGTTGCCCTTCCTGTGTTGGGCCATCCTCCTGTTTAGTGGCTGTTTGGTTTCTCCAATGTAGAGCTGTGCACACTCCACATTGCACCGGGCCACATATATTATATTGCTCCTCTTGTGTTCTGGTGTTAGATCTTTTAGGTGGATGAGTCTCTGCCTTAGTGTGTTTGTGGGCTTGAAATAAATGGGGATGTGGTGTTGACAAAAAATCTTTTTAATCAGTAAAATGAAGAATTTCAAGGCATAATGGTATGGTGCTTTGAATCCCATATAGATCTGCTGTTTCTCAGTCTTGATTTTCTGTTAACATTTAGGCCAAGATGTTATCTCATGACATTAAGGAAGAAAATGTACTGAACCTACGAGCCAGCTTAGACAACCAGCTTGAGTTCTAGAATAGGTATGAATAAGATAGACAAACACACTTAAGGTGTCTGAACTACTTCATTGCTTACCATCTCTTCTGCTCTCACTGCCTCAGAAGGAATGAAACTGACACATCTGTCACAAAAATGCAGAACAGAAAAGGTTGGTTTTCTAAGTAGAGACACTAGTTATTTTAGATGTGTACATTACAACAAAGTTACAGCCTTATAAACTTGCTAATGCTTAGACTAAAATCAATATCATTTTTGATATGTCTAGAGATGGCCACAAACTACTGCTTCCATGGTCTGTGCTGGTTTGTCTTTCAATTAACAGGAGGTATTCAGTAATTCCCCGTCCTGCTTCCTCTGGTGGGTGCCCACTTAAGAGGCAGCCACCAGAGCAGACAGGGCAGGAAGGGGTGCTATCTCCGAGTTGGTGCCCCCTGGAGAAGACAGGACTGGGAACAGCCAAATGCCTGTTAGTAAAGGACAAACTGGGAAAACCGTCAAAGCAGTAGTTCGTGCCCACCTTTCGTTCTGGCTAATTTAAGTCTCAATAATTTTAATGGGGCTAGTAGTATTTAGTATATCTTGATCTGAATTCAACCAATTGTTTTAAATGACTCTGCTATTTAACAAATAATGCAAAATTCTATTAGAACAACAAAGTATGCTTTTGGCTTTTCTATCTATACCCAATAGCCTAGTGTGAATATGAAATGTAAGCAAAATAGCCATAATTATAAATAGAACCTTGCTTGGCAGCAATGAAGTCTAGCTAATCAAAGTATTAAGAACTAAGTTTAGTTTTGTCACTCATAATGTATACAATGCTATTTTTTTTTCTAAAATCATAGAACTAAAAATTAAGGGGCATCATATACACGGAAGTAAGCCTTTCCTGAGGGGTGGTGTGGTGGAGAACCCAAACTGACCTTGTTGCTTCCTTTCCTTTCTGTGTTCTGAAGACTCCTCTCTACTTTGTTCCTGCAAGAAGGGACCCTTCTTTTCAATGCAGAAAAGCTTGTGGGTGGAGCAACCCACTAAGAAGTGCCCTTTCATGCTAAAAAGGGGCCAGATCCTGCAAGAACAAAGCAGAGAGGAGGGCAAACAAGCACTCCCAGAGAGGAAGTAAAACAGTGAGGTCAATTAGGATTCTCCTCCACCCAACTCCATTTACCACCACCCCGGGCTCTTTTCTTTTCTTTCCAGCAATACTTGATTTCCCTCCTTTCTGCTTTGTTCTTGCAGGATCAGACCCTTCTTTTTAGTGTGAAAAGGCACTTCTTAATGGGTTGCTCTATCCCCAAGCCTTTTCAAGCTGAAAAGAAGGGTCCGTTCCTGCAAGAACAAAGCAGAGAGGAGTCTTCAGAACACCGAAAGGGAAGGAAACAGCATGGAGTGGGTGGAGGAAAACTCAATAAGGATTTATTGATTTTCTTAATTTGGGGTCTTAAAAAGTGGGTGGGCGTCTAATATATGGAGGCAACTTGTAGATGGAAAAATACGGTATTTTGTACATTAATATACGAATTTCATACAAGAAAAACTGTATCTCGATTTAGGTATTAATACTGTACCAAGAGAACGAGCAGTGAGCCTGACAACCGCTTGTCAAAGAAAGCTCTGAACTAGTGGCCTACTGTAGGGTCAGTGCATACTTTTTTTACTATTTGTGTCAAACACTCTTTCATAATTCATTTGGGGAAAAGAATCAAACCCTGCTAACTAAGTTCTGTATCCACCAGAACTCCTAATCAAATAAAATATTTTAAACACATTCTCCTACCCAGCTCAGGGCTTTTAGGAACCAAATTTTGACTTTCTTCAACTGAGCAATCATTCTCAACACACTTCTGTAAACGCAGTCTGAAATAGTACTGCTAACCAATAATCAATTTGATTGTGGCCACGACAAAATTTTCAAAATCGAATCCATCTATTTCCAATGCATTTGTGAAGGGTTATGGGGCAACCTAAGTCATAATGAACATAACTTGTACTGCATTAAGTTCTAATCCCTAAGGAATCCTACTAGATACCTCTTTCCAGTTGGATGATGATCCATTCATTAATACTATCTGGATGAAGTTGTTCAAGCAAATGGAGTAACTCATCTTTATTACCTGAAAGCAACATGTATTTCATAACCATATTGTTGATGTCAAGCAGCTCTAGAAGATTAAAACTAGTCTACACAACTACACAAAAACAACAGTACGTTTTCATCTTGTTATGCTCTTACGTTCAATAATTCTGACATTTAACACAAGGAAATAGTAAATTAGAACAGATACTGGTATTACTACATATCACTACACTGGAAAGTGAGTTTTGATGGACTTCTACAGTAGAGGTGGCAGGAGGCTAGGAGTCAAGGCAGCAGACACAGGCTTCTTTGTATCAGGCAGCACAGGATATGGATGGAAGGAGGAGAGAGGCAATCAAGTGAGAAAAATGCAGTCTGGAAGCAATAAGAGGATGTAGAGCCATTGCTAGCTACATCTCCATTTTCCATTTTAACTTTGTTCCACACCCAAAAACAGACTTTGGCAATGAGATCTGAATCCTTTCCAGCTTCCGAGCATCAAAGAAATGAAGGAAAAGTACACATAGAAGCAAAAGAAGAGATGAGTTGAAGTACACATATTTTGTGGAATTTGTCGTCTAAACTCTGTACCAGGGCTGTCCAACTTCAAACAGCCTGCAGTCTAACTACAGATTCCACACATCCCCGCGGGCTACTTTCACAAGTGCGTGCACTTGCGTCTGGCCGGTGCTCCTGAATGGAGGGTGGAGTCTCCTGCTCAGAGGCATAGCAAGGGTTTGGAGCACCTGAGGACAAAGTCAATTTTTTAGCCCCTCCACCAGCAAGGGGAGGGGGGCTAATCCTGTGGGAACAGTAGGGGAGTGGGGACTTGGCACCTTGACACCCGCGGGAAGCAGCCCAGCGGCTCACCCCGACTCACACGCTCCCCACTCAGCTCTCCCTCCTCTCCCTCTTCTTCTTCCTCCTCCTCCACTGCCGTGACCAGCTCCAGGTGGCAGCTCGGTCCCAGGGTGGGCAACCAGCACAGCCAGGGGATCCCAAAGTGACGGAGCAGTCCCACTGCTGAGTGTTAGGCTGCCCGGGGAAGGCTCAGACGGCAGCTCACATGCTATGGGCAAGGCTCGGAGGAGGATGGCGCCGCAGCCACCACGTTCCCCGCACGTCTACCTGCCTGACTGCTTCGCCGCTCACCTGGTGCGGCCACTGCCTCTGGCCATCTGTTTGGCATGCAGACGGGCAGCGGCTCCTTCCTCCTCACTCCTCCTGCAGGAAGGGAAGGGCCACTGTGTCTCCCCGTGGAGGCTGAGCAGAGCACTGCGTTTTACCATTGGCTCACCTGCCCTGCGCCTGAGCGCATGCCCCAGCTAAGAGGCAGAGGCCTCTCCCATCTCCACAACGAGCCATGCCCAGCCTCAACTGGCACTGCCATCAGTGGCAGCGAGAAGTGGAACGGCACGTGCTTGCCCATTCTTCCATTCCAGCTGCAGCGGTCGCTGGGGCCTGTCTCTTTCCTCTCACCCCTCCTCCTCTCCCTCCTCTTGCAAAGGAGGCCATGTGTGCTCCACTCCCTTTTATGCTCATCCAATTGGGTCACATCTCGAAATCAACTTGATAGTGCATCATATATCTGCAGTTACATACATATCTAGAGAAATGTGGTCTGTTTGAACTAAAGTCAGTTAAAAATCTGAAATCTAGTTTGGCTTTAGCTTACGTTGGCTTCAACTGAAACCACAGTTCTCTGTCTTCTACTCTCCTCAACTCAGGTGTTGGGGAGGGTGACATAAGCATGATGTGATAGCTAATTGTAATCAAGATGGATTTTTTTAAAAAAAATCCTACTGATTCAATCACAGTTTAAATTAAAAATGTTTTTATTTAAATAGTCCAAAATCCCTTTTTATTTAAATGCAATTCATTAACTCACGATCACATAAATCATGGTTTTAATTACATATTTGTATGCAAGCACAACTTCTTTCGTTCTCATTTTCTATTTCATTTACAGTGGAACTAGTCAGAGCAATTGTGAAGCAGAGACAGGTGAGTCAAACCTTGTAAGTCTTTCTGGATAGCTTAAGAACCACATTTCATCTGATTTCAACCATAAATAGTCTTTCTTTTTTTTTGCTTTCCTATTATCTCATGTTTCTACTTACATCTTATCTATCACCCTCCAGAAAGAGACAGCCCAGTTTGTTATTACCCATTCAACCACAGTTTTTCAGTTGTGATTCACAAGGGAATGGATGGAATGAGTGAATGGAGTTTCCCAACACATTAGAGCTCTGGAAACAGGTTCATTTACTGTTGTTGTTCAACAAAAAAACCAGAAAAATAAAATATTTGATCCTGATTTGTTTAAGCCAAAAAGGCATAATAAGGTTGTTAGGCTACATACAGCTTACAGTTCAATTTTTGCAGACACCCAATATTGCCTTAAGAAAAACTGTATTGCAACCTGCTGCCCAAAAAAATAAAAATAAAAAAATAAAAGAAAAAAGTTACATACCACCCAGCTGTTTCCCCCAAACTATCTGTTGCTATTTTATACACAGACCTCCTTGTTTACATTTCATTAACATTTACCCCTTGTCCTTGGCTTATTTTAATCTAAACTGACTTTATTGGCTCTGGAAGCCTTCAAACAGCTGAATTTGCAGATGGAAATCAGGAAGTAAATTATCTCTGAAGTACAGTACTTAGAGCTAGTGAATTTGTGGTGAAATTTTATGAATATAGAGCAGTGGTGGCAAACCTTTGGCACTCCAGATGTTTTGGACCCCAACTCCCACAGTTCTTTGTCATTGGCAATATAGGCTCAGAATTCTGGGAGTTGGGCTCCAAAACATCTGGAGTACCAAAGGTTCGCCACCTCTGATATAGAGTGTTAAAATAATTAAAAGATATAAAAAGTAGACCTGAAAATGCAAGTACTGTACTATAAAACTGAGGCTTGAAAAATAGTTTACCATAGTCATTGCAGAACACTTGGGAAGCTCCCCGGTTGAGCAAGATAGCTGTATCATAACATCCTGACAGTTGAATTGTTTATGTTTAGATAGAGTATACAACTATGGAGGTGACAACTGCAGGTCTTACAACTTGCACTATATGTAGTTCTAGTATCATGGAATTATAATATTCTAATATTCAGGATTTTGATGAGATAGACCCTTATTCCTCAAGGATGGTGTGGCTGGATGAGAAAATTGTTTAGAATTTTTCTGTGTTCTTAATAAACTTTAAGATTAAGAAAGCCATTTTCTTTAATATATTTTATACTCTTTTAACTCTTAAGAATATTTGAATTTTAGAGCTCTATTCCCCTCCTTTGATATTTGATTGTGACTTTTTAGAATATAAGCTCTTGCATTTTTAGAATGTAATTGAAACATTCATATTGTTCTTTTAACTTTTTACTTTAAAATAATATTTTAATTGAATTCCAACTATTTGCCTACAACTTAAGTTTAGTTTTCATGTATTTTATGCATTTGTGCCAATTATTTATCATACCTGTAAGGCTATTGAATATATTCAAACTATGAAGGATTTTTGTAATCCAATATAGAAGCAATGCAGATAAATATGATTGTTTGGTTTTATTCTTGAATGGAATTCATTCTGATGTTTCTTTTATTCATCACATTTAACTGGTATTTGTTTGACCCTTTTTGGTATTTTTGCATATTTACTGCTTTTAGCTTTAAATACAGTGGTCCCCCAACCTTTCGCGGTTCATATACTGCAGTCCCGCTATATCACGGGACTGCAGTATATGAAAAAAAGGCCCCCTGGGATAAGGGGGGAAGTCCTGTTTCAAGCCTCCCATACTTACCCCAGGACTGGAGCTGCCCCAAACAGGTCTGTGAGGGCCTTCCTGGGCCTTCTGAAGGCCCGAAAAGGGCCTCCCTGCAAACCGGAAGTGACTTCTGGATCACTGAAAATCATTCCTGAGGCCTCAGAGACTTTCTAGGCCTGTTGGAGGCCTCAGAAATGATTTCCAGTTTACCAGATATCACTTCCGCTTCACAGGGAGGCTCTTTTGGGGCCTCCAGAAGGTCCAGGAAGGCTCTCACAGGCCCATTTGGGGTAGGGCCAGGCTGGGGGTAAGTACAAGAGCCCCCAGCTAGCCCCCCCCCCGGTATGATTCGACCTGCATCCGTATATCACGGATTTTCAGTTATCGCAGTTCAGGTCAGGTCCCTAACCCCTGCAATAAGCGAGGGATCACTGTATTGCCTTTAACTAATGTAAGCCACCTTGGGTCCTTTTAAACAAAATAGGGCAAAACTATTTTAAATAAATAAACAGCCTTTAATTGGGATAAATGCCAGCTGTGGCAAATAGTCTTCTGATTTTTCACTAGAAGTCTATAACTTTTTTTAGAGTTCTTACGGGGGATAGTCAGGTGTCATCAACTCCCAGTTTAAAATGATCATAGCTGAAACAAACCAAACTTCTCCACATTAATGAACCTAAGTAACAGAACAGAAATATATTTCCTGATATTTACCTAGCAGCAATGAGAAAATATGCAACCTGGAAGTTTGTCGCATCTGATGTATATAATGCAAAGCAATGGCTTAGTTATTTTGGTCTTGCCCAATATGTTCAAGTACATAGGTTACAAGGATTTTTAATATTGATTACTAATTCCAATTAAAACTAAAACAGAAGTTTTCCTTATTCCCTACCTCTATCAAGCTCATGGGCTAACCAAATAAGCTTGAGAAGATCCCGTGTTAGCCTATCTTTAGCCTAAGATCATATTCATTCCCAAAATAAATTAAATAAGCACCTGTTTTTATAATGAATCAGAACTGCTAATATCTGAAGAAGTCAGTGTTACACAGGATGCTGAGATACATTGTAGAACAAAGATTTCATTTATACCAGGACATGGCCAGGCCTTTATGGGATTCCACTACCCTATGAATTGAGAACACAGTGCAGAATGTGCTCAACTCAGAACTGCAGAAGATTAGTAACTGTGGACTGTGGTCAAACATCTTTCAAGGCAATTTGTCCGCCATCACTGATCTTCTCACTGAAGAAGCCAAGGGTTCCTCAGAAAATGGGGGGGGGAAAGCTCAACCATACCTTCTCTATTATTGTCCATGGATGATGCAGCTTCAAAGGGTATGGCAGAGTTATCAAAAAAAATGAGAGTCAATGCTTATAAATCCCATTATCTTTAATTGCAACAAGGATAGCCTTTTCACTGATCAGCTGAGCTACTGAGAAGAGAATCCCAAATCTTGATAGAGTGGTGACCCCATCTTCTAAATCAATGTGTATGAACCTATGGCATCAGTGAGGAAAGAACTAAACTTATACAGTGTAATGCTAACTTTTCCTGAAAAATAAAATAAACCAAGACACATTTTAAATTTCTCCTTTATTTATACATCACTTCTCACTGCTATATGGTTCACTTTCTATTATCATTCCTCCATAACTTTTAATTGTAAACTGTTTATGGATACCAGTAATGTGGAGAAAGGCAAATGGTTCGGCAAAGAACCAGCCCACGAGTGAAAGGGTGTTGTCACCAAGGAATCAGATGAGAAACAGCAGTTTTATAAGGTCCCACTGGCTCCACAGGTCCTTAAATCCTTGATGGGCTGCAGTAACACAGTCTTGCAGTGGTGCTGTAGGACAGCAGAGACCCCACCAGCACCTTCCTTAGTTTGCAACCCATATGACATCCTAGAGAGTATAACAGCTACAACCAACTGGTATTTTACACAAGCCAGCAACTTCCCTTCAAGTGAATTTCCTGTCCCTGAACCTTTATCTATTTATATATAGTTTACAACAATACCACTTGTATACTCATTACTTGAAAAAAATGTAGAGACTATCAAGTTACATGAATGAATAATATCCTATGTAGGTTACAAGTAGGCTGCAAAAATTATCCATTCACTTCCCTGCCTTCGCAGTAATATAATAATAATTATAATAAGCCTCCCCCCACCAAAAAATAAAAATAAAGTGACACTACTTTTCTAAACAGTGAAAGCAGAGAAAACACTTTACTAATAAATTCCATTCTACTTCTAGGACACAGTTAGGGTATTTAAAGTAATATAAGCTGTCAGATTTGAAAAGCAACAACCATATGTTTTGAAAGTCTGAAGACTTTGGGTCTTATTCCTCCACATGCACATATTAGAATCTGGGGCAGAATCTGAAATCCCAAGAACACTAACATTCTAGTATCTCTTAAGTTCTATAATTAGAAGCAGGCAATGTGGAACTCATAACAGCAAATAGGCAAGACTTCTCTGGACAAGTATCAACTTCATACCATGATGACTACCCCCTGCCACTCTTATCTAAGCATTTTTCTATGGCAGTCCTTTCCTCTTAGTAATGTTTCCTTGCAGACTCCATTCCAGACCTCTGTTTTAAAAATGAATGTTTCCTAAACCATAATTTTAAAAATCAAAATAGATTTCAATTGGATTATTCTTGTTCCAAAATCTGATTGGCCTAACTGTAGTTCTAAAATTCATCTTTTTAAAGTACGTAGTCTCTTCAGAATCTGAGCCTTGTAGAAAGTCAGATGCCAGAAATAATGATTGATCTATTTTGACATGCGGGAGCAAAATTAAAGCAAGAGGATATCTAACAACTGTACCTTTCTAGCTGCACAACACTGTCTGCACAATATGACGTTCTAACACAAAACCACAGCTGCTGATTTTTAAGAATTCTGAAATATCTGGTTCTTGATTGTGCTTTCCAAGTAATTTTTGAAAGGGTTGTTTTCATTGGATCAGAGCAGAGAAATACTGTACCTCTGATGGAACCCTCATCTAGTAACTAGCAAAACAATTTCAAACTCACAGGAGAAGGGTATGCTGGCCAGGTGTGAGTTTTAAAGGAACAGTCCACCCTCCAAAGAAAAGAGAATGCCATACTTACGTGTAATACAAGCTGTAGTAGTAGCAGCAGCAACTACCAAGAATTCTATCCTGAATATTCTGAGAAGGGATGGGAAGAGAAAGATTATAGTCCATTGGGCTTCTAAGGCTCCAAAAGGATGAACTGTGAACTGTGAACCACAGTGGTCTTTTTAAAACCTCAGAATCAGAAGTTATGGTTGAAAACATACATCCAGAATGTTATGGTCTAAACTGAATTAAAAAACTGAAGCTTTATGTGTGCATTTTTGAGGTTAGATTCTTTTCACTGACCACACTCACCAAAGTTTTTCCATTATTTCATTACAACTGAAGTGGAAAGGAACTAACGTCACTTTTAAAGCAGCAAGGAAAGAAGCATTCTTCTCCACCTCCTGTCCAAGAGTTGAAGAATACTGTACCACCTATTCACCATAACTTATGTTATGTTGTAGGTACTTCACAAGTAATGTCTTTGATGAACAACTTCTGATCACAGTTAGATTTTAGCCCTGGTATGAAACGCACATACTAAGTTAATACTGTACTACTTTAAGGTAAACCAGAAAACAGGAATGTAGGACAGCAGAATGACTCACATTTTGAAATAGATAAACATACATACCTATCCTTTCAGATTACAGGGATTGAACTAAGTCTTAACTACAAGCAAAGGCTGAAATCCAGTTGGTGTAACTCCACTGCATATATGGTAATATCATCACTTGGGTGATGTTAATTTTTATTTCAATTTAATTTAAAACTTCCTATCCTCCCTTCAGATTCCAAATCTCCTAGGGATCTGATCTACCTTTCTGGAGAAGAGTGGGGTGGGAGCCACCAGCAGTCCTGCCACCAGATCAAAACTTAAAGTGATGATTTATTGATATTAAAACACCCCCTTCCACTTTCTCACAAAGGCTTCCCAAGGCAAATGGGATTCCTATGGAGCCTCACAATCATATGGGTGGTGGTGGTGCACAAAGCTTTAAATCAGAATTAACACTAATTTTGTCAGATGATGACATCATCATCATTTATGCCCTGTAGTTGTGCAAAAGGATTTCAGCCAAGAAGTTGTAGTGTACACTGTTCACCTTTTACTTAATTGTTTCTAACTTTCCAGTTAACACAGAACTATACATGAAGCACATGTCCCAAATTCTAAACATGCAGTTTACTTATGTGCTTTGTATTACCCAAGTCTAATTAAAATACAGTATCTACAACATACAGTTAGGAAACAATGCTCAATGAATAATGTTATATTCTACACATATAACAATTTGATTTACTTTGTCTCTATTGCACTTATGTAACTTTTCTACTTGGTGCCCTGGTCAATAGTTTGAGAAATGACAGCATTTAGCCGATTTTTAAAATCATGGGTTGGGTCCAGTTAGCCTATTCTGCTCAAAGAACAAAACCTTCCATTGAAAAATAGGTCATTTTGCAATTAGCAGCTCCATTCATTATTGAAATTTAAACTTTGACTTAATTAACCACACAGTGTAGTTCAGGACATGTTAATGTTTTGGTGTCTTATATCCCAACAACCATGCCATCAATGAATCACCTCCAACATAATAGAAACAAAAGACCACTTATTCCAAGGATTTTTATTAGAGATGGGTGTTTTGTTTCAGATGGGGACTGGTTCCGAAATGAAGCACATCAGCACAGCTGGTGTTCAGAACCCAGTGCCACCCTCCGGAACAAAATCAACCACTGTCTTACCTGGCTGTAATTTGCGTTGGGCTAAATTTCAACCAGGAAGCAGCGTCTGATGAGTCATCTTTCCTTCTCCCTGGCACTGGTCAATCAGGAGCTGTGCAAGGACATGCTTCATCCCGCCTCCCTGTCTGACTGGCCAGCGCCAGGTAGAGGCTAGAAGGAAATATGTTGCATCGGATGCTCCTTCCTGGTTGGAATTTCACCCAGCATGAATTAAGCAAGGTAAGACAGTGGTTGATTGTGTTCTGGAGGGTGGGGCTGGCTTCCGAGTGCCAGCTGTGCTGACGTGCAGTGTTTCATTTCGGAACCAGTCCCCTTCCGAAACAAAACACTCATCTCTAATGTTTATATGTTCACAAATATTTCACTACTACAAAAGTTTATAGATGGAGAATGGAGGATTAGGACAAAGAAGAGTGTCCAGAGTTACTACTAGTATGCCAAAAAGCCATACATGGCTATTCAGTAGAGTTAAGGCTGGAAGAAATTGCCCATCACACTTGCAGGACATGGCAACTGAGAGACAGTGTAATTATTATGAGTATCTTGACCTATTCCTCATGTTAGTGACCACCAGCAACATGAGACTCACTGGCCTATTTTCTATGTGCAGGAATTCATATAATTTGGTGGAAATTCCACCTAGAGTAGCCGTGGAGTTAGATGGAGCGGTATATAAATGTAATAAATAAATAAATATCTCCTCTAAAGCAGGAAGAGGCAGATGTTGATTCCTACCATTCATCTTGCTCAAATACTGAGGTTCACCACAGGCAAATTAAAAGCTCAAGAAGGTTGGCATGCATCTAGAAATAAGTATTAGGGCACAATGTAGCACCCGATCCACCCAGAAATGTACTTTCACTATCAGAACTGAAGTTACATGTGTAAGCTCTTACTCATTCCTCTCACACATGCTTACATTTCTTTTTGTCCCACCCAGTCCCCCGTTTCATCATCATACATTGAGGACAGAGTAAAACATTTATATTGCTGCTACTGTCTACCACCCTGGAAGCAACACTTCTGATCTATCTTCTACCCACCACTGCTCTAAAATAGAAATGAACTATTTTATGGGGCTCTGTTGTTTTGCACTTATGAAAAAACAGTTTAATTCTGAAGATACACTTTGTAAATCTACCAAGGATAACCTCTCGAATGTTTCTATATTTCCTATTAGTTCCTCTAATATATCAATGATTTTTTAAAAACGAATGCTGAAATTAAGTAATTATTATACTTTTGAAAATATTATAAACATTACAAATAGGAAATTAGTTCAAATGCACCTCAGTGAGAGTCTGTTTTCTGATAAATCTTACTCTCTTTTCTTCCATTACTCCAACAGAAAAATGGAATATCTTACCTAAAGAAACAAAACAAAGGAACATGCAATTCCATATATTCTTGTCTTCCACTGAAGATCCCATGGCTTACTTCTAAGTAAACATTCAAAAAATTGCTCTGCAAGTTCAATATATTAATGAATTTCCATATATTGAAATAAAAATATCATTTATACTTTGTTCCATTCTATTACCATTATCCCTACCATATTAAAGCGCAACATAAAAAGGTAAAGGTTCCCCCCACACATGCATGCTAGTCATGTCCAACGCTAGGGGCAGTGCCCATCTCCCTATTCAAGCCAAAGAGCCAGTGTTGTGCAAGTCTGTGGCCATAGGGCCAGTAGGGCTGCATGGAACTATGTTTACTTTCCTGCTTTTTACTGTGGTACCTATTTATCTACTTGCATGTACACGCTTTCCAACTGCTAGGTTGGCAGCAGCTGGGGTTAACAGTGGGAGCTCACTCCACTGCATGGCACCCGGGATTCAAACCGCCAAGCTGCAGACTTAAGAGAATTGTTTTTGCCAAATATCTGACAAAAATGAACACTATCAATGTTTGCTACTCTTCTGTGTACAGTACTTCAATACATATTATTGTTTTACACTTTATCTGTATATTTTATATATCATCAATACCACCTTTGAGCCTACATAAGAAGGCTGAGAGGGGATATGATAACTATGTTTAAATATTTGAAAGGATGTCATATTGAAAAGGGAACTGGTTTGTTTTCCATGGCTTCAGAGACTAAGACTCATGGAAATGGTTTCAAACTACAAGAAAAGAGATTCAATTTAAACATTAGGAAGAACTTCCTGACGATTAGAGCTATTTGGCAGTGGAAGAGGCTGCCACCATGGAGGGTGGTGGAGTCTCCTTCTTTGGAGGTTTTTAAGCAGAGGCTGGATGGCCATCTGTCTGGAGTACTATGATGGGGGTTTCTGCATGGCAGGGGGGTTGGAAAGGATTGCCCTTGAGGTCTCTTCCAACTCTATGATTCTATGAACTCCATTATCTGGTATGTGCTGTCAAATCAGAACTGACTTACAGTAAGAAAGCCTAATAAGGCTTTCAAGGTAAGTGGAATATTTAATAAGTGGTTTTGCAAATTTCATCCCTACCACGTTTTTATGGCCAAGTGGGGATTTGAACTCAGATAGTTTTGATCTGTCATACTATTCACTACACCAGTGGTTCTCAACTTGTGGGTCCCCAGATGTTCCTGGACTGCCACTCCCAGAAGTCTTCATCATGAGCTAAGCTGACCAGGATTTCTGGGAGTTACAGTCCAAGAACATCTGGGGACCCACAGGTTGAAAACCACTGCACTACACCATATTGGGTATTGTGAATCTCATACATTATCTGCATTTTTCTCATAAATTCTACCCTGGATACTTCACCTGGAAATAAGAGCTTCCTGCCCAACCACTAAATGGAAAAGATAGGAGTACGTGACTCGGTTAGATGTCATATTCTGATGGCCACTTTCTAATTCCAAAAAACTGAACCTGTACATAACCCTAAGCATATTTACCTGAAAATATCTTTCCACTGAATTCAGTGAGATTTCGGAGGAAATGTACACTAAATTTTATTGTTAGATTGTGGTCTTGTGAACTATTTGGGGATAAGCCCACTGAATAAAATGGAAGTTGTTTCAGAAAAAACATGTAGTGACAAAGTGTTAGATAAACAAACTGCCAAACCGCAGATCAGAACACACCAGTTGAGATGCAGCACAGAAACAAATGAGGGTTAGGAACAATGCTGAACAAAGGCCTTAAAATGGCTTCAATTCTATATGAAAGGATTAGATTGACAGGTGGGTTCTGGCCACTCAAAAAATTCTGATTGCTTTCTTCAGTAAACAGATCACAAACCAAATAACTGGCATTAATCAGGACACTCCAAGAGGTAATTGTTAATATTTGTTATCTTGGGATATCTGATCGTTAAAATATATATCCAAATGTTGTCTATGGAAATAGTAAAGCAAAAGAGTATCAGGGAAAACAAAATTGAATGAGGATTCCCTAATAAAGGTATACACTTGTGCAAAAAATCTCTATAATCCAAAACATCCATAAAATCTTGATGTTCTAAATAAAGCAGACTATGTCAGAGGATGCATAAATATGTTGTTAAAACAGTAATAGCTGATCAGTATTCCTGGGAAATTACAGTATTACATTTTGTCATCAGGAGCTATTATGCTCTAGTCTAGGCCTCACAACATATTGAGCACACACATGAAGAGCCTAGCAATCCATACTTTGTTCTATACTTTGCTTAAGAAATAGGCTGTCAATTATGTAAGACAGTGAAAGCTACCATATGTAAATTAATAATGTTAGTTACAGAGAGAAGGGTTCTACTGTTTTTAAATACTTCTTTAAACTTTTGAAATGCAAAGGAATCTCAAGAATATCCAAGGTATCAACACGGGGCTCAAAACATTTAAAATGAAAAATAACAAATATCAAGGAAACAGAAAACTTTTACACACTTCATACAGGAATGTTGCCCAACTATATTCAAAAGAAGAGAAATTTATTCTTAATTTACTTGGTAGACAAGCAATGAGGGGGTTATTTGCTTCCTAAGTGCAATTTGTCTTTTAAATAAATCAGTATGTCAACAGCAATTAGCACATTAAGAAATATTACTTTTGCCATAAAATGTACAAAAATGTATTTAGAAATACATGCAAAGCCTATACTGTAATCCTAAAAAAAAACCTCAGAGAAGGGGTAAGACTCGTAAGTTTTAAATGTGTCTGTATAATTCCTTAAAGGTAAGAAGGAACCTTGAAAATATTTCTCCAATAAGAAGAGACTATTAATAGAGCAGAAATGATTTCGTTTGAGAACCTTTATCATACCAAACGTTCAGCCATAACAGGGGCTTTCTGTCATTTCAGTATTGTTTCTATGGGGGCATCGTAACACTAATTCAGTGCAAAGGCAGAGAGCAACTTGTCCACCATTTTAAAAACAAAACTGAAAAGATTAATAATGGCATGCATATGAACTCACTTCAAACGTACACACACAACCACCGCAGCTACACGAGTCCGTCATCTTTCCCCTCCCCTAGGAAGACTGGTCTCGTTGATTTGCCTTTCACACAAATCACCAATAAAATTAATCACCCACAAACACCGCATTTTTAATCGTAGTAGAGACGAGACATGTTTTGTTCATGATTTAAGAACGCCAGTCTCTTTTTATTTAAGCATATTAAGCCTTAATGTGCTGCAGACAAACGCACTGCATGGGGTGTGGAGGACCCAAGCTGATTAGATTACCACAACATCAGCCTGGGGCCGCCATTTTTAGAATCTCTAAAGGACAAAAGAGGGAAATTACAGTTTTTTTTACTCCACTTTTACCAGAAGTAAGTTTTCAAGTATCATGTATGCCGTCCAAGCGGCCTTCGGAGGTCATCTATGTCCCCAGACAAGGCTTTCTCACGTACGCGTTTATAAGAGGCGGCTTTCCAGTACTAATCTCTTTCAAGATAATGTAAATGAACCGAGGGGAAAACATCGAAATTTCAGACAGTTTGCTACGAATGCTGTGCTTTAAAAGAGAGGCCTGGGAACGACTTCGCTTTTAATCAACACACATTCCTCGACGATTGAGTACAGAGCAGTACGGGACCTTTCTAATTGGACTATATTACGTTTCTTCTACCCTACTTAGTACTACACAGTGGTCCGTTTGTTTCTCCTCCTCCCCCTCCGCAACACGTCTGCAGCAATAAGAAGAGCCTCGGCCACCAACTCTTTTCCCAAGGAAAAAAAAAAGGTTTTATTTCCAGCGCTTTCAAGGATGCGAACATGGACCCGAAGGTGTGAACGACAACAGCCCAAGGGATGATAAATATAACCGCGTACTATCAGTTTCAAAGATGGGGATCAGGGATAATCCCCACCTGCCACCACCACCACCCTTTTCAAACTGCTACACAAAAAGTCTTCAGGACTGTTCGCCGTGGGTCTGTATCAACGCTTAAACAGCGCCGAGGAAGGCGAAGACAGGAGGAGGCAAACGAGGCGGGGGTGTGGAAGGGAAGCTTAGGCCCACAACCAGCCATATTCGTCCCACGAACCAGAAATAAGACAGGCGAGGCGGCGGGCGAAATAAGGCTTCTTGGGT
This sequence comes from Phrynocephalus versicolor, assembly GCA_023846285.1. Taxonomy (NCBI): domain Eukaryota; kingdom Metazoa; phylum Chordata; class Lepidosauria; order Squamata; family Agamidae; genus Phrynocephalus; species Phrynocephalus versicolor. Next base: position 66,223,077 of record JAHTLZ010003526.1, read on the forward strand.
ATATCTTGACACCACACAAATTTCAACAGACAGTATATATACGTATATCTATCTAGTGCAGTTAAAAATACAACACACACACACACACACACACACACACACACAGAGCGAACCAGACATGGGGGGGGAATAGTTTGATCGGTTAATTTATACCCTCGAAATTTCTTTGAACATGTAACATGAAGCAGAAGGTTGTGGCATAACTGTCACCAAAAAAGGGCAACCCCCCCTCATCTCCGCCAGTTACATTAACGCGCCATATTCTCAAGATACAGCGACTCCCTTCCCCCTTTGTGTGTGTGTGTGTGTGTGTGTGTGTGTGTGTGAGTGAGTGAGTGTGAGTGTGTGTGTGTGTGTGTGTGCGCGAGGTCAATCCCCCCCCCCCCCGACACGACGAGGCGAGTAGCCCAAGCGAATGACCATCATCCACTGTTTGGAATTGCCAAGGAGAAGACAAGGGGGGACCACAATACACGCATATTGCACCGCAGGACAAGGAGGTGCTCCGCCACTTCCCTTGTAAAAGGCCCCTGCCTCCCCCACCCCCGCCCCACCCCCCTCATCACAACACATGACAACTCCCCCAAAATAATGCAAAGAAGAATGGCAGGCAAGCTCACCTGTAATGATCGCAGGCCAGGCGGTGGTAGCAGCAGCAGCACCCGCACCCCTTCCACGGAGCCCCCCTCTCTCTCTGACCCCCAACCAAAACAATGCAAGCCTCCGGCTGCGGATGTCCCTCGTCTAAACAGGACGCAGCCCTCGAGAAGCCTATGGGGTGTGGGGGAAGAGTGAATGGCAGGGGACCCCTGAAGGCTGCTCGCTCGCTGCACAGAGCTCCGCAAGGGAGGAGGTAAGAAGCGACTTCACCCCTAGGACCTCTGCACAACCCCCTCACTGTCCACTGTTGCTGCTGCCGCGGCCGCCGCTGCTGCTGCTCCGGCTCCCGTGTCTCCCTCCTCGCAGCCGCCTACGCTCCTTCCTATGTCACTGCCTCTCTCTCTCTCTCTCTCTCTCTCTCCCTCTCCCTCTCTGGGAAAATGGCGCCGGCTCTCCCCCCTCCCTTTCCTCCCGCTGCACGGGGTTCACCCGACCCGCCTGGCAGGGGCAGGGTTACCAAGGCGAAGCCAAACAGCCGCCATTTTGCTTGTGGGCTGGCGCTCGGCTTTGCCCCCGGGAACGCCAGCCTTCCTCGGGGTCCATTTTACGAAACGTTGGGCTAGCGGAGAGGTAGGAAGAAAGAAGCGAGGCTTCCTGGGGGAATGTCATCAAAATAAGCCACAGCAGCGAAGAGAGCCTCGCCTGAGCTTTTTTTTTTAAAGGCGCCGCACAGAAAAAGGAGCTGGGATGTGGCGCTCTGCCACAATTCCTGGCACTGCCGGAAGGAGACGGACGGGCTCAGCCGGAGGCGGCGGGGGTTGGCGGTGGAAAAGTTGGTTTGGGTTGGCGACCGTGCGTATGTTTACCCTTGCAGACGATGAGGGAAGAGTAGGGCAAAGTCCCAGGCGCATCCTGGGTGACTGGCTGGAGAACTGACTGCCTACGAAAGGACGTGAAAACGTTGACATTCAACACGTCGCTGCTGGGAATCACCGAACCGCCGAAGCTGACTTAATAGTACTGCCTATCCAAGGGCATGGGTGGCGACGAGAAGGCTTATCTCCAGTTTACTGGCATGACTATCATTCTGGGCACTCATAAAACCTTCTGTTTGACTTCAGGGATTTTTTTTAAAAAAATAGTCGGCGTTATCAGAAAATGCCCTTAGCTTTTGCGATCCTTCATGTTTACTCAGAAGTCCCTTTCGGTGGGGCTGACCTTCTGCTTCCTAAATGGGTTATAGGGTTTTAGCCGGACGCCTCTAAAGATAAGACAAAAGCTGGGCTCAGCCAGCGGCATCTCCAGCAAAACAAGTGCACGACTTGATCTTTGAAGTTTTTTTTCGTTACTAGCAAAAAAAGAGTAGCGGCTCCCAGGCAGGTGCCTGTCTTGCAACCCGACACCCACATCTTCCTCGGAGGAAACCCCTTTTTTGGGGTGGCTGGAGATTTAGTAGCGTCTGCCTCAGGAAAATAAAATCCTAGTCCTGGCACCACGAGCACATCGACGCAAGGGGTTTTCCCCGTTTCGGGCGCAGCGCTCTTGACCACTGAAAGAGGTGGAGGCGGGCGGAGGGGGGGAAAATCTGCCCGTAAACCGCTTCGTCTCCCTTTCTAAGCCAGTCTGAAGCGGCGGCCTCGGTGTTTGTTGTTCCTGCGACTCGCAAGCTTTCCCCCCTTCCTACGCGCCGAGGTCCCTCGCTCCCCTCCCTCGTCCGCTTCCCCTAATGCCTACGCACCGGCTTCGCTCGCCGGCGGCCCGCCCGATGGTAACCCTTCCGAATGGAGGAGGGGCGGCGGCGGCGGCGGCCGGGCTGGGGTTTCATTCGACGCCCACCAGGGGCTGAGCGAGCCTCCTCCTTCAGTGCGCAAGCTCGGCGCGACCAGATAAAAGCCGGGAGGGCAGCTCTTTCTCTGCCTTGATGGAGACGAGACAGTCGAGGGGCCGGAGGAGGAGGAGGAGGAGGAGAGTTAGGGGCAGGCTAGGGTAGTTCATCTCTTTCCCCCCCCCCTTCCCAGGCGCCTTGCCGGGGTACAGCGAAAAGTCTGTGACGGCTCGTAGAAGCAAGAAGCTGAGGTGGGAGAAAGGCTCTCTCTGCCTGCTGCCCGACTGGACGCAAAGGAGGCGGCTGTCATGGGGGCACTGAGTATGCAGAGGGGTGAGAAAGGGAGGGAAAATTAAATGTCTTGTGACCATGGTGGCGTGTGTGGAATTTTTATTTTTTAAAAAAGTCATTACAGTATTTTTTTATTCCCCTTGTCTAATCCCAGTGTGTATTTTCTTTTTTTTCTCTTTCCAGGGCGCCTGGTGGGGCTGCTTCGCTGGGGGCTCTGCCTGTTGTCGTACGAAATGGCGACTGGCGTCTCGGGGTGGTTAGTGCTTGTCGTGCTGCGTGCGTTGGCTTCCCCTCCCCCTCTTCCTTCCTGCCTGCCTGCCTGCCTGCCGCGGCCGTTTCTCCGCAGCGAACCGCGGAGAGCGCATTGAGTCAGGAGGAGGGGAGGCGGAAAGGGAGCCAATCAGCGTTCCGGCTGAGCCGCGGACCTGGGCTCTGATTGGCGGGTGTTGACATCATCCTGCAGTAGGAGAGACGCAGCTGCTGGGCTGGGCAGGGCTGGGCGAGCTGTCTGGGGTGGCTGAGGCAAAGGGAGAAAACGGGCGCCATGATAGCGGCGGCTGAGTGAGGGGGAGGGTGGCTGGTCGGTCGAGAGAGGGAGGACGTTGAGGGTGGCGGGATGAACAGGCAAGGAAAGAGGGCTCCTCGGGCGACCCGAGTGACTCCCTTCCACCGAGGGCTAGGGGAGGAATGGGGAAGCGAGGAGGACAGCCGGGCCGTAGGGTTGGTGACCGGCCTAGGCAGCTGCGTCAGTCCAAGATGGCGCGAGGTCTCCCTGGAGAGGGAAGGGAGCCGCACGTCCGCCGCCGGAGGTCATGTGACCGCGTTGCATTCTTGTGTGGGGCTTGGCCGCGCACCAAGCGGGCTGAGGAAGAGGCGGGGGTGGCCGTGGGTGGCTTGCCTGCTGAGAGTCCTTTTTTTGTGTGCGGTCGGAACAGTTGCTGCTCTCCTCTGCCCCCCCCCCCCCGTTTTTATTTCCGACATAGCCGCCACCCTCCTTGAATTCGCAGCTGTTTGGGGAATGGGTGTTTTCTTTTTTTAACCTCCCCTCCTTTCCCTCTCCAGTGAAGGGCGTTGACTGCTTTGGGAGACACTCCCCTCCCCCTCTCACATCTGCATAAAGCTGTAGCGTCTGCGAGGGAAAGTTCTCGTTCTTTTCCACCCCAGGGAGCAGGGAAGGGAGTGGATACCTCGTGACACCCCTGGCTGAAGTGGAGGAGGAGGAGGGAGGGAGTTGGATTCTGGACAACACGCCAGCCTGAACCTATTAAGCGATTGCGTTCGTGGGATGAAAGCGGCTGCTCACGCTGTTTGGGAGGAGGAGGCCCAGTTGATTTGGGGATTGGAGGGAAAGTTCAGGCAGCTTGTTTTAATTTACATGTACTATACCTTGTTTGAGGGTCTAAGTTAAAATCATATCGATACACTATACTAGGAGGCAAAAAGTACTACTACAGCCATACCCAGTTACTGAGTCTTTTTAAATGTTTTATGTTTTTGTAACATGTATTTTTTCCAGGGCAAATATGTCGTAGCATTGGTTGTGGTTGAGATAGGAAGGAAGTTAGTCGCTAAACACTGGATTGGATTAGTTTGTGGATTTGCTTTTACTGTCTTTTGCAAAAGACAGAAAAGAGGCTTAATCCTAATGTTGAAAATTAATGCTTTTCTAAATTCGTAGACTTCCAAATTGGTTTTTTTATTCTGCCCCAAGTATTTATACAGTTATAATATTTATACCCATAAGATAATCTGTCAATGCTGAATATTAATATATTGATACATTTGGTAATTTATAGTAGACAAGTGTCTGTAAATAATAGAGGCAGTTATACTATCTTGTTTGTAAATACAGTATTAGATGGTGTGACATGTAATTGTCTTAAAACTTACTAGCACAAATGTTACTGCCCAGTACTTTAATACATTAACATGAATAGCCATATTTTTCAATTGTTTTAGATTTACAGTTGCTTGTTGATTGGAGCATGATAATCTAAGGTATGGCAGTTATATTTCAGGATTAAGACCAGTAACCAGATTTAGTTCTCTTACTAGTCTCCAGCCTTATCTCTATTTCCAGTAATAGGCTTGAGTTAAAAAGCAGTTGGATCTATTTCAAAAGAATTTTTAAATGGCTATAAGGTAAAGGGGCCTTTTTCTATAGGTACAAAAATAAGTACTATGTAATTGTGTAGCATATTTACTCTGTAGAACCAAACTCATAGTTGCCTATTGCAACTGAAGGATTTGCAGTTGAATTCATAAGCATCAGTTTTAATGATAGGTCTTTGAAATGGTAATACTGTACTGAAATTTGGTATTTGACAAGACATTATCATTAATCATAGTTCTCATATGGTATTTGTAATGATTTAAGAAATGTTAGTAAAAACTTTTAGCATATAATTGTAATAAAGTTGGCTTGAAGCTTATTTGGTTTTCTCCTGGAAGAATTAACCATTTGAAAATGCCAATAAATTTAGTATCTTTTTCTAGTGAAGGGCAGGTCGTATCTAGCCTTGCAACAGCTTTTATCCATTTAATGTTTTAAATAGTTTTAACTATGTTAAAGGAACCCCATGTTCCAAAAATGGAATAGAATGTCCTTTTGTGCATGATAGAATATAGGATTTTTTGCATCCTAAATAGCTGGATTTTGTTAAGTAGAAAGCTTTGTTTTAGATTTCTGCCTAATGTTTTATGTAGATGCAGTAACACATTGGGGGGCTTTTATGTTTAATTTTAAAATCTAGTTCTGTAGGGACAGTTAAATCTAGTAGTGCAAGTGTGATAATTATTAATTGTGAAATTTAGAATAGGAAATCAATTTTCGCAAAACAAGTTTGGAAACAGAAACATGGTAAAAATAGTGAATTGTAAATAGCCAGGACTCATTTTTGAAAGTAACTGAATTAAAATATGATTCATCTGTTGTGGAAGAGAGTTGGCAATAAACATTCTTCATTTGTTGAAATACAGTAATCCCCCATTATTATGGGGGTTAGGGTCTCATCCCAATCTGCAATAAAGGAAAATCCGCTATATGCGGATGCTGGGTAGGTTTGGGATGGCAGGGCTATTTGGGGCCTCCTACACTTACCTTAGGCCTGGCACTGCCCTGAATGGGCCTCTGATGGGTTTCCTGGGCCTGTTGGAGGCTCCAAAAGACAGAAGCCATTTCTGGGGCCTCCGACAGGCCTGGGAAGCCTGTTGGAGGCTCCAGAAATGGTTTCAGGCAATCCAGAAGGCACTTCTGTGGCCTCCAACAGACCCAGGAAGCTTTTTGAAGGTCCGCTTGGGGCAGCACCAGGTCGGGGGTACGTGCAGGGGGCCTCAAAAAGGCTCACACTCCTTTCCCCGGGGGGCCTTGCGTTCATATGCTGTGGTCCTGCAATATACCAGGACTACGGTATATGAACCGCAAAATGGCGGGAGAGGACTGTAGTAGTTCCTGGTGCACCAGGAGACTGCAGCTGAACAAATACTAGCTGATAATTAATTATGATAAAGTTTCTATTTTGTGCTATATACAAGGGGACGCTTTGAAAAGAAGAAATCAATGTTCATTAAAAGATTTAATTCAATTTTTGCAATAAAAAGTTATTTTATAATTTAGAGAAATTATTCAGAGGCCTTTAGAATAAATAGGGGAAGTCTGTAGGATAAGTTTCTTGGGAAATACACAACATCACATCAGTTTTGCTGTTACAAACTTATCAAAATTTGTTATCAGAAAGCTGACCATTTTGAATGCAGGGACATTCAATTCATTTTATTCAGTAGAGGAATGGATGCTTCTGGAATGATGGGTATCCCTAAACTTTTTAAAACTCATTTTCTACACCTGCTGAAGGATTTTGCTGTACATTTTGGAAATGTTTATTCCAGATATCTGAGAGAGGTCGGATTTTTGCTTAGTACCGCCACAGGGTGTGGCAGAGTCTGCAAACCTGGATCACAGAACTTGACTTGCATTAGAGCTTATTAAAGTGTGTCACCTCCACTGTCAATATGTTTTGGTACAATAGTTGCAGAAGGCAGTAAGACCTGCTGATAGACATCCCATAGGAAAGTAGTTGGTCACTGCAGGAACAGGATGGTGAACTACACAGGACTGATTCAATATGGCCTTTTTGTGTGTGTGTGTAAGAGAGAGAGAGTCAGACTGTATCTTGGAGATGGAGTCAATAGTAATGGGGTTTGTTTTGCCATAAGGATGTTTTCTCCAACAGAATTGCTTGCATTTAACAAGTGCCAGTTAGCTACTTGTTTAGTAATTGGGGGACTTGATAATGTTTCTTGTATTTTGAGATTCTGGCAGTGTGATAGCAATATGTGTTTTGGAGCAGTTGGAAAGTTCTTTGGAGCTAAAACTAGGTTGTTACATGGGATTACTAAACACTAATATTTCAAAATATTATATATACCATAATAAAATAGTGTAGGAGAATATCATATGGGGAAGTACTTACGTTGCCCTTCAGATGAGGTGGGACGATGCCTGGAAGTAGTTTTCATAGCAGTGGCATTTGTGTCACTTTCAGATCCCTTACTCCAGAGATGAAGAATGTTTGGGGTCCCAGATGTTTTGGGCAGCAACTCCGAGAATGTTGAGCCTATATTGCCAATGATAAAGGACTGTGGGATAGGTGGTCCAAAACATCTGGAGGGCCAAAGGTTCCCTGCACCTGCCTTACTGAGAGGTTTATTTCTGTCACTGACTTTACAACGTAGTGTAGTGGGTAAACTGCAGCACTGCAGTTGAGACTCTGCATTCTATGTGAGTGTGATCCCAACAAGCTCGAATAGCTGGCTGGAGGGTGACGCTGCCTTCTGTTTTTCCAAGGTTGGTAAATTGAGTACCCAGATTGCTGTGAGGGCAATGTATAGCTTGTGTAATTAACTTCTAAGTTCCCCAGAGAGTGCTTCAAGCACTATGGGGTGGTGTATAAGCAGCTGTTTGCTGTAAGTGGCATCTGTTTTCTTTGTTCTAGTCACCTGCTTGGTGCTTAAGCTACTATTCTATAATTTTATTCCCACACTTACTTCAGTTGCATTCCCAGTCATCTTCAGTCTAGAGCTGTTTTGGGGAAGAAGAGTGCAGTGCTTATTGCTTCTGGTGAAAAAACGTCCTTGCTTTCCTCTCCTGATCAAAGTTAATGAATGGTAGGATACAGATGCCTCAGATAGTCTTTGCAGTTGCCTGAATGTCTCCTTCTAGGTTAGTACACAGGTAGCATGGAACAAAATGAGCTCCATTTTGTTTCACAGTGTAAGGTTTCACAGTGAGGTTTGCCCTTTTCTCTTGCACTGCTAGTACAGTGGTACCTTGTATAAAGGAATTAATTCGTTGCAAATGAAATTATCTTAAGCAAATTTTCCTTTATACAAATTTCCCATAGGAATGCACTGAAAACAGAGTAATCCCTAATCGCGACCATTTTCATGTTGTACGGATTTTCCCCATAGGCGATTCTGTTAAGCAAATTTCCCCCATCTCCGGAATTTTTTATGTTGTACAGCTTTTATGTTATACAAGCTGTTTGTTATACAAGGGTCCACTGTACAGTATTAGAAAAATAATGAACACTTCCTAAAGGTTAGCTATGGCAAACAACTCTAAGCCCTGACAGATGTGACAGGATGTAAAAAGCTATCAGCCACATATGGTTTTTTTTGTCAGATTCCTGGCCTCAAAGCCAATTGCTCCAACCCACTGAGCTGTTACATTTTGGGAGATTGTGGGCTTTTGATGAGAGATCAAGACTAAAGTTGATGTATTTAATTAAGGCCTTGTTTACGACTTTTGTTGAAAAAAGTATGTTATTGTCTAAACCACATAAAGTATGTGGGCCCTGCCAAAAATGTTAGACTGCAGCTCCATTCATTGTTCAGCTTTGGCTGTGCTAGATAGGGTTTGTGGAAGTTGCAAGTCAGCAGCATCTCTAGGGCCACACATTCCCCGCTGCTGATCTAATGGGAGGTGCTTGTGTGACTATCAAATCCAGAGTTTAAGATTAACAAACTGCACCACTGAGTATAGGAGAAAATAGAGAAAGTAAGCTGCTAACTGGTTTACTCTTGTGTACCATATTTAAGAAATGAAAAATAGAGCCATGACTTTCTTTTGGTGCTTATACCTTAACCATTGTACAAAAATATCAGTTTTTGGCAATAGCATCTTGGAACATCAAATTTGGAATGCATATTTTTTGTCAGTAAAAGTTTGAATAGGTTACCGTTGGAAAATATATTTTAAAAATATGAAGTAAAATTTCAATGCCTTTTTACAGTAATTGTAGATTAAAAAGAGGTAGCCATGTTAGTCTGTGCTGGCATGTCAGGCAAAACCAAAACAAAAAATAAAGATGAAAACGTGGTGACTTACAGACATTTTTATAGTATATATTTCTCTAGGGTGAAGTATCTTTTCCTTCAAATGTGTTGTTTTTCTTTTTAAGTTTTCATTTCTTTTGAACTACTTAACTGGATTCCTGTGTGACCATGGCTGTTCTTCCTTGACTCCTTTCTTTAAAATGCAGATTTATTTTTATTTTTATTTTTGTAGAGCCTTTAGTTTGACAATCTAGTTCATGCGTTCTGTTGCATCAAAGTCTGATCAAGCCTAAACACCTGTAGATGTAGAGCAAGTATCTCTTCCTGTGTCAAATTTCAGTGGGCCAGTATTCCTGATGTTTGCTCCTGCGGCATTGTTGTTTGCCACCCAGCTGGTGGCTAATTAATAAAATAATAGAAAAAAATTAATAGGGCTACCTGAGCTGCACAGATTAAGAATCACAGCTTGCTTATTTGCCTGCTGAGCAAATTATTTTTTTTTTTGCTCATTTCTTAGAGGAAGAAATCAAGCAGTAGTGAATAAGCCATGTCCACAAGGACAACACAGTTAGTTTACTTGCCGGCATAGGCACAACATGTTGCACTAGTTTTAATTTAACTTAATAATTTAACTGTTTTAATTCTTTGATTGTAAGCTGCCCAGAGACCTTTGGGTAGTGGGTGGCATATAAGTTGTAAAAATAAATAATAAAAATAAATAAAATAGTATTTCACAATATTTGGTCTTCTGTATGTTTTCGTCTTCAGTGCCTAGAATCCATTCACCACACTAGGATCCTAGACTTCTAGGATCTGGAAAACAAGAGGTTAAAAAACACGATTATACCATATTCATCCGAGGCCATGCACATATTATGTCACATGCCTAAGTGTGTAAAATTACTCTGTTTCGATCTACGAATGATATAAACACTGCTGTTTATATTGAAAAATCTGAGGTGTCTTGCTCACTGTATAATTATAAAAATATTTAAAGTACTCATCATGGGGTTTCACAGTAGCTCTTGTTTCTTTACATTAGTTGGGGAAAAAGATACGCTAGGTACTTCTTGCTGCTTTATTTTCCCATTTTAAAACAATTCTGTAATACTATCATCAGATATAGAAATATAGAAAAAGATTTACTGCTGGTGAAACAGCTTTGCAGTTTTGTTTGCTAATGTCACATGCTGTTAGGAGGTACCTGACTCAGGGCAACCCTAATGGTGTGTTTAGATATGTGACATATTTAAGGTTTTATTAGTGCACTGTCTTTGTGAAGTTCTGTGACCAAGCAGAGATTTCAGTGCAGGTGTCTTAAGTCCAAGGCCATCACTATGCAGTAAACACACTAGCTGTCATTGCCATTATGCAAATAGTAATATATAGTAGTGATCTGGCGTTCTTAACTTGACTTTTATTAGCTGTTGGTTCTGCTTTACACCACTACTAAAGACAGTGGATTTCTGCAGAAGAATTTTTTCCATAGCAGCTAAGCATGACAACAAAACAGTAGTCCCCTGTTTATAGCGGTAGTTGTGTTCTCCAACCACCCACTATAAATGAAAATCCATGATATGCAGACACTGTCCGTCCCTCTCCAAAGCTACTTTAGAGGGTGACAGTGGCAGGGATGGGGTCCATCTATCACGATCCCACGATATAGAGGGGGACTTCTGTAGAAATTCTCAGATGGGGCAAAGCAGGGGCAAATGAAATTTCTGAAGTGGTATCTGAGTTGTAGATCAGCTAAACAGGCAGTATTATGTACATAGCTGATGTCATTTCCTGCTTTTTGGAAGATTGCATAGTCTGATTTTCTTTCTCAGAAGTATAAGCAGCATGATAAAATTGTGCATCTGTTTGGCTGGTTGCAGCTGGGAAATTTAATGCTTTTTAAGAAGCCAGCTTATGTGTTCAATCTGTTTGTTTTTGGGTGGGGGAGAGAAGCATCTTTGAATCTTTTTTTTGCAGAGAAGCAGGATCTAAATGTTATATTTAAAAAGATCCTCTGCCTCAGGATTTAAATGCATAAATAAAAGATTAGAGCCTGCTTCTTAGCAACAACTCTTATTCTAAATGGTTGTTCTTGTATAGGACAATGACAATAAAGTTTTATCTGTCTTATCTATCTATCTATATCTATCCATCCATCCATCCTGTGGGTGGCCAAAAGATCCTAGATGCCTTACAAGCTGAGCCCAACATATTGCGCCTTCAGCTTGATTTTACGTTCACAGCTGTTCCAAAAGATAACCAACCAACCTGGAGAAATTCATGGTTCTATAAGCTGCTGGTAATAATGACAGAGTCTTACTTTGAAGCATACAAGGAAGACACACCAAAGACTTGATTTGGAGTTACAGTTTTCAAGTATAATTATTTTTTTATTTGAAGGTGAACCAGGCAAACACATACTTTAAAAGCTTGGCATTTAAGCAGAAGCAAGCAATGTTGTATAAACTCCCAAGCTTTGCTGTTGGTTGGTTTGCTAGTTGTTGCATAAGGCTGTTGTCACAATTTCCCTTTTTCATTAAAAGAGTTACTAAAAGCATGTGTACCTCATTCTTTGGTAGCATTTCTTACGCAACTCAAACCAGTTTTATGTACTTGGTGGTTGACTAGAAACGAGCAGCCCTGGTTTAAATAAATTGACTCGCCCAGTTTAAACTTCATGGATGAATTTAAGTGAGACTACTTGTGTTCATCTTAAGGCTTTTGCTAGTGTAGAAGAATGGTCGAACATTAAACAGTGTAGAGCAGGGGTGTCCAAAGTTTTTGCAAGGAGGACCAGATTTGGTGAGGTGAAAATGTGTAGGGGCTAGCCACTCAGTCTGAAGGGGGAAGAAAGGGTGTGGGACCGCATACGACTGCAATGACCACAAATGCTTGTTTTGAGGCACCCAAGGGCCCAGCTGCTGTTGCATAGCCCGGGAATTGGCCCGCACGCACCCAAAACGTACCACTGCTTTCATATGCTACCCTCCCTTGCAAGGAGGTGGGGAGGACACTGCAGTAATGGAGCTGCGGGTGGGAAGCCAGGGCAGGTGGCTGGGAGGACGGTTGGAGTCTGGGGGGGGGGGGTAGGCAAACCATAAAACTACAAGCTGATGTCTCCAGCCAGCATGGGGAGGGGCCAGCCGGCTGGGATGAGTGACAGGCTGAGCTGGTAGGGAGAAAAGGCTGCGGACCACTCAAAATTTTAAAACGGTCTGCATTTGGCTCCCGGGCCAGACTTTGGGCATGCCTGGTGTAGAGGTTTTACTGTGGATAACAGCCCCATGACCCTAAGTTGAGCTTTCTGTCTTGTATTGAAGGGAATCGATAATGTATATGTATAACACACTCTTGCTTATTTGTGGCAAAGGATGTGAAATCTTCGTCTAACCATGCTGTTTATTTTCCCCCACAAGGCCAGTCCTGGGTTTTATTTCTGCTGTTGTAGAGCAGAATCAATAATTTTGTTTATTGCAGAGGAATGATGGGATGTGTAGGGGGATGTAGAAAAAAAAGCAATGGCTACATTTACTCTGCTGCAGTGTTATGGCTTTACCAGGTTGTAACAATAATTGTTTCTCCTTATTTTGTAGACTTGCTTAACCTGGCCTCATCATCACTGTCCTTGACTCCAGAATCTACTAATTATCTTGCATGTGTGCAAGTTTTATATCATCAGTGTTAAAATAAATACAGTAATACCTCGTAAGACATTTTTAATTTGTTCTAAGAGTCAGTTCGTCTTAAGAAAAAAAGTCTTTTGAGGCACGGTTCCCATAGGAATGCATTGAAAACCAATTAATGTGTTCCAGAGGGAAAGGATTAATAGGTTACCAATGCATTCATATGGGAAATTGAAGGGGCAGCCACCATCACCCCGGGGAACTCCAATGGCACTTACCTTGCGGGCAGTTGGGCTCTTGCAGGCCACGCGGCTGCCACCAATATAGAGAAAACTCACCACTGCCACTTGCCTGGGATGCTCAAAGATTTTTTTCGAGCAGCCCGTGCTAGTGGCGGGGATGGATCTGACCCACAATGGCCGCTTGCCCAGGCAGCTGGAAGACTTTTTAAAAAGTCTTGATGGTGCGCTGTTGGGGGGGTGGGGGGGTTCCAAAGGGCTAGAGCTCTAGCCGTTTGAAACCCACCTCTGCAGCTGCTGCCCTGATTTTTAAAATGTCCCACCACTAGTGTACTGGCGGGCCAGAGCACTCGTGCTGGAACATTTTGAAATGGATCTTTGCCCAGCCTGGGACGCTTGGAAGGCAAGCACCACCACCACCGCTGCTTCCCTTCCAAGCCACACGGGCTGGGCGAGGATCAGTAGTACCTCCTAAGACGAATGTAATGAGAAGGAAAAATCATCTTAAATTTTTTCCTATCCCCTGAAATTACATTCGCCCTACAATTTTTTCGTCATAATAGGCATTCATACGAGCTATTACTGTATTCAGCAGGCGTATTTATCAAGTGAAGAAAGTTCTTAAAAGTTATCCCAATGATTACACAAATTACTTTAATATTCCTTTTTAAAGCTGCTATGCAGTTCAAGGATCCTACATGTGAATCACAGTAACTTCCTAAGATCTGATTTGTTTAGGGTATAAGATTTGTTGGAGCACTGGTTTTCAAGCTGCTTTGGAGTTTCTCAACAAGAAGTTGTGTTAAGGTGAATTGATTTTGCTTTACTATTGCTTGTCTCTTAACTGCCTTGTTGCACAGTGATTTTGGGAGTGCACTAGCATGTGATAATAAGTTTACTCAAACAAAAAGAAGGGTCCTACAGACTTTACCAGCACCCTGTAATGATTATTTAATGCTGTCAAGTTGATTTCAATCTACGGTGAGCAGTCTGAGGGTTTTCTAAATATCTAGAAATGGTTTACCAGTACTGTTACCTAGGACAGCCTGGGGCCATAGGACTTGCCCATGGTCCCGCAGACCATTTCCTCTCTTAGGAAGCAGAGAAGAATGTTAAATTTGCACCACATGGCACTGCAGTCAGGTTCTGTTGAGCCAGCAGTCTATATGGCCCATTTTTGAACCCTAGAATCATCTAACATATGATAGTTTCTCAGCAGATAGAATAAAAGTGAACTTTTATTTACAGTTTTAATAAAAGTACTGTACGTAGAGGCTTAGAGGAAGGAACATAGTTCATGGTGTTCACTTGGGTGGCTAGACGCCAAGCAGCTGAGAAAAATTGAAGCCCATGATTTTTTTCTCTAACATAATGCTGCCAGAGATGCAGTAAACCTATCCCTCTTTGGCATGTGGATAACCCTGAATATAATCTTAACAATTTAGGGTTATAAACCTGATCTTGAAATCCATCCTTTAGAAATACATTCTCCTATCTGCACTGTGGCGCAGTGGTTAAATGCCTGTACTGCAGGTAAAACTGTGCTCATGACCTGGGGTTCAATCCCAGGTAGCAGGCTCAAGGTTCACTCAGCCTTCCATCCTTCCGAGGTCGGTAAAATGAGTACCCAGCTTGCTGGGGGGGGCAATGTGTAGCCTGCACACTGTAATTAAAATTGTAAACCGCCCAGAGACTACTTGTAGTGGTATGGGGCGGTATATAAGCAGAACACTTTTGCTTTGAAACTGGATAAGAATTCTACTGGTAGGGAGAATGCATGCTTGGTTATTCATTAAGGGTTGCTTTTTAGTCAGATTTCACAGACTCCCAAGACATCCTGTCTAAGCAGCAGATGATAGAAATGCCTGTTGTTACGCTTTATTTCACCCTCTGATCTAATTTTTTCAAGGGACGTGTAGAAAATGTAAATCGAAAGGCATTTTAGAACTTCCTTGCGGGTGCACTCCTGTACAAACACTCATTTGCTAAACTGTCTGCTAAAGAAAATCTAGTACACAAACTCAGAATCCAGGACCGAAAAAACCCATTAAGCGAAACAGTAAAATTGGTTTGTGACTTCAGGAGCAGAATACACTACGTCTGAACGCATCAACATGAACTTTCCCTTCAATGCCAAGCTGAAACAGTACCTAGAAAATTTGGTCCCATCTCTGAGATAGCAGGAGAGAACCTTGTGACTGCTACCATACTTTTCTGTTACCTTTCAGTTTTATACAACTGGGCATAGTTAGGGTCCTATTTCTTACAACAGCGGAAGTAGAGGATAAAATGATTGATGAAAATAGTAGGGTGAGAGGCATAAGCCTAAAAATCATTTAATGTTGGTAAAGCAGTGCATTAAGAGTTCAGTTCTTAGTGCCACTAAGACAGCTTCATGCAGATAGTTTGTGCATGGAAGCAGTTCTACTTCTGTGGCTACAAAAAAAAGCCCAGTCACAGGAAATGTGCTGGGTTATTAATAGGCCTTCTGCTACTAAGGAAGTTACTTGCTTTGTAGTCAACAACACCAGGTATCTCCTATATGTGTTGGGACAGCAGTCCTGACATCTAGAGCTTTTCTGTATTGTCTCTTGATAGCTACAAAAATATTAATTGAATTGCACAAGGTTCTTTCAGAGATTTCTGCTTTCCCCTGAAGTGCAGCCTTTCATATTCATCTCTTAAAATGATTTAAAAGGCCTGGAGAGGCTCCTGGGAAGAATATGGAGGTATTGTCCTCTGTCTTCCCCAGTCTGGCTATTCAAACTTAGCCAGTTGGTTTAAGTATGCTTAATCATATTTTACAATATCTTAAAATGAAAAAAAATGTTTGGTATTTATTACCACAATATTTAAAAGTATTGATTGGGGGTAGGCACTGTACATTGTTTATCAATACATGTGTGCTCCGTCTCCCAGAATTATATATAGGGTAGCATGCATAAGTGCTTCAAATGCCCTGGTGTGGGATACTCATGTAAGAACAGATAAGGCCAGGTAGACATGCATTTTCATCATTTTCTTTACCATTCCTCAGTCCTCGAGCAGTGGAATGTAATGAAAAGAGTTTTTCATTCTCATAGGATACTCACAAGGGGCCAATTTATTTTTAAGTATTAAAATCAGGCTGTAATGAGATGGTGCATCAAATGACAGTGGAATGGTCTTAAGTGGTCAAATTAGAGAAGAAGGGAGTCCTCTAATGCAAATAAAGATTAGTTATTGTTATGAATATTTCTTACTAGCAAACACCACATGAAATTTCACAGTGGAGGTAAGGATGACTGATGCCTGTCCATCCTTTGTTACTGTGTTCCGGCTTCCCAAGCTACCCATCTCCTGCTGCTGGTTGTTCTATTTCCCTCCTTGTCCTCTAGTGTTCTGCAGTTTTTAATGGTAATGAAAAGACACAGTATTCTGGGGTAATATAAATTCTAAAATTGTGATTCCTACCATTGGGTCCCCAGATGTTCTTGGACTACCATTCCTAGAAATCCCAGCTAGCACAGCTAGTGGTAAAGGCTTAGAGTTTTGGCCCAAGAACAACTGAAGTATTCCTTTCTAGTGTAAGTTACCTGTTGGGAAGACCAAAAACATTTCTAGAATTAAAACAAAAAACAAATAGGAAACCAGATTGAAAGTAATTCAAATCTGTATCAAAAAGTAGCGGTCACAGTAATTTCATGGGGTCTCTTTTCACATGTCCTGTTCCTGTTGATTTGAAATGTTTTTGGATAATCACTGATAATCTATACTAATCATCTGATTATCAACTGAGCATGAGCCCCTGAGCTCTCCTTTGACACAGACAGCTACATTAAAGGGGAGATTCGGTGCTGGTCAGGTTGTCTTGAGTGTAGACCTGACTGCCCTGGTAGTCTCATAAGTGTAGCCAGGGCTCACAGGGTCAAGCTGTCGAGACTCTTGTATTAGCAGGGATAATTCCGCTGTCATCCTCTGTAGGCTTCCCTGTTTACCTTGTAGGTAGTTGCAACTCTTATAGTAGGTGAAATAGACCTGCAAGCAACAGTTTCAGCTCGGTTTTTTTCCAAGTCAATGATCCTCGAGGCAAATGTGAAGTCCAAGTGGAGGGGACAGGATTGCAGTTTGAAACTGATGAGAACAAATGCCCTTCACCCCCTAAGGTCTGATGAATTTCAAGAGTATTGAAGGAACTGGGTTATGAACTCCCACAAGCCCTGTTTTCTTGAAATAGTGGAAGATGGCTGAAATGCCAGATGAGTGGAGGAGGGCTAATGTCCCTGTCTTCAAAAAGGAGGAACCTGGTTACTACAGACCAATCAGTCTGATACCTATCTGGGAAAAATTCTGGAGCCGAAGGCACTTTCTCGGGGTTGGGTGTTTTTTGGTAATCACTTCCAGTTCTCCGAAAATCACTTCTGGGGCCTCCTATACAAGCCCAGGAAGCCCGTTGGAGGCCCATTCGGGGCAGTGCCAGGCGTGCAGTAAGTGCAGGAGGTCTCAAACTGGCTCATGCAGGTTGCCCCGGGGGCCTTGCTGTCATATACTGTGGTCCCACGATATAGTGGGCCCACAGTACATGAACTGTGAAATGGTGGGGGACAACTGTACATTGGTACCTCTTAAGACAAATACCTCATAAGACAAAAAACTCAGAAGAAAAAAATTCCAGAAATAGGTATGCTTCACAAGATGAAAAACTTCTGCATGGACCTAGGAAAAAAAACCCCAGAATATGCTAATTAAATGAACTTTTTCAGTGAGGTAGGTTTCAGGTACCCAGTAATAACCCTAAATGATTCATTAAGAGCTGTGTCTACTTTATTTGGGATGTGTTAATTTAGACCACAGGGTACTAGCATATTCTGTGGAGCAGCACAAAGACAACACTGCTCTTACTGTTTGGGTGTGCACCCCAGTCTGACTCAGCCAATTTCCTATGTAAGTTATTTCTGGTGGCTAGTCTTCCAGTTGTGATTGCATCTTCCATGGTCCATAGTTAGCTGGAGTTTGAAGTTTTGCAGCCTACCATTGGGAGACGCTCCTCTAGGTGACTCATCTCCAACTGGTAGGTCATGATCCTCAACCCTTGATTCACCCAAGTGTGGCTTATGCTGGGTGTATCAACATTATTATTTTTGGTTAAGGAAATTTAAGAGGAGTGTTTCAGAAATTGAGAAAATTGGAAAGAAGACATGCACACAATAACCACCTATTTCATATTGTTATTGTTAAAGGTAGGTCCCAGCCATTGGACTTCCTGTGCTCTTTACAACTGTCAAGAAGTTAGACCAGTCCGAGACACACTCTAGAAATCCAGAATAGTTTTCTCACAACTCTTTGCCTAGTGTGTCAAGGTGCAGCATTTCTATTGTAGATAAGATAACAGTATGTTTGCACAGTTAACAGCAGAGCAGAAGGCAAACACAAGGCCTTTTTTATGGTAACTCAGACAACCTAAATACATAGTGTGGCTTCTCTGAATAATTGTCCTGAGCTGAAAAGGTTCTGTGGTTGGACTATCAGCTCTCTCTTTGGGTCCTCTCTTTTTTCACATTGTGCAAACATGAAAAAAGGCCAGTTGTTTGGAAGTCACACCTAGGATAACTGCACTAAGAAGCAGGAAACTTTGTGATCCACAGTCATGTGTCTAATCTGATTTGAGTGATAAAGAAACACTTATGCTCTGCTGTCAGTATCCTGGTCTTCTACTGGGCAATGTTCGCTACCCAACATCACTCAGAAGAGAAAGCCAATTGTCCAGCAGTCTGTGGCCAGTATTACATTCCTTCCTATGTAAGAGGTACAGAAGCATAGTTCGTGCTATTTAAACAATAAAGGCACCTGTCTTGTACAGAGCCGGCCTATTGGTCCATTTTACTCTGTAGTCAACATAGTACCTACAGTACTGTGTTTGTTGGCAGAGGTCCAGGGTTTCAGATAAGGCTTTTTTGGTCTTCCCTGGAGAGAAATATACCATGAACTGAATCTTTTGGGTGCAAAAGGAAGTGCTTGACCAGTAAACTAGATCCTTTTTTCAGTCCTATCTACCATTTCCACACACTGGGTGTTGCCATTAACAGTATGTGTGTGGTCTCTGCCTGTTTGTCATTTCAATTTGTTTACTCCCATAGGCAATTTTTGTCTGAAAGCACAAGTCTGGAGCCAAAAACTCACTAATGCTAAGGGCTGCCTTTGCTGCATGCAAGAAGGTCACCAGGGAATTGAATTCTATGCACTTTTCAGCCAGAGCAAAAGACAGATAAACACTAATAAGCCTTTTGCCTTCATGTGCCTTTCTTGTAATTGTTAAGGCCCTGAACAGGAGGATTAAAGTTTCTGGGAATTCAAAAGGCCTACGGCTATATTCCAAGTGAATGTGCACTTACCTTTTGTTTAGCACAGCATGCCACATTTTATTAAACACAGAGTTACAAGCAGTGCAACCATACATATTTATATGTGTGTTGTTCATTCTATTTGCTACATTTATAACCTGTGTTACCTGCAGTAAACTCATAGATGTGTTCCTCCCATCTTTATCCTCATACCAGTCTTGTAAGGAGGTTCAGGCTGAAGGATTGAGGCTGGCCCAAATGCTCTCAGCATCATGGTCAATTAGCAGTAGGAACCCAAGTTGTCTTAGTCCAAACCTCTGATACTGTCTACTTCGAAGAACACCATCTTGTCCCCTGGGACTTTGTGCATTTAAGAACTATAGGATTTCAAGTTAAGACATGAAGCTCACTGGTATAGTCCCTGTCCATGTTTTAGCTAGGAAACCCAACAGCATGCAGACAAGCTAGGTAACCTCGTTCCCTAGAAGCACAACATTTTAGATTTATCTCCTCAATATGTGGTTCTTACTAGGTTTGAGAGTTTGGGGGAATGCCTTCAAGACAAACTGGAAAGCAGAATGTGACTGATCTTATTTATTCCTGTTGACATGATTTTACAGAGCTACATAATGCTAACATTTTCAAGATAAATGCAGGGAGGGGAAAACTATCTTTGGCATTCAAATTACAAAGACTGGAGAGTGGACTGGACTCTACACTCTTTCCCCACAATATAATGGAAATGTCCATTATGCACAAAGCTCTTACAGTGGTCTGCAATTAATTTATTATAGCGTAGTGCCTTGAGCATATTTATTTTGGAGAAGTTTCACTGGGCTTGGTGAAATCTACTCATAAGGAAATATACAGTATATGCTGCTACAGTTTTTCTTGGAGGAGAATAAAATGTCTTCCCATTCTGCAGTTATGTCACCTTGAGAACGAAAATTGCTGCCCATCAGCACTTTTTACAGCGGCAGGGCACTTGGTGTGGCGAGTTGAAAAGAGCAGGTTGGTTAACCATTGCCTAGAAACTGAAGTGAACTAAGGAAGTCTCCTTTGCCTTCCTGCTTGGCACCTAGGTGTTGTGCAGTATGCTACATGGCAGCTAATTATGCATCTGAGTCAGCCCGAAGACAAAATAGGGCTGTGGAAAAGGCTAGCAAACAAAGTGCTCTCGTGGGATTATAGGTTACTGTGTGGAATGAAAGATCCTGTTTAAATGAGCTGTCATGAAAAATTGAAGGCCATTCATGCTTGGGCCATTAATAATGCAGAGTTGGGTCCTGTACCTCCACCCCCAACTGTTTTAAGTCAGAGAGCCTCCAGCACCATGCTTATTCTAAGGGCAATAATTCTATATTATAATTGATAGAATGTTAATGCACCACCTTTATTGCACTACATGCAAGTCTACAATCAGGCTTTTGTAGTCAAATGTGTACCTTTCCAGCACAGGACTATCAAGTGTCAACGTGGATCTTCACAACCTGGCAGAGTGAAATGTTAGTGTCTGGTCTGGTGAGCCAGCTGCAAGTAATCTTGTATGAGCCACACTGTTTAATAAATGATAATACCCTACCTCCCTTTACCTCTGACAGCCAGCTCTGCTGAAGCCTATACGTAGTACAACTATTATTTCATTCAGTGGATGAGGAAGTTGTGGCTTAGCCATCCTGTTTAGATTGAGCTTTGGTTTTTAATGCAGCAGCAGTATTTTAAATTCATGATTCCTTTCCTCCCTTTTTTTAAATTCATTCCTTTCCTCCCTTTTTTTTTTTTTACTAGTTCAGCTCCCAGAGTTCCCTTAGCCATTGACTATATGATAGCTGGCAGTTCTGGGAGTTGTTGTAAAAATAGATGGATAAACACACAAACAAAAAACCACCACAACCAAAGGAAGACATCTACTTAAAGACATGCTGAAATAGCTCCATCATTACCCGGTTTGTCTTCTCCATAACCATATAAATGCTATTGGGTAGTATTCTCCTGAAGAAAAATGGATTAAAGCTAAGGTTGTTCTGGATAAATTTTTATTAAGGAAATGGTGCCCGCGAGGCATATGGAACAATACCTGGCAGGGAAAAGGCAGTCTGTCCCCAATGATTTGAACAATCCCCCAGTTGAGTACCAAAACACAAGTTCTCGTGTTTGGCCAAAATGTATCCAGATTATTTGTCAGGAGAATTCAACCATTCCCAGTCTCTTGGGAAGACTCGCGAGAAACAAGACCAGCCGTGCTCCCTGCTTCAGCCAGAGAAGTACTAACTACAGTGTTGATGTTGAGATGTAGAAGTGGGAGGGCTTCTTTCCAGTGTTTGATAAAATGCCAGACATTTCTTAAGCCATTAACTCTTTGGACTAAACACTAAAGCCTCAAGTTTTATCTTGGAGCATTTACTTTATACCTGCTTTGGCTAATCACAGAAAAGGGCCCTGTACAACGTGGTGGATAGTGGTGGAAAGCAATGTAAGCAGGCTGTTTGAAACTAAGCTTAACAAAGTAAATTTCAACAGAAGGCTGGAAAAGGATCTACAGGTTTTCTGCCATAGCACAAATAATAATAGGAAAAAGGTGAGGAAGGTTATTACACTACTATAAAAACATTCTTACAAAGATGGCTTATGTTCAGGACAATAAAACCATAAGGCTGTGTTGATCTTCAGGAGTTAACAAAAAGCCACTGGGGCAATGCCACCTTTTTAAATTACCAATTCTAAATGTGCAAAGTTTGCAAACTTGGCTTGGGGCTGGGTGGGGTGGGGATTCCTGTTGTTGTAGTACCAAAGAGGAACTTCTCTAAGCCTATCAGACAGAAAGAGAAAAAGGAAAAACACTATGCCTTTTTGTTTAGCTCCACCAATCAAATTGAAGATGAGAAGAATATCATTCTAATAGCTGCCAACTCAAGCACTGCTTTTAGAAGGCTGAACTGGAGGATTCTGGGAGTTGTGGTCCAAGTGACTTTCCTAAGCTTGGTTTCTCCCTGGGGGATTCATGTGTCTAGGTGCATAGCAGCCCGTCAGCCTAAAAGCAGCAGTGGGAACCCAGTGGTGTACTGGGGGGGGGGGGGGGAGATAGCCATTTTACATTACAATTGCCCACTCTGCCAGCACCTTCCCCAGTCAAAGCCACAAGGAAAGACAGGCAATGAAGACTGCTTAGCTGAAGAGTGGCACGAATCTCCAGGGATGAAAACATCTGATGCTTCCTGGCTTTGGTTGCTAGGTAGCAGGTTTCTGGAGCGTGTCGTGGGGAGGAAAGGATATTTCTGTGGTTACACGGAAACCTTAGTTTAAAGAGCAACTGGTGGTAGTGATCTAACAGCAGCAATGCCAGAAAGTGGGTTTTTATTTTATGTTATTGCGTCACTCCCTCTCTTGCATCTTCATTTATAACCCTTGCCCTTCTTTTTATAGGCGTATTTGTTCTTAGTTTTCTTGCACTAACAGTGCAAGCTGTTAGTTGCCTGGAAGATTTTTTTCCCCACACAGAATGGAAATGCTTTACATAAACACACATACATTTTTTTTATCAAGGGCTGTAAGCCCACAACTGGCACCCTTGAGACTTGAAGCTGGGCCTACACCTTTGAGATGTTGTAGATCACATTCAGACCACTGGCCCTGGAACCCTTCAGACCCTGAAGATGCTTGAGGCTTTGGTTTTCTTTGCAGGTAAACAAAACAGCAACAACAACAACAACCCAAGGGTTTGCTGGTCCAAGACTCAGTATAAGGAGCATGGCTGACATTACCATTCCAGGCCGGTAACTGACCTATGGGGTCATTGGCTACAAATGGAAATTAGGCTGGCTGTGGGTGTTCACAGACAAACCTTGGGTGGGCAAGGATGACAGAATCAATGAGTTGTCGACCAGAATGTTGTTTTCATCTGTCTACGTTAAAAAAAAAAAGCTTTAAGATCCCAATGGGAACACCAAGCACCCGTGAAGACACCCATGATGGTTTTGTAGACTGAAGTACGGTCCCCACATGGCCTCAGATGATTGCTGCTTATAAGTTACTTGAGCTGTCTGAGAAAAATCTGCATCAATTAAATCAGAAATAACCTTTAACCCTGCAGCTATTTTTTTCCCCCGACTAGAGCTTCTACAACACCATGCCACTGGTGGTGATAGATGGAAATGATAGGAATTGTGGGCCAGAAATCTAGAGAGCCAAGGATATACCTTCTATAAAGTTAGGATATGGACACTCAGTGGGGTTCAATGGATACTACTGCTAATAATAATTACATGCCGTCAAGTCAATTCTGACTTATGGCACCCATTTCCAGAGGTTTTTTGGTATACAGCAGTTAAAAGACCCTGCTTTAATGTCTAACCATTAATTCCGA
The DNA here is from genome assembly GCA_023846285.1 of Phrynocephalus versicolor. Taxonomy (NCBI): domain Eukaryota; kingdom Metazoa; phylum Chordata; class Lepidosauria; order Squamata; family Agamidae; genus Phrynocephalus; species Phrynocephalus versicolor. The sequence goes on from JAHTLZ010003526.1 coordinate 66,246,671, forward strand.
AAACTTTCCAAACCATTTTGAAGTACTCTATACCTAGAAAACCCTGAAAAGAGTTGCAGCAAGACTTAATTGCATGTTGTCGCCATTGTCGTCATCTTTCCCCTCCCTAGTGAGACCTTGAATGTTAGCCTGCTTTTTAAATTTTGGCTGCCTAACAGACTATCCACCGTTGTTGTTTTTTGCACAAGGACCGTACAGCTTTTTTTTTAAAGGTGAGGGCTGCCCACCTACGTAGAGTTTTCTGCTGACTATTATGGTCTGTTGGCTGCTCTTTCCAATCCTTTCCATTTGTAAAAGTAGAGGGAGCTGCACTTGAACGGTGAATGGGAGAACACTCATCTTTCGTGGCTAAACAGCAAATCTTGTTTGCTGTATCCCAACTGGAGGAATCCAGGTGAGTGTTCAATGTTTATATTTCAAGCGGTGCCTCAAGGGAAAAGTCAGTTTGCCTGCACTGAGCTTATACCTTCCCAACCTCCGAATTCTAGACGATCAAAGCCCACCCACCCCCAGGCAATTCTGGACAGGATGAATGCACTCTCTGTGTTGGGACTTCCTGTATTTGATGTGGCAACATGCTCAAACCAACCACTTGGTGCTTGCGGAGTCTGGACCCATGCCTGTGGGAACAAGGATGCAATTCTTACCCAGCCAAGTGTTGCTAGCATAGGAGGCAGTTGGTGAGGCCTTCAACATTGATTTAACTCCAGTACTGCTGCAGCTGCGAAGCTGCCTAGATGCCCTAAGCACATCCCTCTGATCTCGCTTGGTTTTGGAAGCTAAGCAGGGTCAGAACTGGTTAGTACTTGGTTGGGCGACCACCAGGGAATTCCATGTGCTGTAGGCACCTGGAGAAGGAACTGGCAAGCCACTCCAGTACTTCTGCCAAGAAAACTCCATGGGCATGGAATCACGTAGAGTCGGTCACGACTGTAATGACACAACACTCTCTCACACACACACACTGCTGCAGCTGCACAAAAACACAGGGGTACTCCAATGTAAGCCTAGATAGGGCTTCCAGTTTAGAGAAGGATGAGGCAAAGAAAGGAAATTAGAGGAAATTAGAACATGGCAAAATTAAAGAGGTGGGAAAACTTACCTGTTTGGACTGCAAGTCCATCAGTTCTCCAACTGTTACGGACCCTTTCCGTGTTGGACAGGAAATTCATTGAAATGTAATATTAAATGTTACTTTTCCAACCTTTGTCAAAGAGTGATGAAGATGGATGATGTGTGTGTGTGTGTGTGTTCCGTCATTACAGTCGTGACCAACCCTTCGTGACCCCATGTCAGTGGCGTTTTCTTGGCATGATAAACAAGGATAAATGTGCAATTGTCCCATTGAAAAGGGCAGTAGATTCCCATAAAGCCATTTCTGTTCAAATCGTGCGCGCACTGCAGGACACACCTCCATATCATGTGGACAAATGTTTCATTGGCCTGTTGATGCTCTGCCATGTCCTTGATATCAATGCTAAATACACCTCATCATGCTTGCTTAATCGTGCTTCCTCAACTACAACAAAGTTCAAATAAACCTTTATGACAATTGTCCTCTGTTTTCATTGCCTTTTTTGTCCTCCATCTCCTTATCCCTCTGGTGTAAAAATTGCTTCCAGGAAGTGATATTCTTGCTTTCTATTGCTTTAGAGTGCTGCACACAGAATAGGGACAGCTCTGTAAAATATTGTTATTTATTTACCAGAGAGGACTATGACTACAGCACGTTGCTTAGCAATGAATAGACGTCATTTGTCATTCTGTGTTCAAATGCAAGTCAAGATTTTAAGAAACATGTTGGGTTTTCCCTATGGTCAACTGGCCGGCAACCAGCTGCACTCAACTTTAGTCCATTATTTTACTGGCTTTCTTGCAGCACGTGGTTTGGCTCACCTGGATGAATCATTTGAAGCCTCTGGTTTCATGAGCAATTCTTGGGCAGGTGGCTGCGCTTGGGCTACCATAAGCTCACCTTTCCGTGCTGGATGGGAAATTCAGTGAAATGTAATATTTAAATGTTACTTTTCCAAGCTAAGGTTTAACATTAATAGCCAGCTACTAATCCCAAAGTAACAAGCAGTACACGTCATCAGATGATGCCTTTTAGTTGCATAATTCTCTTTTCGAAATTGTCAATAATTTAAACCAGAAGTTTAGGAAGAAGCAATACATACATCTAAAAGGTGATCAATTCTTTTGCCTAAATGAGTCTTAACACTTCATTCTTAGGCATGCAGAAATAACTAGCGGAGTTGAATGGGAGTTACTCCCAGACATGCACAGCACTGCAGCCTAAGGCTGTTCTAATGGAGGGAGAGATGAGGACAGCACCTTTTTGGACTAGGACTTCCAGAACGCCTTATTCTGGGAGTTATAGTCCAAAACAAATCAACTTTTCTTATCTCTGAGTGAGAGAAGCAGCCAAATTATTCATGCGTTTAGAATGAAAGTTATTGTCTTCACTGTATGCTGCCATTGGAAAGGCAGCACATGGCTTTTAAAAATAGATGTACAAAGGCATATCACTTTTCCAATTATATAAAAGGCACACAAATGAGTTAGTGAAAGTTTGCCACACCCTGTGAAGATAAAATAGGATGCCATCGGTTTAAATTCAGCTAGGCCAAATGTAGGTTGTTAGCATGTGGCTGACATTATTAGTACAGTGGACCCTTGTATAACAAACAGCTTGTATAACATAAAATTTGTACAACATAAAAATTCCGGAGATAGGGGAAATTTGCTTAACATAATTGCCTATGGGGAAAAATCCATACAACATAAAAATGGGATCACTCCATTTTCAATGCATTCCTATGGGAATTTGTATAAAGGAAAATTTGCTTAACATAATTTCATTTGGAACAAATTAATTCCTTTATACAAGGCACCACTGTATATTGATTAGAACAGCATGTAATCTAAAAGAAGGTAAGAGTTTGTTTTCTTAGAATATTAAAAAAAAATTGGAAAGGAGATGATCAAGAGTGCTTTAGGATTTACATGGGGCACTAGAATCTGTTCCATTCTAGAGACATGAATCCAAGAGGAAAAGGCTGAACAAGGCAGTTCTAGCTAAGGTCACATTAATCTAAGCAGTCCAGCCAGAGAAGACAGGAGATGCTTCCCACATGAAGAAACAGCAGGGCAGAAATAAGCATGCCCTGAAATGCAAAAAACAAACACCACGGTGGTTATGTCAGACTAACAAGTCTTGCAACTGAGAGCATTGCGAAATGCCTGTTCGCAGAGGCAAGTTTTTTGTTGCTCGAGCTCTTACTTGCAGTCCTGGTTAGGAATCTTGTTGAATGTAGGGCTACGTGATTTTATGTAACCGCACTGAGATTTTTCTGTGATTTGTGGTGTTGCTAGCCGTTCATTTTGATCCTGAGTTTTTTTATTCCGACTTCTTGGCATGTCAAGACAGAGATGCAGAGGGAGCTTAATTGTGCTCAAAATAAGAGCTGTCTTTGCTTCAGGTCACCTGTTCCTGATAGATCGGTCACTGAAGTGGAGATGAGAACAGGTGACAGATGTGGAAGTCCAAAGCAAGACGTCCCAGCCTCTTGCCTCCTTGAGCAACTGGGACACACTTTTCCGACACTGGAGGAGATTTATAAGGTACTCACCCTGCATAACAGCCACTGACAGCCTCCACAAATTTCTCTACTCCCCTTTTTATTCCTATCATTGTTGGCAGTGATTCCTACTGTATATCTCATGGTAGAGAAAACACATGACAGCCTCTGAATGTCCCATTATTTGGGTTCAAGAGGATAACCCTGGAGGCCCTTTCAACTTCCTCTCTGCTATGCAGGCATTTTTGCACATCTCTGTTACATCGCACTTTTAATAAGGTACAGGTGGTGTACTATTCTTCAACTGGACTGTTGCTTGAGCAAAGCTGTAAATCATTTGGGTTGCCCTTTTCTGAATCTACTTCTGTTCCCCAGAATTCTACCTGAAGAGTGGTGACCAGAATTGGACACGATATTCAGAATGTGCCCACAAGCCAGAAAGTGGGTATACAACACTGTGATGTTGACGGGCTTATTGTGGGTCTCTTTCGTCTGGATTCTTAAGACAGAGTTTGCATGTTTCACATGCGCCATGCATGCTGTCTTCATTTGAACATTCTCAGTATCAAAATCAGCACTGGAAGGAACTTCATTTCTTTCCACGGTATTTGATCTGGTGGTTTTTTTTTTTAAAAGAAATCTGGTTCCAGCACAAGCATCTCTTCCAAACCACCTGTTGCAAGACTCCAGCCTTCCAAGAAAACATATTTTCTAGGCTTAACATATTGCAAATATCCAAACAAAACAAGCTTTTACTATGAGTGACTAACTCTTATCCTACTTACAGGTTTGCTGGATCATGTGGGTGTAATAAATCATCTGTTGTCACTGCAATTCTGTACTGTTTCCCTATTACAGAAACATCCATCCATCTATGATGTAGTCCTTGAAAAGTCCAAGATGGTGCAACAGTTCCTTCGTTTGCTTAACATCCTCCACATCAGCAAGAGATTTAGAACTGTCCCTTTTCAAATGAAAAAAAAAACCCATCACTTTTTAATATTCTAATTTATGCCAACTTTGCAATTTTGAATGTATCAGTGCAATGGATATAACGAAACGTTTTCTAAAGATTCAGTATAATGTTACTTTCCGTATTCATTTGTTGAGTTTTCAAAAAATGATACCTCTGACATATCAAGTACATGCCTATAGAATATGGCATATATATCATCAAAAGAGAGAGAGAGAAAGAGAGAGAATTATAGCCACGTCTGTAATTCACCTTCCTCTGTTTTAAAGAAGCAGAACACTTAACACTCCTCTTGGAAATATTTTATTGTGTACTTGGAATATGTATCCGAGTGTTCATGGCAGTGAACACTGTCCTGGGTTGCCACAACATTTTGTAGACTGCACTCTGACACTTTGTACTAGCTGTAATCATTGTTGTCATTCACGTGACAATGTTTAATTGACACAGGAAGGTGAGTTGCATGTGTTCACACAGCAGAGTCAAAATATGGTACATTTCACTCTATAAGTACATCATGCCCTCTTCTGTTCAGTACATGAAGTGACATAGTGCTGAATTGACAATACACAGCCAGTCATCTGACATAGCACTGAACTGCTAACACTTTTTCATATCAAAAATTCAAATGTATGTGCCTGAAAGAAGCAATGCTGAGCTGTCGTATCTCAACCCACTGAATATACCATCCTCAGTGTGATCACTGTCACTGCCCCAAACAGGACAAAACAAAACAAAATCATTGCTGCTCAAACAAAATGTACAGAACTTTATGCTTATGGAAAAAGACTGGATCTGTCCGCAATTAAGTTTATACTGTGTAGTCAACAGAAGAAACATTAAAAATGAGTCCAGCACAAACAGTGGAACAAATGCCTGTCTTTTCACACCCTATTATATACTGAGTAAAAAAATGTCAACCACGTTTGTCCCACTTATGAAGAGAAATAAACACACATTTCTTTGCAGAAATCAGTCTGTTTTACCAGCTATATTAAAAATGATTACGGTAATACAAAATATTTGGGTTTGTTGATATAGCGCCTTTTCACACGACCCCTAAAATCCGCGGCAAATGGCTCTCAGATCCGGAGCTTAAAATTCTTTACCCACCAGCTCCGGAGTTTACAAAAAATTAAGTGCGACATGCCCACCTAAGCACGTCCCAGCGCACTTTTCAAGTACCTGCTCTCCGGGGGTGAAAAATTCCTGATGTGGATGTAACGCCGTGAGTGCCGGGCTCTCCTCCCTTCTGTTTGTTTGTTTGTTTGCCCCCCGCCCCTTTAAGACTGGAATGCTGCCGGGAGCAGAGCGAGAGGGCAGAAAGGAGGCGAGCCGGCATTCTTTTCTTTCTTTTTTTCTCCCTCCCCTCACGCAGACAGCAGCCAGGAGTGCAGAGGGGGTGGGAACACAGGAACAGCGACAAACCCCCAAGATCTCTAGTCCGAATTTAAGTGGCCAGTGGATCTTAGGGGTCGTATGAAAAGGCTCATAGTCTAAGAGGAATACATCTCTGAAAACTTCACATCTTGATCACTGAATTCTAGGTACACTGCCATCTATTTCACTACCAACATCAGAAAGCTATCAAAACTTGCATTGTTGCTGTGGATTATGGGAACTGTAGTCAAACCCACCAGAAGGATGCTAGAGAGAACTGCTGTAGGATAGCCTAACACTTTAGGACACTTAATCCAAAGTTGCTGATAGGGGAAAAAAGGGATGTGTCGTATGGGTAGGTAGATACTGTAGTAGGTACTGTATTAGCTATGAAGAAAATTCCCCTTATAGGTACAATGAGAGCCCACTCTAAAAGGCTGTGCAGACTTTATGAGCTTGAGGTAACTTGGCTCTTAGGAACAGGCAAAACTGCCCCAGCTGTTGTTGAGTCATGCAGCAAAAGACCTTGGAAGCAGTGGACTTCAGTTGTTGCTGTTGATGTTTACATTGGCAAGCATCACTAAAGCACTTGGGAGAGGCAAGAGTTTCCAAGCGAGAATAAAACTGGGGCAAAGCTGAGGGAAGAGGCCGTGGCTTCCTCTGTTGGAAACAGAAACAAATGCAGTTGACGGCAAAGATTGAAATGGATGCCAGGATTGCCCCTAAGCATGGATAAAGGGTGGGGGAAGGGCATTTAGTTACATCTAGGAAATTTTACGTTTCTGGATAGCAACATCTAGAATACCCCCAAGCAAGCTGGCCATGGTGGCTGAAAGATTCTGTGGGATTCCACATCAAAGAGTGACTTTTCCAAGGTGGGATTTCACGTCTCGATTTTCGTGTATGAAAAGCAGGCGATAAAAAGGATAAAGTGTTTCTTTGTCATGGAAGCAGGTAAGGCCATACTCATCTGTTACCTCAGTCAGAATCTGGTGCTCTGTTCTACACCTTGGGGACACAGCAGGATAGAAATGTAATAAATAAAAACAGAAAGGGATACTCTCTCTCTCTCTCTCTCTCTCTCTGTCTGTCTGTCTGTCTCTCTCTCTCTCTCTCTCTCTGTCTGTCTGTCTGTCTCTGTGTGTCTCTGTCTGTCCGTCCGTCTGTCTGTCTGTCTGTCTGTCTCTCTCTCTCTCTCTCTCTCTCTCTCTCTCTCTCTCTCTCTCTGTGTGTGTGTGTGTGTGTGTGTGTGTGTGTGTGTGTGTGTGTGTGTAAACTTCATGTGCCCATTTCTGGATTTTGAAGACTCTAATTCTCTCCTGCAGTCTCCATTCCTGTTTTTTTTTCCCTTACAAAGGAGAAAAGAAAGCAAACTGGAAAGTCCTCCTTTGCCTTTTAGTAGTAATGTGTGTTTCTAAAATTCAAAATGGGATGGGGGCTGCCCCTCCAAAAATTTCAAAACTACTTCAGACCTTGTTAAGAGGGACACAAGGGCATTTCTGAACGCCACCAGGGATGTCACAGGGATGTCACATTTGGGGCATTGGGTGCTGCAGGTGGTCCTCTCCCACCTTAGAATTCATTCTAAAATTGTATCACGTCCTTTAAATGCTATCTGTTGCACTATGGACACTGTATTCCAGTGGAATAAATTACACCCTGCAAAGAAATTCCCACCACAACTGAACTGTTTGGCTCAGCGGCACCTTATACCCTGAGATTTCAGGGGCAAAACCTGAGATCAGAGGTGGTGTTACAGGAATGAACAATTACAGTGGCACAAGTGTGGAGTAAGCACAGACTGGGAGGAGATCAGATACAACTTCTTGGCCAGCTTGATTGTGGCAATGGGTTCAAGACACACCGCTTTCTGCCTTTCTTTAAAATTCATGACCCCTCACGATTGGTGCATAGTCATTGCACAGCCACTACACTGTTGTGAGTTGGTGAAGAAGAGTACCATTACTTTAAAAAAGCCATCCCTCCCCACAAACACCTTAGGTTATTTCCAGCCTATAAATTGCTTGCACTTTATTTATTTATTTATTTATTTATTTATTTATTTATTTATTTATTTATT
>JAHTLZ010003526.1:66254694-66269928 GCA_023846285.1 Phrynocephalus versicolor
TTTATTTATTTATTTATTTATTTATTTATTTATTTATTTATTTATTTGTTTGTTTGTTTGTTTGTTTGTTTGTTTGTTTCACCCATCTAGCAACATTGCCAATCCGGGCAAGACTCTATCAAATAAAGTCAACAATGAACAATATACAATGAACAATATAAGCCGCATAAATAACATACATCTACAAAAAAATGCAAAATTAGAAAAATTAGAAGGATTACATGGCACACTAAAAATCAAAACAAAACAAATTATCAATGCAAATTATCAGTTTATAAGAGTGGTCAAGGGAGAGGCAGGAATTAATGCAAAGATGAGCATATAGCAGAGTGTCGAGGAAGAAGTTAGAAACCAGAGAAAGATTGGGGAAACAGACATGTTTTCAACTGGTGCTTGAATGTTTCCAGTGAGAGAGCCAGGCTGATCTCAAGGGACAATCGATTTCACAGCGAGGGGGCCACCACCAAGAAGGCTTGACTTCTTGTGTTCTTTCTTTGATCTTCCCTTCAGGTTGATGCCTTCAGTTGCTTCGCCTGGGAAGAGTGGACCGGACAGTTCTTTGTGGGAGGAGCTACTTTGCCAGGTATTGAAGTCCTAAACCACTTAGGGATTTGTATGCTAACATTAAATATGTGGAGTACCTCACCTCAAGTTTCCTTGCGATCTCAGCTAGCAAATTACAGGAAACCAGCAGACGTGTGGAAGACGGGTATGTAGGCTTTTGGGGAAGAGCTATCCCACCCTCAAACAACTAGTCATACACCTGCACTGACTAATCTATTTTGACAGAAATCCCCACCCCATTTAATTTTCTGTGAAAAGCTTGTACTAGTTTCCAACTGCAGAGACTTCTCTCTTGTATGTGGGTGGTGACATTTTGGTTACATAATAAGCAGAACTCAGAGAACTGAGTTCTTCATTAATGTGTATGTTGAAATATACAACACAAGTAGGTGGTATTCTGAATTAACTCACAATGGGCTGTGGGAGCTCCACCACTTGCAGTTAGTAGTAGTATCAAGGCACATTGTAGAACAGTCTAGATTCATGTATTAGTTATCATATAGAAATACTCGGCCATCTTCAGGAAGTGGGAGGAACAAATAATTGCTAAGGGGACCTTCGTATAACAAACAGACCCTCGTATAACAAACGGTTTGTATAGCATGAAATCTGTACAACATAAAGAATTCCAGAGATAGGGGAAATTTGCTTAACAGAATCGTCTATGGGGCAGGAATCCGTACAACATAAAAAGGTCACGATTAGGGATTACTCCTTCAATGCATTCCTATGGGAAATTTGTATAAAGGAAAATTTTTAACAATTTCATTTGGAATGAATTAATTCCTTTATACAAAGTATCACTGTAATTAGCATCAGCTTCCATGTTCCTCTTTGCTATTTTAGGAACAAACCGCTTGGTGCTGGTTCAGGGGCAAGGATTGTTTGGCAAAAGATGTTGCTGTAACAAGATCAGACATCAGTTATTGGTCAAGCTAGTTGGAAGATGATAAAATACTAGGAATAGCTAGACCAGTGATGGCGAACCTTTTAGAGACCAAATGCCCAAACTGTGATTCAAAACCCACTGATTTTTTGCAACGTGCCAATACAGCAATTTAACCTGAATACAGGTGACTATGAAGGGTCAATGTCGGGTGCTCACAGAGAAAGGCTCCAAGTGCCACCTTTGGCACCTGTGCCACAGATTTCCCAACAATGACTTAGGCAGATCTGTTTTTTTAGGTGGGGGTGGTGGGGTGGGGGTGGGGGTGGTAGTAGAAGTAGCAATAGTAGTAACAACTACAATGCTGGCATCTTTTAAACATTTTGTGCTTATTCAGTGCTACTGTTTGAGAACTACACTTGTGTCTTTCAATTGTGGCACATTCTATCAAGAATCTCTGCTTTGCATTATTTGCCTTTAATTTTATCTGCACCAGTTGAGCACAGGTTTTGTAGTATGACCTACAAAATACTTTAGTAGAATACCATGTTCTGCCTGAACTTTAAATTCAAAAAGGCTTGCATTACATTACACATGTCACACAGAAGACAAAATGGATGGCTATCAGTAAAAAAACAAAATGGTATACAGAACCTTCTCAAGACTGGTTCCCATCTATAAGATGACCCCACTTTCCAACCCCAAATTGCAGTTTCACAACCAGGTGTTTTTCACCTTGACCTACCTCTGTGTATAAGAGAAGCCTCAATTTTTAGTCTAACAATTTTAGAAAAAAATATAGTCTTATGCACAGGAAAAATACAGTGGTGCCTTGAGTTACCTTGAGAAAATTAATCTGTTCCAAATGCATTTTCTTAACTCAAAATTTTCTTAACTCAAAATATGGTTTCCCATAGCAGTGCTTTTGAAACAGATTAATTCATTTCAAGTGGAAAATCACCACCCCCCAGAAAGCAAAAAGTACAGCTAACAGCTAAACAAGCAACAGAAGATGAGCAATCTACCTTATAACCACTTGAGAAATCCACCAAAGGTCTCAAAAAGTCCTCAAAATGGTGCCAAATATTTCCAAAATGGGGCACTTTGTGCAGATAATTAAAAAACAGAAGCCCTTGTTCTCAGCTTCTCTTTTCAAAATGCTCCTTCTTCTTTCCAATTGCAGCACTGTAGTTGGGTGGTCACAAGATGGCAGTATTGCTATTGTAAACAAGCAGGAGCCATTTTGAAAAGGAATCTTTCCTTTCATTTTCCCTTTAGTTAGTATAAGTAAATTCTCTTAAAATAGCTTTGGATAAAAACCAGATCATGCTACTGGTCAACAGCATTCTACAAGGACATGGCACTTGAAGAAGAAGACCCCCTACCTTGCCTCTCTTCCTACTAATTGCTGGTTGAAAATGGTTTGAAAAAACATTTTCTGTATTGCACCTGGAATCTTGGCAGGATGACATTTCTAAATGGCTTAATTCCTTGCCACAACTCCCCTGTAGGTAAAAAGCAAATGTGACAGGAAGTTCTGTCTGTCTTGATGTGCTACTTTTATACATGTGTGAATTTCATTTCTTTCTGTCTGGAGCATGGAGATGCTGTCAAGCTACATGCTCTTGGCTAGTGGTTACCTTGAGAAAGGCTTAACTTGCCACCAATTCTTTTAAAATTTCATCCAGCTAGTGCAGTGGTTCCCAACCTGGGGGGTCAGTACCCCTTTGGTCATCGAACCATTTCCCAGGGGTCGCCATGAGTCAGTGAAGAAAAAGGCACAAATGGTTTGGGGGGGGGGAGAGGGAAAGAGTGAGTTACAGCTTGATAAGTTGCAGGGGATGTCAGTCAATGGCACTGGAGGCTGCGATTGGCTGAGGGTGCCTGTGTAGAGGGAAGTTCTCTATGGCACCTGCGGCAGTGGTCTGCCCAAGGGGGCTTGTGGCCTCTTCCAAGCAGGGTAAGGGGATCACCACAACATGAGGAACTGTATTAAAGGGTCACAGCATTAGGAAGGTTGAGAACCACTGAGCGAGTGAGTGCCAAAGAACCCAGTATAGTGTAGTGAAGAGAGTGATAAACTGGGACGTGGGAGAACAGGGTTCAAATCCCTGTTCAGCCACAGAAACTGACTTGGGGAAAGGAAGGTAAAACCACTCCTTAAACATCTCACTTACCTTGAACCCTCTCTAAGGGTCACTATAAAATGTTTCTGAATTGATAGGATGTGACAACAAAAGTGAATGCCATCACAGCTTCAGAATCGGCCATTCACAGCAACAATCTGCCAGCAGCTGAAGCTGAACGACTCAGGGTAAAACCACCACCACCCAACTGCACCAGCCAGGAGAGGAGTGCTCTGACATCCCTCAGCAAGGATGAGAACATCCCCATTCTGCCTGTGGACAAAGAAAGGTGCACTGTCGTCCTCAATACTGTGGCCTACCACGAAAAGGTCATCTCACTTTTAGATGACCAACACACATATGAAAAGCTAAAAAGAGACCCCCACCAGCAATTACATGAATGCCAATGGAATTCTAGCACAAAAGTGACCACTGAATCCCAGATTTTCAATTTCAGATTTTCAGAAGACCACATCCATAAACAGACGCACACTTTACGTAGCAGGGAGGCTAAGCAAATAGGGGACTGAGCATGCTGTCTAGGTACAAAGTGTTAAATGTTTGGAGGATAGAATCTAGAAGAAGACAGGCCTGGCTGACCAGCCCATTGAATGGGAAAACTTGAAATGTATCCTTGAAGGCTTTCTGATGTTTTGTCAGACTCTGTGGCTGGCATTTTCAGAGGGCAAGGAGCTCAGGGAACTAGGAGTTCACTCTGGGGTCTGGCATAACATCAGGAAGAAAAAAAATCCAGAACACAGCCAAACAGCCCGAAAAAGCTCACAACAGCTATCTAAATGTTTTGTTGCAGGTTTTGTTTTCCATATCCTTTTGATTTGTTGGCTACCATTCCTGCATGAGAGGCAGGAGGAAGTGAAAAATAAAGCAGAACACAACCAACATACTTGCCAGTATAATTTCCTTTTTCCCTGCTCTTTTTCATTTGAAGGTCAACCCCCCTCCTTTCCTAGAAGCAGCAGATGGACCCACAGTTTTCTTTAGAAAAGGTTTTACTGCCATCTACTGGACAAAGCAGGGTCATTCTGGAATAAACGATGCTGTTCTACAAAGGCGCAGAAAAGGCAGAAATGATCATACTTCACCATAATAGGTTTACAGATTCTCTTGGTTGGCAAATAGCATTGCTACAGTACTGGTGACAAGGAATCCAGAACACAAAACTGGTAAACGAGATCCTAGTTCATGAGGCCAACGTTGGCTCTTGAAGTCGGAACTTATTGTATGTAGCAATTTGTCAATGTAGCACATTTTCTCTTATTTGAATGCTCTTGCCTTTAACAGCTGTGCGGTGTGCATATAAGGAACAGGTGCAAGTTTTTTCCCCATAGCATTGCCCCTATGTGACAGAAGATAATTGCACCTGAAAATGTTTGCTTCTTAGGTGGGAAGGAGGAAAAGAAGAAGGGAACATAACATAAGAACATAAGAAGAGCCCTGCTGGATCAGGCCAAAGGCCCATCTAGTCCAGCTTCCTGTACCTCACAGTGGCCCCACCAGATGTGTCTGGTAGCGCATGAGACTAGATATCTGTCTCCTGATACCACTCCCTTGCATCTGGCCCTTGAAGTACCCCGGTTTTAAGTCTGGAGATTACACATCTCCCTCATGGTTTGTAACCTGTGATGGATTTTTTCCTCCAGGAATCTGTCCAATCCCCTTTTGAAGGCACAGGCCAGATGCCATCACCACATCCTGTGGCAGGGAGTTCCACAGACTAACAACTTGCTGGGTAAAAAAATATTTTATTTTGTCTATTCTTACTCTCCAAGGCCCTTAATTTGAGTGGATGTCCCCTAGTTCTGGTGTTTTGTGAGAGGGAGAAGAGCATCCCTCTATCCACTTTACTCATGTCCTGTATTATTTTGTACATCTCAATCATAACCCCACTAGATGCCTTTTTTCCAGACTAAAGAGCCCCAAATGGTGTAGCTTTTCCTCATAAGGGAGGTTCTCCAGCCCAGTAATCATTTTAGTCACTCTCTTTTGCACCTTTTCCAGTTGCACTGTGTCTTTTGTGAGATGTGGTGACTAGAACTGTACACAATACTCCAGGTGCGGCCTTACTATCGTTTTGTACAATGGCATTATAATGTTGGCTGTTATATTTTCAATCCCCTTTTGTGATAATCCCTAGATTATCCCAAGAAAAGAGCATGCCAACTGCGTGAACTGCATGTGGGGCTGCCCTCCAGATTATTTTGCATTCTCTCTGTATAGGGATGCTCTGCCCAACCAGTCCTTGCAACCACAACAAATGATGAGGAATCATGTTCAACAACATCCAGAGAGTCTCATGTTGGCTATTTTTCATTTAGTTATGCCAACAGGATTCCATCCACTGTCTTCTTCCCAGGCAATATGGACCTTGCAAGTGACACCTCTATATCTATATCAATACTTTTAGCAAGCCCCCAATTTCCATCTTGGGACTGAATCGAATCACAGTCTTCAGTGGCGTAAAACACAGAGCCAAGATGTTATTATATTGGCCTGTCATGCTTCTTTCATACTCCTCGTTATTTAAAAAAAAATCTTACCTGATGAGGACATACAGAGAACACAAAACTAAGCAATTTCTCATTGGTCTTAGTGAGGATATAATTATCTACCTGTGGATCTTTGGGTGTTTTAAAACACACCCGAGTGCAGAACTGTGGCCACTGAAATAGACCAAAACCTGCTCTTCTTGGATGCTCCAAGGATATCATTTCGGTTTTCGACTCCTCTGTACCTGTGTTTTCCCCTCATGATTGTCAAGTCCCTTGACTTTGTGGCTCATGGCTGGGCTAGGAGGAAGTGTCATCTGTTGACTTTTCACCTATTATCATGATTTAAATCCACAGGGATGCTTCCAGCAAAGCCATTATGGAGCGACGCTTACAATGCTGGAGCCAGGTGCTTGGATTTGTGTCCTGAGAAGCCACAAAACCTGAGCATAGCCTGTCACTCTTCCTTTAGCTCAGCCTGCACTGTCTGGCAGTGCAATTGGGAGAACAGGACAGAGTCAGCCATACTCCTTCACTCTCTCATGACCATACAAGTGAAACAAAGAGAACAAAATAACAGGATGTTCAATATTTAGGAACAAGCATTTTAAATGGAATAGGTTAGTTGGGGGAATATAGTGTTGCCTGTTGTACATATGAATGTGTGTGAGAGTGATAGCGAGATAATGGGTCAAATTGTATTTTTCAAATGGCTTGGTGTACACAATTAAACATGTGCTGCTTGTATACTGCTTTATAGTGCTTAAATCACACATTGGGTGGTTTATACTTTAATTGTGCAGGCTGCACATTGCCCTACCCACCATGTGAGCTGGGTACTCAGTTGATTTTGGAAGAACAGAAGGCTGAGTCTACCTCGAGCTGGCTTCCATTGTGATTGTGTTCAGGTAGTGAATGGAGTCTTGGCTGCAGTACTGCATTTTATCCATTGTGCCACAAGGTTAGCTTTACAGTCCTTTAAAGTATGATCAGTGTTTTCCTATACAATATGAAGATGAGGCTGTGACCTGTCAATGATTCAGTACGGATTGGATATAGTTGGAGGATTCTGAGTGGTGCTTCTTTCAAAACCAAATCTTGTTGAAAGTAGCCAGGGACTGAAATGGGAGAAATTGAGTTTTCATCAAAGGGGTTAATTGAGCCAATGCCATGAGACGGAAACCTGCAATAGTGATACATAGAAATGAAGATGGCAGACAGGACCAAAGATTGGCTTCAACTTGGTAAGACTAAATGAATCAGCTGGTAGACAGCACCCCAGATACTAAGCAGAAATGATTAAGAAAGGTTGTGTGGTCCTTAAGATCACACAAATACAAGAGTGAGTGATATCCTTTACTGGGCCACTAAAAAAAATATCAAAGGGATTTCAAGTAGGGATGGGATGTTCGTTTCAGAATCAGACAGGCAGGCGGGGTGATGCATTTTCCTGAACAGCTCCTTGTGGGGATTCCATACCCCAATAGGCTCTGAACCCCAAAATAACCTGGCAGAAATGAGGCAGCCTAAGCCCTGGACAAACATGTCCGGAGAGCAGCAGGGAACCTAGTGTGGTTAAGCTGACCTGGAGCTGGCATAGCTCAGGAGGCCAGGGGAAACAATGACAATCCCAGATATCAGGTTATCAGGCACATCTGGTCTGTGACCAGCCCGAAGCTCCTTCCTCTCTCCCTTATCAGTGAGTCCTCAATAGACAGCATTTCCTCCTAGCTAAGGGTGAATACGTGAGGAACCTTATTCCCTCCCACCAATGGAATTCATACATGACCAAAGACCATCCTTCCTCTGTCTTCCTCTGTCCTATAGTCAATGCTTCTCTCCACCCCATGTGTACTTGTTTACTGTTACCAATAAAGAGCCTTGGGTCCCAGGCGCGGCCCAGATACACTCTCACACACTTGGTCTCACTCACATGCACACACATAAACACCCACACACAGAGAGATGCAGCCTGGGACCAGGAGATGATTGTACCCCAAATTCTGTGTATGCATAATTAATACCACTACAGCTCCTGATTGGTGAGCGACAGGAAGCAGGATAGATGATGGCACGAGACTTCTTCCTGTTTGGAGTTTAGCCCGATGTGACCCTGCAGGAAGGTAAGTGATTGGCTGCTTGCGTTTTGGAGGCTTCTGAACAGCACCTGGGCTTGTGTGGGTCGTTTCGGAAACTACTGCTTCCGTCCCAAACACTAGTCCCTTGCAACATGCTTGATTTTTTTACATTCCACTATAAAGACAAAAAAAAAAAAACCTTTGCCAATTCCTTTGCAATTGCCTCTTGCACCGATCCATGTTTCATGCTTCCGAAACATAAAGTCTCTTTTCAGATGCGGAGCTGGCGCAAAAAGCAACACAGCGACATTAGCCTCTAGCACAGCGTTGGTGTTATAATTTGGTTTTCAACATGAGTTGGAAGAAGTTCATTCAAGTCAAATCAAGGTCAGATTAATAGATTTGCCTGGTGAGCATAGGCAGGTGTTTCGGCTGTTTATAGTCACATCTGGCTGATGTCAGTGGCTGGTGTTGAGAAATCGAGAGTGACCAAACCTGAGCATTGCCACCAGATGGCAGCAGTCATGTACAGACTGAGGATGCCCAACTTGCTCACTCAAGATGTTAATTCCATTGCATGAGGAATCTTCTCCCTGAAGTTGGCAGTCCTACCTATTACCTGCCTTATTTGGGTATATATTAGAGAGAGAGGCACACACATACACAGTGGTTTCCTGTCATCTAGCTGTCAACTTTGTATTGCTGTGTTGATTTTTAACACCCATTAGTAGTGTTGAGAAGCAACAACTTCCATGCATCCACAGTTTAGTTGAATGTGGTAATTATGACCATACTTGGTCTACTGGGGAACCAAACTCCCAGATGTTCTGTCTCACTGAGGGATCCATCCAGCTTGCTTACCTGATGTCTAGAGAATGATGAATCAGTTGGGGTCCCCCAGCCCGTGCTCACATAGTTTGAAAACACAGGTTGATTCCGTCTTATCTCTGGCATCAGTTTGCACACTGTTTCAAATACATAATGAACCACATGAAAAAGTGTATGTATATTGTGTGCCCATGAATATTGGTACACATTTTTGTCATCCAAGTTCCCTTAATTTGCACATCTGGGGTGAAAACTTTCCTGTAACAATCTTTAATGCACATGGCTTTGTGGACCATTTCCTCCTCTTGCACAACATGAAGGACAGGAAGCTGGACTTTGACATTTGGAGAATTCTGTAGGACACCAAAGCACGACTGTGTTCCTGCCTCTGGACGACTCTGGGATTTGTGAACCTGGTTGGCTAGGATTAAAATGTGAACCAAATCTGTTTCAACAACATTCATCTTCATGTCTGCAATATTTTTGTACACGTGTGATTCTAGTGCAAATAGGTTTCAGTCAAACTAGGTGAAAGATTTAAAGATACAGTGGTACCTTGTATAAAGGAATTAATTTGTTTCAAATGAAATTCTGTTAAGCAAATTTTCCTTTATACAAATTTCCCATAGGAATGCATTGAAAACAGAGTAATCCCTAATCGCGACCATTTTTATGTTGTACGGATTCGCCCCATAGGTGATTCTGTTAAGCAAATTTTCTAATACAGTATATGAAGTCTGATAAATAAGTCTTCTCTTGCCAAATCTGGATTATGGCCAGCATCCTATTTGTATAATTTTATGCTGGATCAGGACAGCTTCCTGAGATCTAGTGGCATTTTTTGCCATTTAAAGTTTCCCACTCTTTCCAAGGCTCCCAAACACTTCCCAGGGGGAAAGGGAAAACGTTTCTCTCTTGGCAGTTTGTGCTTGCTTTGTTTCTCACGGAGATGGGCACCCACTGCAAAATTGTAGCCTATAAACTGGTCATGGGCAATACGGTGGATACAAGCACCGCTGTCATCCACCACAGCTCCACTTGAGCTTACAACTCTCAGAGTCTTCTAGCCAGCAAGACCACTAATCACGATAGCTGAGAGGACACAAGGAGGTTTTGTGCCTGAAAGTGATTTTTCCAAGCTCCGTCATACCTCCAAATATCGAGGGCTTTGGTGCCATTCTTTGGCATTCCCTGGACTGTGAGAACATTAGAGAACCAGGCAGCTGTTTTATTCATGTGGCACTAAGAGCACAGGGTGGGAAGGGGATGTACAGTACTTTTGGAAATATAAAGATAATAAGAACTCCACAGAGGATAACAAGAAGGAAATAAACTTAGACCTACACTGACAGCAAGGGTGTGGAAAATGGGCTCTTAAGGAAGGCCTAAGACTGATTGGTAATAGCACCTAGTGCAGCCCACTGAATTAATGAGTGTTATATAAGTGCTGACTCACCAGCCATCCAGTAATTGATTCCAACCGTCTAACTCGAACTAGCAATCGGATTTAGACCAATGTTTCTTGCTTAGCACTCCACAAAGCCCTCGTTGTTGGCTGTGAGAGAGCGAGAGATTATGGGGATTGAAGTCAAAACATTTGACCTCCAGACTAGACATGGGTATTTTGTTTCGGAAGCGGTCCTGTTCTGAAACGAAACACACAGAAGAGCTGCCAAACGAAATCAGCCAGTCTCTTACCTTGTTCCATAGCGCAGGGCTAAACTCCAATGAGGAAGCAGCCTCGGGCACATCATCTTTCACTCCCCCTGGCATTTAGCCAGTCAAACAGTGAGGCAGGATGATGCATGTGCCTGCACAGCTCCTGATTGGACAGCGCTAGGAAGAGTGAAAGATGATGTGTCTGAGGCTGCGTCCTCATTGGAGTTTAGCCCAGTACTACCCAAAACAAGGTAAGAGACTGGTCGGTTTTGTTCTGGAAGGTGGGTCCAGGTACCGAACAGCAGCTGTTCTGCCGTGTTTTGTTTTGGAACTGGACCCCTTCCAAAACGAAATGCCCATGTCTACTCCAGACCTACTGAAAAGTAAATCTGGTTGTGGTTAGAGAGGCCTCCTACAGGTCTGCTTCAGTTTCTAAGTCTCTGGCCTTGTCCCAGAGACTCAGGTTTTGGGTTTCGCACCTGAAACATTCTGGGAATGGGATAGTGCTGACCTAGCAATTCTGTTTTGGGGCTTTTCCTGAACATCCTGCAGACCACGCAGAGATCTACGAGTAGATCCAGATTTACTCTTGCTCCCACGTTGGCTTTAGAAATTAGTGCCCCTTTCCCTTTCATTGGGACACTTGCTTCTTGCTGTGTATTATAATTCCTAGCTCTCAAGACTCCTGACAGCATTACTTCATTAGGTTTTATATTTATTATAATGGCTCCGTGCTGTCTGTCTATTTTGCTGTTGCTGCTTAATGGTCTGATTCTATGACATCACAGGGAAAGCTCTCTGTACTGTCTTAGAGGCATGCATCTGGATCTCATCTGTTGACTTGAAATCTTATGAAACACAATCCTCTTGACCTGGCAGCCCTAAGGAAGAAGACACACTTAGTTGCTCAGATTCTACTACACTACACATGATCTTAGCCAAAAGGCCGATTCATCATCCATTCACCCACCAACATATTCCTCCCAAAGCCAATGAGTGAGATGCAGACTGCAGTGCTTTGCACATTTACTTGGGAGTAATCCCCATAAAACTCAATTTCAATACTCCCTTTGGTTTAAAATAGTTTTAAAAGTTCTACCTATACATATCTATTAAGGAGCTAATCTCACGGAGGTTATATCAGAGGGGACTTATTTTCAGATAAATGTGTACAGGCCGGTAGCCTAAGATGCAAACAAAGGACAACAAAATGGATGAAGGATGGGCAACTTGTGGCCATCGGCTGTTGTTGGGCTGCAACTTCTGGCAGCCCTCGACAACATAGCCAGTGGTGAGTGGCTGGGGATTAAAACCCAAGAATATCTCCAATCTCGCACTGGATAATAATTCACTATATTAACTTTGATTCCATTGGGTTCCAAGAGGGTGCAGATCTACTTCTAAAGAGCAGGGAATGAAATGCTCAAGTCTGTTTCTGTGGGTAATCCCATTTTTCCTATATAGTGGTACCTCTACTCACAAGTGACTCTACTTACAAGTAATTCGACTTAAGAGCAGAAAACTGTTGACGTTTTAAGTGATACCTTACAAATTTTAGATGTGGTCTGTTCTACTTACATTTTACATTTTTTGATTGATTGATTTTTTTTATTTTTTAGATACAGCTGCTCTACTTATGAGTTGTTCGACTTATGAGCATGCATTCGGAACGGATTAAACTTGTAAGTAGAGGTACCACCGTACTTAAATATACTCCTAATGTGATATAATCTAGACAGAACTTTATTGTTCTTGTTTTGACTTATATACCGTCTGATAGTGCTATCAGGCACTGAGAATGCTAGAGCACTCTCTGGGTAGTTTACAACATACAGTATTTTTGTGTGTGTACAAGATTAGCATATTTTTTGCCCTATAAGATGCACATGACCATAAACACCTAGGTTTTAGAGGAGGAAAAAGAAAAATATTTAGCCTAAGGTTTCATGGCAGGGGAATCCTGGCTCCAAAAGGGGAGGGCAGAGGCTCCGTGGAGGAGACATCCTTGCAGATGATGTGATTTTTGACTGGGGAATACTGGCTACAGAAGGGAAGGGGTGGGGAAAGGAGGTGATTGGGACTGGAAGATCCTGGCTGCAAAAGGGGAGGCTGCAAACAAGGTGATTGGAACTATGGAATCCAAGATGCAAAAGGGGATGGTTGCAAATGAGGTGATTGGGACTGTGGACTTCAAGCTCCAAAAGGGAAGGGTTGCAAAGGAGGTGACTGGGAATGTGGAATCCAGTCCGCAAAAGAGGAGGGTTGCAAATGAGGTGACTGGGACTGTGGAATCCAAGCTACAAAAGGGGAGGGTTGCGGACGAGGTGAATGGAACTGTGGAATCCAAGCTGCAAAAGGGGAGGATTGCAAACAAGGTGATTGGGATTGGGGACTCCGGGCTGCAGCAGGGGATGGGAGAGGCTCCATGCAGGTAATTTCTCTCTAAATGAAAACATGTGATATATATGTAGCAGGGACTACTGTATCCACTCTATAAGACGCACAGACATTTCCCCTTACTTATAAGGGTGGAAAGTGGATCTTATTGAGTGAAAAATATGGTATATTTTTATTCAAAATTGTTCAACTAAAAGTTGAGAGTTGTCTTATACATGGAAGTAAGCCAAGGAGAGAACCACATACAGTGGACCCTCATATAACCAACGGTTTGTATAACATAAAATCTGTACAACATAAAAAATTCCAGAGATAGGGGAAATTTACTTAACAGAACTGCCTATGGGGCGAATCGGTACAACATGAAAATGGTTGCGATTAGGGATTACTCAGTTTTCAATGCACTCCTATGGGGAATTTGTATAAAGGAAAATTTGCTTAACAGAATTTCATTTGGAACAAATCAATTCCTTTATACAAGGTACCACTTGTGAAACTGTAATTTGGAGTTGGAAAAGTGGGGTTCATCTTATACATGCAAAAATATGGGTAATTCTGGAAGGAAGGCTTTGCCCTTCCAGCAAGCTGGTAAACTCATTTTACTGATTTCAAAAGGATGGAAAGCCAAGCACGTCTTGAGCCAGCTTCCTGAATCTGTCAGGATTAAACTCAGGTCATGAGTGGAGGCTTGACTTGCAGTTCTATTTGTCTGCAATCCACTATAGAAAAATGACCAAATTCTCCATGGAGCAAAATAAGTTGAGTACTTCATAGAGCAAATGGTGTTTAAGCTTGTATTTTTGCAGCCATGGGTTGCTCCTCACAGTTACCTACATAAATTCTCTATTACATTATCCTACATTTTTACAGTTCAGAGGCGTCAGAATGGAACTGTAGATACCGTAGTGCTGCGGTATCTATGAGGGATTGATTCCAACAAGCCAAGTAGCTTATTGGCCTTTTGGCTAAGATCAAGTGAAGTATGCTATATATAGCACTGTCTCTGCCCCCCTCTAGTGGCTAGTTATGATAAATATTTTCAGCCCGTGGATATGAATCTGTAGATGCTGATCCAGGAGGCACGGAGGTCCTCCTCGCTGTAGATTAATCAACACTCTAGAGCAGGCATGTCCAAACTTCGGCCCTCCTGATGTTTTAGACCACAACACCCAGAATTCTGGAAGTTGTGGCCGAAAACATCTGGAGTGCCAAAGGTTCACCACCGCTGGCCTATAGCATTTGGAGGAACACAGGTTGGGAAAAGCTGTCATATGACAGTATGTATTATAGAGGAGCAAAGCCCAAGTTGGAAACAGGCAGGAGGTCCTGAAGCATGGGCCAGATTTGAAAGCCCATGTTCATTTTCATCTCCCCCCCAATTTTTGTTTCTCTTCCTCACTTCCGAAATAATTAAACATTCATCAAAAATGCTATTATCCATTAACTAAAATATTCAGCAGCTGAGCTTGCTAGATCAGAACAGGGATTTCCATAAAGGTGCTCAGATCCTCTGTAATCTTTTGCAGCTTGTTTGCAATTAAAGTTCAAATAGCTTAGGGCCTTTTCACATGACCCCTAAACTCCGCGGCAAATGGCTCCCAGATCCGGAGCTTACAAAAAATTAAGTGCGACCACACCCACCTAAGCGCGTCTCAGCGCACTTTTCAAGTACCTGCTCTCTGGGGGTGAAAATTCCTGATGCAGATGTAACGTAGTGAGTGCCGGGCTCTCCTTGCTTCTGTTTGTTCTTTTTTTGCCACCCCCGCCCCTTTAAGAGATCTGAATGCAGTGCCAGAAGCAAAGCAAGACGGCAGAAAGGAGGTGAGCGGCATTCTTTTCTTCCTTTTTTTCTCCCTCCCCTCACTCAGACAGCAGCCAGGAGTGAAGAGGGGGTGGGAACACAGGAACAGCGACAAACCCCTAAGATCTCTGGTCCGAATTTAAGTGGCCAGCGGATCTTAGGGGTCGTGTGAAAAGGCTATTAGTCAACACTGATTTACCAGGGATACATCAAATGCCTTCTTGCATGCTTTTACGTATGTGGGCTCTAGCTTACTGTTTGCATACTTTAAATTGCTTGTTTTATTATATTCTTGATATTTTTGTAAGCACTTTGAGGGAGTTATTTTGAAGGTAGAAATAATAATATAATATAATATAATATAATATAATATAATATAATATAATAT
>JAHTLZ010003526.1:66269938-66302213 GCA_023846285.1 Phrynocephalus versicolor
ATAATATAATATAATATAATATAATATAATATAATATAATATAATATAATATACATCATACAGAAGAGATCTGGCCATCATACAATGCACGTTTGTAGATGGAGCCTGTAAATTTTTCTTACAACTTTACTGGTACCTCAAACATGGTTTCTATCAGTGCTCACTTTCATTTTGGAAAAGCCACAAAGAAACAGACTGGGGAAAGCCCAGAAGGAGGAAGAGAGGGAAGGAGAAGGAAAGAGAAAATAGCCACTTCCTGAAGAACCTGGAGAAAGGCACTAGCACACTTTATTCTATTATGCTACAAAAAAATCATTATTGACCTTTATTAGGTACTTTAATAACAAGCATACTTTAGAGTAACAAAAATTATTATTCTTTGTTTCCTCAGAAAGTCAGGTATTCCAGGTACGGTATTTCTTTACAATTTGTTGACCTTTTTGTTTTTAAAAACAGACAAACAAAACCACATATTTTGACTTGTTAAAATGGAATGGTATCAGGGGAAGCATTCACATTTTAAAAGGTTGAAAACACCATTCTACTCACTTCTAACAGTGTATGTTCTTAAAATGCTTTGCTTCCTTTATATATACATATATATATATGTATATACATATATATATATAAACAGACATATATCTACACAACAAATGGCAATGGAAACATCCACATCACTTTGCAAGGTTTTGGCATTAACACGGCTGGGCAACAGTGAGAAATAAGATACCAGGAACTGAGTAAGCTTTGCTTTTATGATCTGTGTCTAAGAAGCAGAGTGCTATTCTGGAGTTATGGATGGTTTCATAAGGTAATGGAAGATGGCGAGTCCACTTTGAAGTAGAGATAGAGGAGTTTGTTTTGGGAACATTCTGAGTTGTTGGCGGAGTCGTGTGAAGCATGATGGGAAGGCAAGGGGCAAGGGCCACTGCTGAAGAAGAAAGTACAATAGGAAGGGCAGATGGAAGGGGACGCTTTGCAGGTTTAGGGCAGGTAGGAAGGTGAGATTGCTCAGGTAAGGGCCAGAGGCTGATCTGACAGCTCTTATTCTTAGTCAAAGTCACTAGGGCAAATGGGAACCAAGGAAAAGAGGCCAACGGAAGCTCTGTGCAGGTCTTTGTTTTCTGTGCAGTCTATGCACAAAAAGGAGAAGTCTATTGGTTTCACAATCTCCTTCTGTTTCCCCATGACTCTCCTGTCTCCTCACATGGAGGACAGTGTTGTGAAGAGAACCGTTTTCTTTATCCACAGAATTTCTGCATGTGAGTTTTGAATCGTGTGGAGAGCGTATGTACAGGATGAGAGGCAGCTGTCCTCTTCACCAACTCACTCTTCTTAGTGAGGTGAGTCACAGACGTACCTGGGCTGGTGCTTGTGGGGGCTCCCCTCTTTGCATGTTTAGGCTACGAAGAAAATGGATGAATGGAGGGAAGTGGTGGGGCTACAAGGTTAAGCATCCCCCAGCAGTATGACCACTGTTGTCTGAAGAAGTAATGTGTTATCCAAAAAGCATCTTTTCCCAGTTCTGTATAGAGCTCAAGTTGGTATTTTTTTTTAAAGAGTAGGTCCTATTCTCATTTTTGTCTCAACAAACTAAAGAGTAGTAGCCGTTCAGAACACAAGGGAGGTTTGCAACGTTTTACAGCTCACAGTGTAGTCAAGCCAGTTAGGTTTTGGGATGTATCATTGGCTGTTATGAATGATTCAAGACATGATGGGAACATGGATGGTCACCTTTGTCACTGATATACTGAGGATACTCTAAGAGACAACAAACCCAGAGGTATACTAGAATTTTCACAGGAATAGTTACCTACCCCTACCACATTGTGGCAGTTGTGTGGTTGAGATCCAGCTGATAACATTTCAGATTAGTTTCATTTTCCGCTTTGTTATCACATCAGCATTGGAGGCACCACCTAACATGGCTTCCTCGCCTTCTAAATATCTTTGAAAAGCATTTGTCTGCTTTCTTCTTGTAACTCAACTTGAATCTTGAATATGAAGGACACTTTCACAGTGTAAGACTTGAGATTAGATAAGAGGTATGCAATTCGGTGCTCTTCAGATGCGCAACTTCCATAAAATGTAATCAGCATGGCCAACATTCAGGACTACAATCTTAAGTATTGGGAATGTACCAGGTTGGCTGCCTTTAGATTCAAGGAACATCGAGTCCAGTGATGGCAAACCTATGGCACGGGTGCCAAAGGTGACACTTGGAGCCCTTTCTGTGGGCACCTGACATCACCTCTTCACAGCCACCTGTATTCAGGTTAAATTGCTGTATTGGCACTTTGTGAAGAATTAGTGGGTTTTGAATCGCAGTTTGGGCACTCGGTCCCTAAAAGTTTTGACATCACTGATCTAGTCCATTCCAGCCCAAAGTATTCTATTTTAGCATAGACCAAACACTGCTTAACAAAGGGTTTCCATAGCCAATTAAAGAGGCAGTCTTGTAGTCATTATCTTAGGAATAGATCCCATTGAACTTGCTTCTAAATATACCAGTGTAGGATTGTTTTGTAATATTGCGGCTCTATGCATGTTCAAATGACAATATGTACCTTGTAGTACGGTAATGGTGAACCTTTTAGAGACTGAGTGCCTAAACTGCGATTCAAAACCTACTTATTTTTCACAAAGTGCCAATATGGCAATTTAACCTGAATACAGTGGTGCCCCTGGTTACAAATGCTCTGGGTGCTACCTTTCGGGAAAGTGAGGACCGAAGAGGCAGAGTTTGAATTTCCCACATCCACAGCACCCTTGCCATGGCTGAGGAAAATTCATAAATTCTCCCCTTTGCCTGGCTCTCTGCATGGGGCCATTTTGGTGGTCTCAGAATGGCTTTGTGTGTGGGCTCCTTTGTAGCCCCAGTTTACTCTGTAGCCACACTGCTTTTGGGATGCCCAGAGTGGTGTGTTTGGAGAATAATCTAGGGCTGCAGACGAGCTCACAAGCTGCTGCCTCCCCTTCGCTCGTCTCTCTGCACGGAGCACAGCGGTGTGCTCCAAGAGGAGGGGGAAGTGCCGTGGCTGTGAGGGGGCGATGTTGCGCACCCTCAGAATGGGCTCCGCGTGCCACCCTTGGCACCTGTGCCATAGATTCACCAACACTGTTGTAGTACTTCTTCCTAAAGAACATGTTTATGATGGCACTGGGTTATGTACAACTACATTTGTGCTAATTTTTGTATTATTTACAACAGTTTGCAGAATAAAGGCTGCTTGTTATGACCTTGAAGCATGTTATAAGCTCGTGAAAGGAACAATCCAGGGAATTACAGAAAAATGTTCTGGTGGCAACCCTTTCCAAAACACTTGCAGCTAATGGACAATTGTATTAGAACAAGGCCAACCAAGTAAAATGTGAATCGGTGCATGCCTAGAAAATCCGCACAACTGCTCCTTTAATTTAATGGAGGAACCACACATTGTAGGAAGCTTGGGTTATCAAATAATGTTTTCCTCTTTCCCCCTGCAATGGCTTGATCAACATCTCACGTTCTAAAATCATGGGGATGGATCCAGATAGGAATGTTTAGATTGGGACTACTTTTAGCCATGGCTAGCTTAAGTCCTATTTCTTTGAGTTGGCCTGCTTGAAGGAATACTCCATGTGTCCCATGTCTCACTGTATCAGCTATGACAGATCATAGGTCAGAGTAACAAAGGCTGATACTTCACGTCCCTCTTGCTGCAGTTCGTGGCCCCGCTGGAGACCGGTTCGAAGGAACGTAACCTCACATCCTTGTGGGGTCAATCCGAGTTCGGAGGAACGTAACCTCACGTCCTTGTGGGGTCAATCCGAGTTCACCCCGACCACGCCCCCTGAACTGCACTTCAAGCGGGGTGAGAGATTCCCATCCTGGAGCTCGGGAATCATTTCAATCCACTTCTCAATCCGTGTTGAAAACCGATTTCAACACGGAGGCAAGTTCACCTCGGCTCGAGGAAGGATGTGAAGTAAACACCAAAGAGTACTACACGTTTTATAGTGCTTAGAGGTAATTTTCTGAGTGTCATATATTTGACCTTGACATTCTTGGCGACCAATCAGATAATCAGGTAACAGCCAGATAAGGAGCCTCGTGGCGCAGTGGTTAAATGCCTGTACTGCAGGTAAAACTGTGCTCACGACCTGGGTTCAATCCCCGGTAACAGGCTCAAGGTTCACTCAGCCTTCCATCCTTCCGAGGTCGGTAAAATGAGTACCCAGCTTGCTGGGGGGGCAATGTGTAGCCTGCACACTGTAATTAAAATTGTAAACCGCCCAGAGACCACTTGTAGTGGTATGGGGCGGTATATAAGCAGAACACTTTATAAGAAAAACTCAGAGGCCATAAATATCTATAGAGCTCTTAGAGGGGATATTAAGCATTGGGCTTTCTAACATGACACCCAGACCTGTATTAAGGATTATTGAATCTCAATCCAACATTGTTTAAGTGCTTCCCTGCTTCCTGTTCTCCATCTTTGGTAGTTATTTGTAGACAAAATACCATGATCTGGGTTAAACTGTGTTAGTCTTGACAGAGAACTCAAAGTAAGGGAATCTTTTCTGTGAGGAAACCTGTGTTCTGCCTCAAGTCTTTATCACAATGGTTATTTTGAAATACCCAGATACCTACATTTACCAGGTATGATCACACAACACTCTTGACTGCATATAAGCATACCATTCCTAGTTATCGAAGTCCTAGATTGTTTCAGGATTCTAGGATCCCCTCCATGGTGTTCAGGATGAATAACGAAGGTTTCACTGTAGTTCAACTGACTTTGGTTCAAGTCCTTGGCAAGCCGTATTCGTCCTTGGAAATTCAGAAAGGGACCTCATTTTGCAGCTGAGCTGTGGAAAGATGCTATGAATACCTGTGTTGTATAACAATGTTATCAGTTGTCTCCTTTAGCAAGCAGCACTGGAATACTACAGTAATAGGGGGCTCCATAAGCACCTAGAGAGAGTCATTTGCCTCAAAAAGAAACCCTTATTTGTATATTGATAGCATGCCCACAGGAGTTTTCAAGCTGAGAGATGACGATTCTAAAACACAAATAGCTTTCTACAGATTTATTCAAAACTGTAAAAATGAAAAAAAAAACTAGTTGATCTGAAAAGCTGTTGCTATCATTACAGTGTAACTTCTCTTGTGCTGGATGCACAAATGGACAAGAGTTAGAAGGAATGAGCAGCCATTTGTAGAACGCCATCAGTGGCTGTTTCACGTAAGTAATTGTAAGCCTTGTGGAGTATTAAGCGGCTTGGATGGTATTGTTCTTCCTGATCAGAACTTCTAATCCATTACTGTTACGACTTATTTTCCTAATGCAGCGCAGGAGTAAAAATGATGGTGCTTTAAAGTCTGCTGAAGCTAATTCTACAGCAGCAAGCATAATGGGAAGACATCACAACTCACACCTCACATGTATTTTCAGCCTGATTTTTGAATGAGCTGGTTGGGTGCCTAGCCTTAGAAACAGTAGCTTATTGAGATGGGGAACAGCTATATACGCACAGGTCTTGTCCTGCATGGTTAAACAAAAAATGTTGATGTCCAGAATTCGCTCTTTTGGCTTTCCCTATAGTGTTAGTTGGAGTAATTACTCCAGATCTCTGAGTCGAACATGGGGTCTCTTCATTGCTGTTTGAACAGAAGTTTCATTTACTAATCACAGGACAAGAAAACTGCAAATGTGCTATACATCATGACATTTCAGGTGGCAAGAGAAGGTCCAGGGTTGCTTACGAATCTATCATGATATTTCCCAAAATGTTTTTGCCTACTGTTCTGGCTCTCAAAGATATCAGGTGGTGTCTACTTTGGAAAAAAAAAACCAAACCAGTAAGTCAGAAACATACTCCCTCTATGGAAAGTTGATTTTCAAAAAACTCCAACATCCCCAATTGCTAAGGGGTGGTGATGGTTCTTTGAGCTATTAAAAAAAATCAATTTTCCCAAGCTCATCCTTCAACCATTTTCACATTTCTTACCCAAGTCCCAGCTATGGCTAACTCAGTCATCAGGCAGATTGAGGTAGGTGCTTTCAGGAACAGAATGTCACCAAAGGGTAGACTAATGGTCTCTTGTTGAAACATTTCCCTTTCTTTTACTTTTCCAGCCACAGGATATATCCATGTCGCTTTTTTGACCTGGGGTACCAAATTGACAAGGCCTGATATAGACTTGCCACAACTGTCCACCTTCATATTACTCCAGCCCAAGAGCAGGCATTCTGTAACCCTCAATCTAATTTTGGTGTCATTTCAAAAGCTCTTTGCATGCAAGCAGTGGAGATAACTGGTTACAGCACATTCTTCACCTTGCTGCTGGATCGAAAGTAAAGGGGCTGTCAGTATGAGATCAAAAGGAAGAGTGCCAATGTTTATTATTTTTTACTCTGACCCTCCTCACTACCGGTTTAAGCCTAACCTACTACCTCCATGATCCCTGAATGGAATCCTTCTCCAAAGCATGGCTTGAAACAGAGAAAAAGATTCCCTCCACCACTGTCACAGTCTCTTGATGATTCTCTCTCCTGATACATATTTTGGTTGGGAGGCAAAAAAGGTAGAACATTTGTTGTGTAACCACAGAAGCTCCTGCTACCAACAACTTTCGGGTGAAGGATAGTACTCCTCTGGGAGTTGCCTGTGGGTTACTCCAAGCATCTGTCCTTCCCTCTCTTCCTCAATAAGGTTTTGTATTCTAATATATCAGTTTGGGAACCACCATCTTACAGAGCACCCCTAGCTTTGCAGAATGAGAAACAGTCACTGTTGAGTATGTTTGCTGTCAAACACACACAGAACACGTAGGCGGGAGAAATTAAGGGGGGGCTGCGCTTCTAACTAACTGCAAACATGGTGGGTCAAATGAGGTGTGCAGAAACGGTGTCTTACAGCTTAACGCCGCTTGCTCCGTAGCCCGCGAGGTGAGAGCGAGTCTTGCCTGAAAAGATGCTCACCTCAAGGTGACACACTCTCTGCTTCCTGGCTACGGAAGCAGGAATCTTCTGGGTTCCACTGCTTCCGCCCTCCGAAAGGTTTTATTTTAACATGTCGTACTTTTCAGTCAAAACATTTTTAAAAGGATGCAAACCTTCCTTGATGCATGTATATTACTATGTTTTACCTAGTGACAACAACATCGCCTTGAAAACTTATTCCCCTTGTGTGACTTTTCATGTGTATGCCTCCCAAAGGTTTTATTCAGTGACAGTTTCTAATGAGCTGGTGGGTAAATCCGGGATGGAGTCTCTCTCCAGAGAACCCGTCTGGCTGATCTATGCGTCGAAGGCAGCTCATGGCAACCAAGACATTTTTACACTTGTCAGCATTCGTCTTCGTCCCAGGCTTTCACCTCCAGTTTCTTCTTGTTTAATGTTGATGTACAAAAGCTGTTACTCAGTTTTGTTTTGTGCTCATTCTAGTGAGGACTGGCTTAGCAGAACTGCAAGACACAAGAAAAAAGAGAGGGTAGGAGCAAGATTAGTACTGCAGTATAGGGCATTTTTACAAAACAGTTTTCCTGGGGTTCCTTGAGTCAAAGAATGGAGACCCCAAGCCCTTAAGCGATATATCGTATATACTGACCTCCTGGGCCTCCAGTCTTGACCTTTTGTCAATACAGAGAGATATGTGGCCGATCACGCAACTAAAATTGAGGGAAAGGAGGCGTGTTCACACTTAAGAAGCTGTTAAAAACTTGGCTTTATATGGCCACATTCAGCGATGAAGGAGGTTGATTTATTTTTATAAGTAGGTGTTAGGAGTTTGTTTGTCTGGCCATTTTTTGCCATCTTGCCTTAGTAATGTTTTATATTTTTAACTTTTTAAATTTTGGTTCTACTGATAGTTGCTGGGTTTGTTTTTATTTCATATTGTGGAACTGATTATTATTTTTCTCTGTTGTATGCTATTCTTTAGCTGCCTAGATGCCCTAAGCACATCCAATCTCGCCTGATTTCGGAAGCTAAGCGGGGTCAGCCCTGGTTAGTACTTGGATGGGAGACCACCAGGGAATACCAGGTGTTGTAGGCGCCTGGAGTAGGAACTGGCAAACCACTCCAGTATTCCTGCCAAGAAAACTTCATGGACATGGAGCCACGAAGAGTTGGTCACGACTGTTAACGACACAACACACACACACGCTATTCTTTGTTAACCACCCTGAGTTCACATCTGGGAAAATCTGGCGGTATATAAAGATAAAAATAAATAAATAAATATTAAATTAGTTTCAAATCTCCTACATCCTAGATCAGTGATAGCGAACCTTTTACAGACCGAGTGCTGAAACTGCGATTCAAAACCCACTAATTTTTCGCAAACTGCCAATACAGCAATTTAACCTGAATACAGGTGGCTATGAAGGGGCGATGTCGGGTGCCCACAGAAAGGGCTCTGAGTGCCACCTTTGGCACTTGTGCCATAGGTTCGCCAGCACTGTCCTAGATAAAGTATCTGGGAAACCATATTACTAAAAATTCATTAAGCTCCAGAGAAAACACACTAGGCAGTTTACAGACATATTCTGGAAGTTGAGTCATGTTGTCACAACTCAACTTCCAGATAACCTCACCTGGATGACTGAGAATCTTCATAGACATTTACATAGATTACTTACATTTCAGGCTTTTAGTCTCAGAAGAGATGTAACACACAAGAAACAAGACAGCAAAATGGAATAGAGGAAGGAAATCGTAAATCTTCCAGGAGAGCTCTAGTGCTTACCTTTGACCAGGAGCACAGAATTCTAAGTAGTTCATCTAAGTATGTACAGTATTCCAAGATTTGAGGATGGCACCATGGAAGTTAAAGTGGAATCAAACTGCTATAATTGCATGTTGGAGAAATTCTCTCAGTTCTTGTCCCCGTTTGAGCTTCATTTCATAACCTTTGCCCGGCCTCTTTCTATAAGCCTGGCCTACCCCCACCCCCACCCCCACCACACACATTTGTTCCTCAGCCCTGTGAGGTCAGTCAGGTACTGGGGTGCGGTAGGAGGAAGGGAATGTTGTAAACAATTAAATAAAACAAATATGCTGCTATAAAGAATGGGGTAGGAGAGGCCTAGATAGTTCAACAAAAACATCAGTGCCGTGTTGATACAGAGGAAAGGCCCATGCCAGAGGTTGTTAAGGAAAGGGAAAAAGAGAACTACCATCATGACATAAATTAATGCACTGTCTGCTGTCAAAAATGATACTATGGAAAAGGTGCAGAAATGGGCATTTGAAATGGCCGGTGGATTTGAGTGCTTTGCGTACAAAGAAAGAGCTAAAGCAGAGGTGGCCCTCCAGAGGTTGTCTGACTCCAACTCCCATCTGCATATCGTCACGGATGATGGGAATGACAACAAAACAACATCTGGTAAGTACAAAACCAGGCACAGGGACTGGGATTCAACCAATTTTGGAAGGGTTTGCATTTCTGCTGGCTGGAAAGTAGGAGGGAGATCTAAACTTGTAAGATAAATTTTTCCCCTATGAAAAATGAATAATGGTTACAAAATTAAAACAAAACAAAACAAAGGAAACTTCAAAAAACGCTCCCAGGATGCTTAGCAACCCTGTAGCAATACAGGTATTGAGTCCTCTTAAAAAATGAATCCAGGATGCATTGCCTCCTTGTGGCAATAATTTTTTAAAAAATTTTACTCAGGACCCATTGCTACCCAGTGGCTTGTGGTTAGCACGAGGCTTTGAGTGCAGAGGTGTGCACAGTGTTGCAAAGTTTATATGTCCTTAAAGTGTACTTTATAAAGAGGTCTCTTTTTTACATAAAAGGGTGTTTCTGTCTTTTTTCTAGACTTTGGAACAAATTAATCGGTTTCCCATTCATTCCTATGAGAAACAGTGTTTTCTAAGTCTTTTTTTTGTATGAGGAATTGATCCGTAGAACAAATTAAATTCATCTTACAAGGCATCACTGTATTCAGTTTTGTCCTGTCCCTAGATCCCCAGGTGGCAGCATTGTCAACTCTACCTAGCATGTCACCAAACTTTCCTGAGTTGGTCTGACTTGGCAGCAACCATCCCTGCCTCAGTTACATTGTGACTCGCTGCTGCAATGAGCTGTACCTGGGGCTACCCTTGAAGAGGGTTTGAGAGCTTCAATTGGTACAACACATGGCAACTAAGCTGTGACCTAGTGCACAGTGTTGAGATCATATGACTTTGAGCAGAAAGACCCACCGCCGGTTGCTAATTCCTTACTGGACCCAATTGAAGGTTTTTGACCTTCAATGACCAAAATGGATTGGGAGTCTGGCTGCCTAAGGGACTGCGTTTTCAGTTATGAACCTGCTCAGATACTCAGATCTTCTGAGAATAGCAACAGGCGTCTGGGACAGGGCCAGCTCCTGAGGGACTCCCAGATTGCAGGATGCACTGCCCAAAGAGCTGTGATCGTTTTCTACTTTTGCTGGTTTTAGGAAATATGTGAAGACACGCCTTATTATACTGTTGATTTACTGTGATAATTTAAACTCTTTGTATAGTGAACCGATTTTAATGGTTTTTATAGCTGTGTTTTTTGTTCTAATGATTCTATGGTTAAATTTGCTCTTTCTTGCTCTTTTTGTTGTTTTAATACGATTACAGGATGCCTTGGGCACCACCAAATACAGGAAAAGCAGGACAGAAGATGATGAATAAAATTAATCGTCTTGAAGGCCACAAGTCTGCTCTCCAACATCTTCAGTATCTGGACCCTTTGCATTCAGTTAAAAGAAACATTAATAAACAGGTGGAGAGTGTGAACAGCATGAGCTAACTGGATGTAGAAGATCCCAAACCATAGTACTGTCATTAGTATTATGTCAGGGATGACCCCATGACACTGATCAGTAAGAGACAGAGGGCAGACCAAATAGCCTACGTCTTTACACAGCTGAATATCCTTCAGATTTTACTGCCACAAAATGCAGTGATGGCCAGTGACTCCGATGGCTTTAATGGTGGGTTAGATACATTCCTGGAATGACAGGTCCATTATAGTAACAACCTGTAAATCAAATTTCCATATCCAGATGGTGCAGCCTGCCTCTGAATGTCACTCAATTGGGGCTGAAGGTAAATAAAAGAGATATGCTTTTGTCAATGTTGGTAGGATTTAGAAACAGAGTGCAAGATGGTCTCCCGTCACATTTTGATTTCTAATGGGACCAACAGGGATGCAGGAAGTGGCAGCATAAGTACAGGAAGATCATGCAGCTGGGGCGCATGTTGGTCCATGCATACATGTGAGTAGCCCCTCCCTCCTATCACCTGGGCTTGGCTCTCCTTGGTGGATGGTACCTCTTGAAGGGAGGGAGATAGGGAGGGAGGGAGCCAAATATATATAGATGAAGTGGAAAGTTACTGAGCTGTTGGGTGTCCTGTGCTTGTACACCTTCACCCACTCTGGTGCATCGACCCCATCACTCAGAGGATGCTGCCTAATTACAACACTTAGGCAAATTCCAAGGTGTAACACCAAGGAAGGAGAGAGAGATCTCTCAGCTGCAATAAGACTGGTGTTGGTAGCTTCCAAGCTTTTTATCAGAGAAGAAGGCAACTTCTAAAGGCCTGTGACATTTTGGCTGTCCCCAGACCTTTGTGGGGCTCCACCTGTTTCCTAAAATCACCCCTCAAGTGACAACCTATGCCACAAGAAACCTTAGGTCGAAATGCTGTTTCGGAGATTAAACTTGTTCAGGGTTTGGAAGGGTTGGAGGGGGCTGAAGCCCCCCCTCCTGTACTGAAGTTCCAATTAGACACTTCGTCCAGAGACTGGAAAATTAATATTTATGTTGATGTTGCATTATTGATTAAATAATTCTGCCTTAAGCAGCTTAATTTTACATTTTAGGGGCATGTAAGTAAGACTGACATACTGTATCTATTCGGCCAGGTTTACCCTGACTCTAGGTATGCCAGTATATTCATCCCTTGAACTGCATGTCTCCAAGCAGCATGGTTGCGGTTATAATGCATAGGTTAATCTTTTCACCTCCCTCTCTTGCCATGGCGACTCCATGGAGTGGACAGTGGCCTCTTGCGATTCAAAGCAACGTGAAGAGGAAAAGGATGAAGAAATCGGTGCAAAATCCATAGAGCACACACAGAGAGAACGCCTCATCCCCACTGCTTGTGTGTGGCTGGTGTTTGCATTTTGTGGCATGCACTGCAACAGACAGGAGGTGACCGTGCTTGTCCCTGCTTGATGCCGCCTCTAGAGTTGGCCATGAACTACACCAGAATCTGGCACTCCTAACTCCAGGGTCATTGAAGGGGAAAGTGTAGTACTTATTTAAACCATTAATAGGCCCAATTCCCAAACTTGAATTAAAAAGTAAAGAAGTTCCTACTCTAGGCTTTGTAGAAGCCAAAACATAAGACAAGATAAGCAGTCCTCATTCTGGCAAATCATTTCACAATGAAACAAGCTTTTTCATGTGATTAGCCAAAGGGTCAGGCCATCAAGAACAGGGCTGAGTCTCGCAGACTTATAAATTTAAGACACATCTTTTGGAAAATCATAGGTAAATGTTTTGATTTTGGAACCTCCTAGCCCTAGCTGGTTTGCAGACAGCTGAAATCTGTTTTACACACCTGTCTGTAAGCAGTACACAGGCAGCAGTGAAAATCATAGGAATGAGGCAAATGCAGTAAATACTAGGTATTCATGGGAAGCGGGGTAGAAACGGCTAGTACCTTAATAATGGGATAGTATTTAAGCTGCCGTAGCCTCTGTTGATCTATGCTGCAACACAGGGGACACAGCAACATTTGACATTGTTGTTTGTTATTTACTAGAATTCTCACGCTGGCTATGTTATCATGACAGGTGTAGCTTCCCCCTAACAGAAAGGTTACAAGGCTCTGATATTATACATCTGAGGGGGAAGTGTTCTGGTCCTTTTGTCAATAAGGGACCCAGAGAGCAGGGCAAAAAATGAGACAAGAAGTTGGGCATGTGTGGATCATCTACCAGGCTCTGGACAAGTGTCAGAGCCAGCCCAAGACATGCTCTCAGCTAAGGCAATGTAGGAAATAGCACACAATTTATTTATTTACCAACTGACTCAAGGCCTGGTCAGTTTTAGTGCACCTAAAACTGACCAAACCTAGGGAGGGGGCTGTGTGGCACCTAATGAAGCATAATAATGTCTTGGCCTTAAACATACAGTACAAACAAAGAAGTAGCAATTTTCTGCTCTTTCATGGCACCTCAGACTTTTCAAGCAAAACAGAAGAGGGTCACCTCACTATGTCTCATGGTAGGGCTGGCCCTGATCAATTATTACGTGAAATAATCCCAGGTTTCAGAAGCAGCTGGAGGGCAGGACTCCGGGGATGGAGGCAGGAGTCCTGGTGTCCCAAGCCTTGCAGAATGGTACATGAGAGAGTTAGGCAAGGGAGAAGTCAGATTAGAGGAAGAAGAGGAAGCTGTAGCTGTGAAAATTGATAAGGGGGATCCAAAGAAAGGAGGATCTTTCTTTCTAAGAGGGATTGGCAGAGGTGATGGAAACTGACTTATTGTGCTGGGGAGCAGGCAGAACAAGGTAAAAAAGCCTTGACCTCTGAGCTGAGTTAATATGCACTAGAGGCTAAGGATGTTTCCAAGACGGCACAAACATGATATTGGCTCTGAGAGGGCTTGTCTCAAAATTCATGATGCTTTTCTTGGTCAGACGTCCCATCACTTGACCTGTGCTCAGACACTGATGTGGGTTAAATCTCACATCGCCTCTAAGGTCAAAGTTGAAAAACCCATAACCCGGGTTGCCTGTTTTCGACTGAAAGCCTCCACTGTCTTCAGTTAAATGCAGAAGTCTCTGAGATTCCAATTGAGGGACAAAGCATGCTGAAAGCCCTATCCATTCTCCTGCTGTATTTATATCTTCATGAAGTGATACAGATGACAGAAGGAACTGCAGAAATGTCAGTGGCTAGCAGCTAATGCTCCACAGAGGGACCACTGCGGAAATAAGTCAGTCCCCTCAATCTTTGCTGCACAGACTATTCTGGTCTTGTCTTGCATCATGCACACTGGAGTCCTTGAAGGTTCATTTTCATACAAGCTACATCCCCCTCCAAATGGTTTTCTTTTTTAAAAACTGACACAACAATCAAAGTTAACGAATGCAACATTTGGCCCCCTCCTCAGGCTCCTCTACCTATGAAGCTGGCCAGTTGCTGTGCGCTGTGTGCACCCTCTGCATCCACTATGAGCGGGGCAAGCCTTGCAGTAGTTCCGCTGCTCCCTGGAAGGGGAAATGGAGCCGGAGAGGCTGCGGGAGCCCGTTGAGCCATGGCAGGCTGCAGGGCAATTCCCCCCCACCCCCGTTCTCACCCCACCCCACCTGGTACCTCAGAAAGGGAAACGGAAAGATTAAGGTGCAGTTCTTGTCCCCATTTTTGTTTGCTTTGTATCAAGTTCCCCATGAGATGGGATTCAAAGAAGTACTATCCCCTGAGACGGGAACAGGAAAACGTGGTGGGTCGCGCTTCAGGGGGCA
This sequence comes from Phrynocephalus versicolor, assembly GCA_023846285.1. Classification (NCBI taxonomy): domain Eukaryota; kingdom Metazoa; phylum Chordata; class Lepidosauria; order Squamata; family Agamidae; genus Phrynocephalus; species Phrynocephalus versicolor. Next base: position 66,284,448 of record JAHTLZ010003526.1, read on the forward strand.
TGGTTGAGGCTTTTATTTTTTGAACCAGCTCCTGGTGGGGACAAGAATTTTGGATGCAGCTTTTAAATAAAAAGCAATTTTAAGTGTCGTGTGATAGAGGTAACTACTCAAGTAATCTTACAATGGAACATAAACTCTTCAGAGCCCACCCTGCTGTCAAACCATAAAAAACATAATGGAATGAGTAAACAAACTGATAAAACTACGGACAAATAAATACTCTGACGCTGTGGTCAGACTGGCAATTTGAATTTATTTCTGTTCAGATTTTCAAGTTGTGGCAGTGAATTGCGGCCGGTACATTCTTTAGCCTCCTTTGGCTTAGCTGTTCAATTGATGGGCAAGTTTTCTTAAAAAATAAAGTAAAATAAAAATAGAATCAGTAACTGTCAGAGGGTTAATTCTCCGCTGCCTTTTCCCTCCCATCTGGCTGTGATTGTTATCAAGAGGTAGAAGGCTGCTGAGGGAAAGCAACTGTTTTCCAGATGAAGTAAATCCCAGTGGCCATCACAGCGTTCAATGATCAGCTGAGAGGCCATTTTGTAATGTTCAGCAGCACAAATTTCCTTCTTGCCTCACGGCGGCATAAAAAAGTGTTCCAGAAATACAGGGAGTGAAACAGATGATTTACCAAATTATGATGAGGTACTTGAGGAACAAACAGGGAAAAAGACGAAGGGCAATCAGAATGTTAAAGAGACACACGTGCAAGCTAGACATAATATATTCATTCTGTCTGATCCCTGACCCATAAGTTGAAAGCTCACTAGTATTGTAAAGATATTTTTCAGGCATCCAACCATTCTGCTCTGGCTGATGACAGCTGGATCCAAGCAGGCACTGATTACAATTAAATCCTGCCCTGCCTCCAGCTGAGGGTATGGATGAAATGAATTCTCACAAATGCTCTTTTTCCTGGCTGAAACAGGGTGTACTGACAAAAATGGGCCACTGCCCTAAGATTTTTCACTCCACAAGAGTGAAAAGACCGGCACATTTCTTTTTCAGCAAAATCATTTGCAAAGAAATGTGGCTTTTGCATTAAAATGGTGCATTATACCTTGGACATTTTATATGTACATATTTTATATGTAAAATATGGGAGAAGTTGCAATGAGTTTTTGGTCTTCAAGCACCTTTCTGGTAATATACAATTCTTCTGAATGCACAGTTTCAAATGGGCATATTTTTTACATTTTCTAAATCTTTTCATTTTTATATATTTTCCTAAATACCTATGGATATTGAGTTCTGTTAAATATAATGCAATTTTTATACTCAGTTTCCTCTAATATTAGTATTGTATTGTTGTAGTATCTTTCCCTTTGTTTCTGTTTTTTTCTCTCTTGTATGTTTTCCTATTGTACAGTAGGACCCCCATATCCACTAATTCATTAACCCCTAATTCAGTTATCCACACTTGGCAGAGGAAAAAATTACATAAATAATTCAGCAGCTACAAAGCAAGCTACTGCCACAAACACCAGCTGCAAAGCAAGCTAATGTCATAAAAGAGCAGCCACAAAACAGCAATTTGGGTTTTTTGGGTGTTCTCTCTTATCCACGGTTTTTGTTATCCATGGGACGGCCTGAAACTGATCCCCAGCGGATACCTGGGGATACCTCTGATATTACAGAGGCTGGTCTTTTCCTCACCCCCCTCCATGCAACATTAGCAGGAGGTCCCCAAAACTAGTGTCTATGGTCCTGCCCCTCGCCAGTAGGAAGTACTAGCATCTGGGCTTGGTCCTTGTATCAGTGCTCGAGGCAGGTATAAATGATCGTTTTTAATGAGATGGAAAGCATGCGGCCAGTATCCTCCTGTCTTGATGCAATGTGCAGCAGCATGTGGGCAGAAAGACAGGAGAAAAGGAGGATTTTTGAAATGTTACTGTTTCTGGGCTCCTGCTCCCAGAATCCTGCAGCTAGCAGAGCTGGCTGGGGGATTCTGGGAACTGGACCCTCAAAATTTACATTTCCAAGCTGCAGGAGGTAACAATAGAAAATGATTAGGGGGCTTCTCCTTCCACAAGGGCTGTTGAGTGTAAAAGAAAGGAGAGATTGCGGAAGGACACTCAAAGAAGGTTTGTTTGAGGCCCAGGAGAGACTATGGAAACACCAGCAGGACCTCTGCCATGCACTCAAATGGGTAGAGAGAGAGGCAAGATGACAGAAAGTGGAGGCGCAAGCATGAGCTGAGGCAGACACTGTCTGGCACCCAAAATATTGTTGGCGGAAAGTGGAGCTCAGACGAGACACCGAGCAGATGGCTGGTGACTGGTGAGCACAGGAGCAGCAGAGTATGAGGGAGGAAAAGAAGAGGCGAGGCTTTGGAATCAGCCAGCATTTGGGCACGGAAAATTTGTAGCAGGAGTGGCATGTGGCCATGTAGAGCAATGCCCACCCTGAGCTTGGCACTATCCAGAGTCGCCTCATTTCACAGGGAAATGCATTTGCTAGCTGCTGTTCAAAGAAAGGATTGCAAAGAGCTATGGATAATGGTAGATTCCCCAGAATGACAGATTGTACTGTATAGCTAGGGGTGAATAGAATGATCACACACAGACACAGACACACAGACACAGACACAGACACACACTCCCCCCCCTTAAATGGAATACTTTCATATTTTGCACAAAACTTTGTAGAACAAGATGTGTGAATTGATGCTCTTCTGTAGGACTGGACTATGTAGAGGGATTTCGTTTTGATTTACTTATTTATTTATTTATTTTAATATAGAGTAACTTTTGGATCTTGAGCATTCTGACTTCCAACCAGCAATAGTCCAGGCAGGATTTCAGAGTCATCTTTTTAGTAGGCCTTGTCAGCATTTCTGTCACTGAGTGGCAGGTGAGTAAATGTAGTGATAAGTGTCCCTGACAAAACAGAAAGATGAAGTATTTCCCAAACCCCTATACATTTTAAAATTGTAATGTGAGTGGGAAATACCTGAACATGTCATGCCTGTAGAGGGAAAAACAAATCTTGAAATGTGTGGGAATAGGAGAATGCATGCAGATCTAATAATGCATTTTAATGGCAGAAACAATCTGCAGATGTAATCTATATATTTGGAATGGTGTTCTTATAAAAATGAAACCATCTGAAACTCAAGTCTGCCCTCAATTGATATGAATGGGACATCATTAGAGTTAAATGTCCCTGTGTAAATATGACATTGTTAGCTGTCACCATCTGCTGCTTCATGAAGAATGTAGGTATGGCAGCTGCAGTGGGACAGCTATGACACTACCTTTTTTGGGTTCAGTTTATATGGTATATGACTGAGGTTTTGAATAGACAAAACATCACTACACAGACGTTTGGCTTTCCCGAGGACAAGCTGTGTCCTTAGAAAGCTGTTGTCTGGGACAGTAGATAGTGTGAAGATACACTTTTGAAGTAACTGCCTCAATACCATATTTGGGCAGTACCGTACATCCTAAATGACGGTTACATGCTTCTACATTTAAAATCTTCCCTTCACAGATATTACAGAGTTTTATGAGTTTATATTCCCCTTATTTATACACTGAATTGGGGAATCATTAATTCTTTGTTATAAGGCTTTATAAATGGATAGCACTTTTGTTTATCTTTTCTACTTGCTTATAGGGAAACCAGTTACTCTAAATAATGTTCATCTTTTTTTTCTCCTTTCACACAAAGTTTCTTCTACATGACATATGGTTTTTCTCATGCTTTTCCATCTATTTTGTGTCATTTCTCTTTTAATTTACAATTTAGGCAGATGAACCTCAAGCAGCAAAATAAAATGCACACTATTTTTTCCTGTTGCTGTCTCTGTTCACATAACGTAAGTGTTATTGTTTACCTTTCCATCATGAAAGCTGCCACAAGACCCGGTGAACTGCTTCTGTCAGTTATCTCACCAAAATTCCAAAACAATCTGTTGTTTTAGCAAACTGTTCCCAGCTGTATCTGGGAGCTAAGTCGTGGCAAACAGACTTATTTTTTTGTGGGACCAAAACGTTTTGCTACAAGAAAAGAAATCTGGTTGTGGTGATTCAACTTCCGGACAACCTCACTTGGATGACTGAGAATCTGCACAGACACGTTTCCAGCTGGAATTTTCCAACAATTCTGAGGCACATTTTAAAAGGACTTTTCAATTTTAAAGCAACACTTCTGCACCCCGTTTAATCAGTTTTCATATATCTTTCTTGCTACATATTCCTATTTAAAAAATCAATAATGGACACTGGCTACTTACTGGGCTCTGCGTGGCGTGAGGCTCTGTGTTTCTCTTTGCTTTGCCAGACCTGGAAGGAGACCAGCCAACCCTACTCCATCTCCCTGGGTAGCCAAGCACTCGTCAGCTCAGCAGGGAGACACTCCATCCTCCCTCTATGGCTGATACTTCACGTCCATCTCATTGCTGTTCGCGATCCTGCAGAAGAAATCTAACTGCACGTCCATTGCGAGTCAAGGGGAGTTTGTCCTGACCACGCCCCCCGAACTGCGATCTAAGCGGGATAAGAGATTCCCCTCCCTGGCCTCGGGAATCTCCTCATCTCACTTCTCATTCTGAGACGAGTGCCCGTGAGGTAAGGCTCGTCACACAACGTGCCATTCTCTATCTAGTGGCAGGAGTGCGAAGTGCCATTCGCCAGAACATTCCCTATGGAGTCAGCAACACAGTGCAGAGAGATTAAAAGACAAATGCCTCAAACTTAGCTCCGTAACGCATTGCAGGCAAGGCTTCGGAGAATGGGACAGAACCACAAGAAGACCATGTGACTGCGACCGCGACCGACATCAACACGCAACAAACTTCCTCCCGGGATGAGAGTGGAGGTGAAGTAACCGTCTATGTCACTAAGAGGTTGGCTGCACAGTGAGTCACAGAAGGGCCAGCCAAGCTCCTTCTGGGATTGCTGCAACAAAGAGGAGGATGGAGCCTCATGTCATACAGAGCCTGCTAAGTGGCCAGACCAGTTCAGGTGCAGGAAGGGTACTGGGCTGGCATGGCACCTGTGCATCCAAATATAAAATATCCAACTCTAGTTATGTGCTTCCAAGCTATGCAAAGCCAAGTACTTTTTTGCTTTTGAGGAAAATAAATACAGGTCGACCTTTCAGAACATGCGCCAAAATGTCTGGAAATCCATTCACCTGTTTTTTAAGATGTAAACAAACAAACAAACTTGTTTTGTGCCTTTCATTGGAACTTCAAAGCAAAATAAATCTATACCGCTTAATAGCGTAAGCTAGGAAAGAATCACAGACATTTCACATCACTTCTGTCATGTTAGTTTTTTTTTTTTTTGTTCCCCTTTTGGACAAAACATTTTGGATCCTTCCCCCAAAGGTTCTGAGGCTACCACGGAATCCCTTTCTTCATCAAGAAACCACTGGAGGCCACAGGATTTAGAGGAGTCTTTAATTACTGAAAATCATCACCAGGATGAACTTTTAACATTTACATTAAACAATAAACAATAATTTTTGTTAATTAACACTTCCCCTGCCCAACCACCACCAGTGGCTTCCTGATGATAAAAGGGGTTTTACAGAAACCTTGGGACCTTTGGGGTGGGGGTGGGGACCTGAAATGTTATATAGAGAGTATGAAAATATCAACTGTTCATCGCTTCAGTTTTAGGGCGAGGATTCTCAAAGCAATTATTGAAGGTACAAATAAAACTTTGGATCCATTACTATTCCTTGACTTGCACCGGGTATAATAAAAAAGCATTTAAAGAAGAGTAAAATGTAACACTTCAACTGCAATGATTTCACATGTTACAGATGTATAAAAACTAGGCTAAAACTAAGGGGTTAAAGAGGTGAAAACTAAGGTGGAAATCAGCAAAGAGAAGAATTGGGCACCATACACAATATCTTCTACTGGGTTCCAATCCCTACAGCTTGATGCTGGCCAAGATCTGCAACGTGGGCAAGATTTGCATAACTGCTGCAGTTAAATTATCATCATCACCATCACCATCACCATCACCATCATCATCATCATCGAACTGCCAAGATGAAAGAACCCTCTGGATTACTGAGCCCAGCCCATGTCAAGGAGACACTGTGAGGAACTGAACTCCCAAATTTCTGACTCCACGGCCAGATGTCTGCATCACATAACCATAATTACAGCCAGAACAGAAATTGTGAAGGGACTTGGCTTGTGAATAATCAGCGAACAACATGTTCAGACTGGAGCATCTCTGACATTAGGCCACATGAGTGAAAAACCTCAGGTGGCAGGGGCCAGGGGCAGCCCTGGCAGCCTCTTTCAAGGGCTTTTGGAAGACTCAGGAGAGCCTGTGCCCCAATTAATCAGTGCATCGTTTTTTCTGGGGGAGGTTTTTAATTGAGGAACCAAGAGAGCTTTGGGGACTTCTGGAGCTGCAAAAAAAAAAAAAAAAAAAAATGGCCATGGACTGCATTTTGTTGAGCCCCCACCCCTTATCAAAATATGAAATTGAGTTTTCGGGTCAGCACAGGCTTGATAAAAAAACTAGTCCCAATGCCTGTGGTGTTTACATGCAACCCTGCCTTTTCTACCACTTCAGCTCCCTGACCTTGAAGCTATCCTTTATCAAACCAAGTACAAAGGGAAGCTCCAGTCCGATTTTGCCAAGTGGAAATCCACTTGCAAAGTTAATACTGTTGATCTTGGATCTAACAAGGATTAAGAGGGATGTCTCATCACATACAATTATTACCCCACTCAAAATGTTAAACCGGCCTTTCTCACAATATAGGAAATTCAGGAACTGCCTTTTATTGGATAAAAATCTTGTTGCTTAGCCTAGTAAACGCTATATTAGGCCCACTGAATTAATGGGGATTTGGCAAGCCAGCTTGCCTGTCAATTCCATTCATTCAAATGAGCTTACTATAATTGTGACTTATTTGGCCTAGTAAGTGGCCGTTAGAGTGGACCTATTTGAACTAATGGAGGAGCTGACTCACTACCTCCCAATTGATTCAATGGGCCAACTCTAGCTCCCTTTGCTATGCTGAATAAGAAAAGGTTGGCCAGTGAGTCACAACATTGCTCCATTTAACGTAGTATGTCATCTCTGCCTGGCTGTGGCCCTCTAGACTTCAGGCAGGGTCGTATCATAGCTCTATCGTGAGATCCCTGGTACTCCCTGGTTGTTTCCCATTTAAGTACTAACCAGACCCTTATTAGTAAATAAATATTTATTTATTATTTATTTGTTTCATTTTTATACCATCCATCTTCCAAACTGGAACTCTGGGCGGTTTACAAGTTTAAAAAAATATACAAATAGAAAAGCATCAAAATAGAGGGGGAAAAAAGGGGGGGGGAACCCTTGGCAGGATAAATCAAAGGGCGGGAGGAGATAAAGAAAAATAAAAAAAAACCTAAAAATAAAAATTAAAGCAGGTCACCATATGCCTCCCTAAAAAAGGCTGGTTAGTCCTATTTTTCAAAATCAAACAAGACCAGACCTGTTCAAGGTGACATATAATTCATCCCCAGTAGTTGGGCCTTTTCAAATTTTTGGGAGATTTTTGCCTATTTCCCTGAATGGCCTCTTGAGTATTAATGTCCAATGACGGCTCTTGCCATATCACAATGAATATGCTGTTGCTCCAAATGCTCCAGGATGCATACCTGATGTCTCCTCTAAGAAACAAATCTTGTATTAGCCTTGATTTAATTAGATGGTCATAGACAATGGACCTTTCCCTCAACCTCCGCCCCAGTCCCATGCCCTCACAACTGTAATATGGGTATAATAACAGTGAGCCTGCAGGTGCTTTGAAAAAGAGTGAGATAATTTTGTGAATCCCTGTGAGCTCTTGGACTTGGATCAATGTCTTGTTATGTTATTGTTATCCCCATCCCCATCCCCTTCCCCATCATCATCACCACCACCACCATCATGCTGATTTCCTCCGTACTCCAAATAGGGATGGAATACAACCAACCACAGATGTCCCTTGTGGGGACACTGCAATGTGCTGCAGCATTGGGCCCTATGCATGCAAATTATGCTAATGTGAGACTATGCAACTTTGCCCATTACAGCCAGAAAAGTTCCTGTGTCTAGCCTTGCACCCATCTGTTTTCCTGTGCTCCTTTTGCCTTTCAATTTCATTGCATAAAACTAATTATCAGGTTCTATTCTCTCCTCTGTTGAATATACAGTATTTGCCAAATGTCAAGACAGCTTCAGGCATCTGAGAAAATGGGCTTTACCCAGCTCACATCACTATATGTCACAATATCATGTTTTGGTATAAAGATGCCACAGGACATACTAGTGAGGAAGAGGTGATGGTGTATGTTTCATGGGGAGTGATTAAGATAGGGTATGAAAGGTGATATTCCCCCCCACCCGGTAAGAGTTGCAAAGGAAAAGATTGTCAGAATTCTGCTCCTCCGCCAATGCCACCGTCTGTTTTTTATCGCAGCAGGCCTACATTAGCATTTATTTGCTAAAAATAAACATAATTCAAATGCAGTTCATTATATAGCGCATTAGAGTAAAGACTTAATTCACAGCTCCCAGTCAGGGAGAAATTGTTCTAAAAGGCAAATTGTTTTATGCAAATATTCCTTCCATGTGTCAAGCTCAAAGTCTTGTAGCTGGTTTCCCAGTGTTAGGGAGACAAAATATGTACAAGAAACTGAGGCAAAATTCTAGATAATAGTCTTGTTTTATGGACAGCAATGGGTTTTCTATCTTATCCCCCTCATGATACCTTTTCCCCTCTCAACTCCCTGCTAGATCCATGGGCCTTTCTTAGGGAACCTGGAGCACATTACAGGTCAAAGGCAGTGTTTCACCCTGGTCACAAAGAACGATCCTAAGCTTTGTGATGGTACCAGCTCAACCTAGAGGGCTGCAACTATAACAACATGGTAAAGCAATCTGAGGAAGCCATTTCACGGCTTACGTGATGAACTTCAGCAAGTTACACGAAATGACCAGTGACCCATCATGTAGAGAGATGGAGAAAGATGACTGATTTAATTAACATATCCTGAGATGAAACGCAGCATCATCACACCTCAAGTCAATTCTTCAAGTCTTTATCTCGAAACCTTGGTTTGCCTCCAAATTCTATGCCTACATCTAGCCAGGATGACATCTCGATTTCCCACCTCTCCCATCTAAAGCTCTGCTATGCTCAGCCTAAAGAAGTGACCTGAGGACTCAAAAGCAAGCCAACATCAAGGCAATTCTGACTCATGGTGTCCCTTCCTAGGGTTTTTGACATATAGAGAAGTCAGAAATGGCTTTCTGTTCCTTTCTTCTGGGAGTACCCTGGTAATGTACGGCCTGCCCACAGCTGCACAGGTTGGCCCTGCAGTCAGATGCTAAACCCACTGAGCTATCCAGCTAGTTAACTCAGTTATTGTTGATATTATCTCAAGTGAGTTTCCATGCCTCCTGAATCCTACCCATTACTCTATCCACTATACCACACTGGGCATCCCAACACAATTATTACCCAATATTTAATTCATTTTTCAGTGACACATCCTCGAATTCTCCAACCAACATAACCACCGAAAGCTTAACTTTAACAATTGTTTTTACCATTTATAATGTTCAAAATAATGTCCAACCTCTGCCCAATACTAGCATTGTATACAGACACAATTAGAGCTTCCTACTTCAGAAAAAGCTGTAACTTAGTAAATGAGGCCACATTACTTCATAGGCTAATGACTTAATAATTAACTTGTATGTTAGTTGTTATGTGCCATCAGGCTCCCTCTAGCTTATTGGAGACCCTATGAATGAGCAATCTGCAAAGTGTTCTGTGTTCAACAGCCCTGCTCAGCTCTTGTAAACTCAAGCCTGCGGGTTCCATTAGGGAGCTAATCAATCTCATATTAGGTCTTTCTCTTTTCCTGCTGCCTCCAGCCTTTCCCAGCTTTACTGTCTTCTCAGAGTCTTGCCTTCTTATGATGTGCCCAAAGCAGGATAATCTCCCCTTCAATATTTTTGCTTACAGAAGTGGTTCAGGCTTGATTTGATCTAGGATTCGCTTGTTCATCTATCTGGCATCTTCCAGGGTATCCACAAAGCTCCTCTTCAGCACCATACTTCAAATGAATCCTACTACTCCCATCAACATCCTTCATTGTCCATCTTTCACACTCATATGTGGTGACTGAGAAAACAAGAGCATGGATGATGTTGGTCTTGGTCTCCAAATCTTCATCTTAAGTCTTCCATCTTAGAACTGTTGAGCTGAAAAGGAACTTATGGATCATTGTGTCCAGCTCCTGCCAAGGAGGCAGTGGGGAACTGAACTTCCAACCTCTGACTCTGGAGCCAAATGCCTAAACCATAAAGCTATCCAGCAGCTCAGTGACAGCCTAACACTTGTTGATCTTTTCTCGTTCTTTCATTGCTGCCCTTCCGAGTCTCTGTCTTCTGATTTTGGCTGCAGTCTCCATTTGGATTGTTGACTGAACCCAAGATATACAAAATATTCAACTATTTCAATTTCTTCATTGTCAAAAATGAAACTGGGTAGTCCTTCCCAAAACTATTTTTTTTTGTCAGCAGAGGGCTGCTGTACCTATGGTACTCTAATGCTACTGAACTAGAAGTTTTTTAAAAAAAGAAATAAGTTTTTGTAACAAAACTGAATTTAATTCGACATTCCAACTTGTGTTTCTCAGACGAAGCATTCAATATTAGTTAATGATCCTGACTGTTGCATGAAGTGTGTAATTATGAAGATTATTCAAATTTCTCCAGAAAATCATGTTCACCAATCTTACAACTTGTCACTTTTACACTTAATTCAGCTCCGCCACAGACAGAACACTTAAAATTCAGCCATAATTTATTTAACTTCATATGTTGCTTTGAAACTGCTTCTGGTAAGTCACAATCATGTGAATAAGACAACATTTGGCCTTTGTAAGAAAGAAACCCTCACAAAGTGGAGAAAAATCTATAGGTCTCCAGATTTTGTTCCTCTGTAGCTCCCATCAGAGACACCACAGCCACTGGGGAAGACTTTTCATCTTTTAAAAGAAAAATATCAGGTACTATCATTTTTAAGGTTTTTGAAGTATTTCTGAACCAATCCTTTTTTTTAAAAAAAGGTAATTTCTCTGTACTGCAGCCAAAACTGTGCTCACAACCCAGGGGTTCATTGCCAGCTAGCTCAATGGGGGAGGGAGCAATGTGTAACCTGTGTAATTGAATTGTAAACCAGCAAGAGGGTGCTCTAAGTGCTGTGGGGGCAGTATATAAGCATTACATGTTGCTTTTGCTTTGTTTTCTTAAAGAAAAGAGAGATGGAGTATTGGGAATAAGTACAGAAAGAACGTGTACGAAGATCCAGGGTCATTCAGCATTAAGCTGCACAAAGATGGAAAGAACTAAGATTTCGTCTGGATGAGGCCCTATTTGGTAAAGATTCAGAAGGGTTTCAATTAGTAGCCCTATACCAGTGATGGTGAACCTTTTAGAGGCTGAGTGCCCAAACTGCGATTCAAAACCCACTATTTTTTTTTGCAAAGTGCCAATATAGCAATTTAACCTGAATACAGGTGGCTGTGAAGAGGCGATGTCAGATGCCCACAGAAAGGGCTCTGAATGCCACCTTTGGTACCTGTGCCATAGGTTCGCTAACACTGATTTAAAGGAAACAGAAGCAGAGAAGCCATAGTTTTGTTAACACTACCTATGAAATAAATCAGGACACATTATTGCAATAAGTGCTCAGCAAAAAACATTCAGCTTTAACTTGATTGTGTTTTATTGAACTATTCTTGTTCTTTTTAGCTAAAAGTGAGCTTTAGATGTTAATACAGAAGGATCTCCCTATCTACAGGATCTGGCTGAAAATATTAAATAAAAAACCCAGAAATGTCTAGTTTATGTATTTCTAGGGTATATTTACCAGAATTGGTGGCTAGAGGGAGCCAGAGACCAGCAATGTATAGTGTTTGATACTTAGCATATTTTAGCATCTGTGGGAGGGGTTGGGATCAACCCCTCCCCCCAATACTGCGGTCCTACTACACTATTTATTCTAGTTGTTTGTAAGCATTGGCAGTGTTTATTTGCTATTTTATAAGTTTTGTCAGAAGTAATTGTGTAAGCTGCCTTGGGAGGTCTTTCACTAGGACTGAGCATCTAAAAACATATGAAATAAATCAAATAAACAGACTGTTTATTTGGATTATGTCCATAACAAGAACTGAATGCACAGCCGAGTAGCATAAGCTCCCCTTTTAGAAGCAATCCTACCATGAGGCAGCGTGAGGAGTTGCTTCAGATGGCAGACTTTAGGCTGGTCCCTAGAGGGCTGCGGACTGTTCCTTATTTAATATGTCTTTACTATATTTTTCTGAGATGGATGGGAGTGAAGTGCTTGTGTGATTTTCTGCCTCGCATGCTTTAATAACTTGTGGACCACGAACCATGACTGGTGCGGAATGGGAAGATCATTTGCTGCTTTGTGTTGGGCAGCCAAGTGTATTGGCTCACTTCGCACCATTGAAAGCAATGAAGGAGGGGCAACGCCACCATCCTTGGACTTCTTCTAAGTGGAAAAAAATATTCTTTGATTGTAAAGCCTTTCTAGCTCCTCATTAAGTTATTTCCCTTCCAGGTTTTCTCACTACCTTTGAGTTTCCTGGTGCTCCTTCCCTTTCTTCTTCTGCTCTTCTCACAATATCACTCTCACTGCAGTTCCGTCTCTTTCATGTTTCTATCCAGAGAGTTCTTCTGAACCAGCAAAATGCAAAGTCCTGCAGGAACCAGCAGAGAATTCCCTTCTGTTCCTATCAGACCTTGCTGCGGCAGCCTGAATTAAACTCAGCAGCTTGCTGCTCCTGGGAAGAGGAGTAGTTGCTCTCTCTCTCTCTCTCTCTCTCCCCAACCCACCCCCAACACCTCCCTGAAGGTTGCTGCAAAACTATATAGCCAGTAATTAGCAGTTCTGTCAGAAATGCATATGGGTTGTTAATCTCCTTAAAACAGAGTTTAATATCTATAAAAACCACTCGGTAAACCAACTCAACCTAGAATCTCAATTGCAAAGAAGGCAGAGGTCGAACTCAAAAAGAAACTGTCTGCATACCAATGAGCCTATTTTGACAGGACTGAATACATTTTAAATAATAAGGAAAAGCAATTTCCGCCTTGCTGAATAGTCAGCCTTTCTGTCATATTTTTTTTATAATACACACAGACAAAGATGCTCTCAAGAAATCATGCTCGTACAACCAAGCTGGTCAGATAGTAATTCAAAAAGCAAATAAGACATAATCACAACTACAAACTAGTAGTATTAGATGTCAACACAATCCTCTCAGTTATTTTACGGGGATTCTGGATTACATCCTCTTCTATTCTGAGAACCGACACTCAAAAAGGATAGGTAGAAGATGTCAACAGTCTGAAGCCCCTGGATTGCATGGCCAACTGGGGATTTGAACCCAGTTTTCCTGAGTCCTCATTTGACATTCTATCCACTACCACAGCAGTTCCCTACTTTGAGTTCCCATATGTCCTTGGATTAAAAGTCCTAGAAGCCTTCTCTGCTAGCTATGCTGGCCGGGATTTCAGAAAGTTGTAGTCCAATAACATCTAGGGACCCAAGTGTGGGAACCACTGCTTGCATCAAACTGGCTTTCTTGGTGTTTCTAGATAAAGCATTTATTTATGCAACCCATCAGCCGGAAATACAGAATTTTTTGCTTAGGGCTGAGGATTTTACCTATATCTCATCCCCTATTTATGACCCTTCTTTACTCACTCCGTCTTGCATCTTTGTTCTTAACACAAAACCCCACTGAGGAGGAAAATATGAAAATAAGTTCTATAATGCCTTTCAACTAGTAGATGTCGGGACACAGCCTGAACACATCACACCAGGAAAGTACAGCAACTAGAATCCCGCCTTCAGTCTGACACGACGATAGCAGCATTGTCTGGGGATAATGGGAGCTGTAGTCCCCAAAGAGTAACTTTTCCAGGTTCTTTATAGGAACTCTTCATCTGGATGTACCTCTTGCTTTAGCCTTCCAGACTGTTTTCTTGAAACCAGATGCAGCCACTTTCAAGTGACTCTTGGATGGACAATGTGGTGTGATCCTACATTAAATCACATTAATTCACCCTTCTCGGTGGCGGCGCCTACTCTCTGGAACAAGCTTCCGAGCGAGTTGCAGCAGGCTCCGTCCCTGGCGTCGTTCAGGAAAAATCTAAAGACGCTACTGTTTTGGGACGCCTTTGGCACTGATTAGGTTTCTCCCCCCCCGGCCCGCTTGTTTGCAGGGTTTTTTTTTTGGCCCTCCTGATTGTACTTACTTTGTGCTTTGTATTGGTGATGTTTTAGCTTTTTAATTGTTTTATCTTATTTGTTGTAAACCACCCTGAGTCCCACGTCTGGTGAATAGGTGCGGTATATAAATGTGAAAATAATAAATAAATAAATAAATAAATAAATAAATAAATAAATAAATAAATAAATAAATAAATAAATCTTTTATTATAAATGCCCCCCGGGGATGGTACTAAAGGGCAACACATAAATCACCCAACTCAGTAAAGACAAGCACAGGAAGCTGCCACTGGTCCATCTTGTTCAGTATTGCAGAAATGGACTAGCAGTTCTTTTGTAGGGATTTGGGCTGAGGTCTGCATGCAAAGTATTTGAACTACAATAATAACTATATTGCTGGAAGGGACCCTATGGATCATTGAGTCCAGCCCCTACCAAGGAGGCACAGTGGGGAATCAGACCATACCTGTCAAGTGTCCCGTATTCAACAGGAAATCCCGTTTTTACCCCTATTTCCTGCTGTGTTCCCAAATATATTATTTTCCTTGAAATGTCACAGATTATACAATTTTTTAAAAATCCTCTGAATGGCATGGGTGCCACCATGATGGGGACAGGTATCGAACATGCTCAATAGGTGTAGGGGCGGAGATACTGTGACACAATCCCTTATTTTCAAATCCAAAACTTGACAGGTATGAATCAGACTCCCAAGCTCTGGGTCCACAGCCACGTACCAAAGCCACTGAACTATCTAGCACTTCAAATTCTTATACTGTATACAAGTCAATTTTATAGAATTAGATGTGATTCTAATTACACGTCCACTCTCCTAGATCCATATAATAAACCAGATGCTAGGAAAAGCTACCAGAAGGCTAGACTCATAACATAAGAACATAAGAAGAGCCATGCTGGATCAGGCCAAAGGCCCATCTAGTCCAGCTTCCTGTATCTCACAGCGGCCCCACCAGGTGCGTTTGGGAGTGCATGAGACTAGATATCTGTCTCCTGATACCACTCCCCTGCATCTGGCCCTTGAAGTAACCCGTTTTAAAGCCTGGAGACTCCACATCTCCATCATGGTTTGTAACCTGTGATGGACTCCTTCACTCATTGGGGAGAAATACCTTAGTAAACATGTGTAAGATTCTACTGGAAGATTCTACAAACTTACAAAGAATTAGGAACTATAACTATAAGCATAATTTGTAAAAAGCTACTGAGAACAATATTATGACAATAATTGCACCTGAGAATGTGGGAAAAGTTCAGCACACATCCTCAGGTGCAGTGCTTGGCTATCTTTTTATGTCAAGTAAAGAAAACGTAGACTGAAATAATGGCTGGGGGGGGGGAAGAGAAAAGAAACACCAAGAAATGTTAACATGGGAACATTATCCCAAAAGATACAGCTTACATAGGTTGTTGGTGTAGCTGCAATTTTGTAATAAATCAAATTTAATTCCTATTTTACTGAGTCCATTAAAGCTGCTGTACACCAAGACCAACATAATCCATACTATTGTATTCCCGATTATTATGTCTGAGTGTGAACACTGGATAGTGAAGTAATCTGAAAGGGGGGAAATGATTTGTTTGAAATGTGGTGCTGGAGGAGGCCGTGCGGCTAGTGAGTGGTGTTGCCAAGTGTACTCATATTACGCCAAGTCGAAAACATTTACACTGGCTGCCAGTTGCTGCCCGGGCCCAATTCAAAGTGCTTACACTTACATATAAAGCCATAAACAACTTAAGACCTGGTTACCTTAAGGACTGCCTTTTTCCATAGGAGCCTGCCCATACCTTAAGATCAGGCCAGGAGGCCCTGCTGAAGGTGTCATCCCTCAAAGAGGTGAGGGGGATAGCAAGTCAGAACAGGGCCTTCTCGTCAGTTGCCCCCCCAACTCTGGAATGCCCTCCCAACACGGATCTGCCTGGCGCCAACACTTTTAGCTTTTCGGCGCCAGGCAAAGACCTTCCTGTTCAGCCAGCATTTTAATTAGATAGTGTTTTTAGCTGATCTCCTGAGCAGCAGGATTTTATTGTTTGTATTGTACATTGATTGTTTTAAATTGTTTTGTATTTTATGGTTTTAATAATTATGTTGTTTTATGGTTTTAATACATTGTTACATGCCGCCCAGAGGCCACTTTGTAGTGGGGCGGTTAATTTTTTTTGCAAATAAATAAAAAATAAAAATAAAGGACAATGGCAGTGCCATGATATACTGTCTAATCCAGGGCCACTGACTACCTGTGGCATGGTCCTCCTACTAAGCTGTCACACAGCTGTCACTTCTCTCTCTGGGTATGACTACCTGGGACCACGCCCTCCTATCCTGCTCTGGCCTTCCTTAATGATCAGCAAAGCAGCTTCCCCTGTTTCAATCTCAGTTGGCTGTAACCCTGGCATGGCAGGTGGGCTTGTGGCATTCAGACCACAATTCCGTATACTGCACCAGGAGCCTTTCTGGCACCCCACTTTGCACCCACTGATGCAGGCAACCCTCCGTGGGCATTCATGGGACACTGAACATGACCCATCAAAAAGATTTCTGGAGCTATTCTGCCTTTCCCTTTAACAGTCTTTCCGTGATTTAATTAAAATACAGTATATCAAGCTGCCCGCTGGGAAAACACTGGCAGGGTTGCAAGTTGAAGACAGTGTTGTTTGGATACACAAAATGGCAGGTTCTATGAATGAGGTGGGGCAATGAATTTCTAATGGGGAAGATTCACCATAGGTCTCATAAATAGGCTGCACATGTGGACCTCTTTTACTTACAGAGCATTGGGGCTGATGCATTGCCTTGTGAAAGACTGCTCTTGGATGGCTATTTCACACATCCAGGTAATCATTTGAATCCAGTACAGGCATTCAGAAGCCTAAATTAGATGATAAATAGATGAGGACAGGCAGAAGGCACAGACCACCCTCACCTTTGAACAGGAGAAACCTCCATCCATGAAGATGCTCTTGATAACTAGGAGTTGCTGGTTTTGCAGTATCAAGAGCAATGGAAAATCTTTTTTTCAGAACATCGCCCTCCACTTTAAAAAAATAAATGATGAAAAAGATAAGCGCTGGGCTTAACATGCTCCTTGCTTCTTGTTTTTCCCTTGTTGACATTTAGAGCATCTGAGCAGGGCTCAAATGTCAGCCTTATTAAGAAATGATCATATATAGGCCAACCCAATGTGTAAGCAAAGGTGTTCATCTTCTCTGAGTCCATTGCCCACAGTGTATTGTTCAATAATAAACCGCCACTGATCTGGCTCATTTACAGGTCAGCTTTAAGGCCAAATGAGAAGGCTCTGTATTCTTTCCAGGTTTATTAGCCACCACCACCACCACCACCACCACCACTGTTTCTGCTCACTGCAGACAGGTGTGGACTGAGCCAGCCAAATTGCCTTGTGCTGCTTTCATTTCCTGTGGGAATAACCCCCACGTGGGAAGCCCCAATCTGTGAGGCTTGAA
>JAHTLZ010003526.1:66302223-66334447 GCA_023846285.1 Phrynocephalus versicolor
TTAATGGATTCCACAGAGGCACTGTGAGTGAGAAAGATTCTTCCACAATTTCCTGCCTGAAATACCTCTTCTTAATGTTTCCACGACTCTTTCCCAAATGTCTCCCAAGACACCGAAAACAGGACTAAGCCTCTTAGAATGTTTCACTCTGTGCTTCCTGATAAGAAGTTGAGTAGCGTAACCGCTAAGGAAGTCAAGTTGAATCCTTGGCAGCATTCCTCCCCAAGAGACAGTTATTACAAAGCCAGATACAGATATGGTCATAGTTTGCAAAGCAAGCAACTTCATTATTAAAAACTTTTAATGGGAGCATTATAGACAGTAATTCAAAAACATTTTACGAGAGGGATATTTACATGTCCCATTAGGAAGAATTTGATTATGATGACACATTTGCAGCTTCAACTATTACCCAAGTGAGTTCTGTTGCAATGGGTCCAATAATATATACTTAACAAATTATAAGCCCCTCTTAAATTTTAACTAGATAGCCCTGCAATAGAACATTGTGGTGTAGCCATATATCTTGAAGAGGCATCCTTCTATAGCAGGGAGTTTCCTGCGTAATCCCGACTCCCCTGCAAGCTGTTAGAAACCTCAATAATTCAATTTTCTTATTTTCTTCCACTACCCATTTCCTCTAACTCCTTATCTGTAACCTATCTGTAAGTCAAGGGAACTCAAATACCTATAATTCTGCAAGTCTAAGAATTCCGTGCAAGGTTACACAAATTATTCCTATATATTTTGGTGGTCCAATTTGGTTTTTTTTTTTTTAAATAGTTAACCAAGTAATTTTGCTTGCAGTGGGCCAATGCTTTTCTACTATAGCTGTGCAAATTATTTGCTCCAATCCCCAATACTAAGCACAACTGGGGGAATTCTGGGCCAATTCAGCATGAATTCCATCTCAACAGATTCAGTTGGCCGAGTCTTCCACATTCGGCCAAAGATGGTCTAGATCAGTGGTTCTCAACCTGTGGGTCCCCAGATGTTCCTGGACTGCAACTCCCAGAAATCCCTTCCAGCACAGCAAGTGGTGGAGGCTTCTGGGAGTTGTAGTCCAGGAACATCTGGGGACCCACAGGTTGGGAATCACTGAACTAGATCAATGCCCAACTTGCTTTGGACCAACCCAGCTATTTGAATTTGAAAAGAACGCCAAACAGGGTGTTTCCAGAAAGTTGCAAAACAACAACATATAAGGAAAAGGGCAGGATGGTATGATGTGTGTGGGGGCGGTGGTGGGGGTGTCAATTTTCCAATAGATTCAGCATGCAGTCTTAAGACTTACAAGCACTTTCCAATCACTTTTTTTGGCAGGGTGGGACTCTGTAGTGTCACTGGAGTTTATAAATCAGTTCTCTCTCACAGTTTCATTCTTTTGTTTTTCCTTAGCTGTCAGGAGCCGATTTCTAGAAATGCTGCAGAGAGTGTTTTGGTGGCTGTTGATTGCTTTGAATAGCCCGCTGATTCACTTTCAGAACCTTTGCCTTGTTAATGTGAACAGCCTAGCCTAGACCTCTGTTTGTCCTTCTTGTTAAGTTATTTGGGTTGTAATCTGTCTATTCTGTGTGGATCTTAATATGTTAGGTAGTGACACTTTAATTTCCTACCACATACTTTATATTTCAATTTTGGGCTCAGCAGGAATCTCTGATCACAATTTTTAAAGGAATCCAGTTACCGGTATGTCTGATGACAGGTTTTGCTAGGATAATCTAGTTTGTGTTTCCCCTTTCTTCATCCTATCAGCACCCAATTTTCACTTCCTTTTCTTAATTCTTCTTCAGTCAATCCCATCCATTTTAACTTTTAAAACTTGTTGGTGAATTGAATGAACCTATATTGATCTCCATATTAGTTGAGTTGTGTTTTTATTAGCACTCCCCTTATCCACTTACATTTGCCTCACAGAAATTCTAGCCGTTGAGTTTTATATTTTATATTTTATTGTTAGATTTTGATGTTAATCTGTGCCGTTTAGTATATGAGTTCTGTCTTGAATATGTCTTAGTACACAAGTGCCACATATAAAACACGGACACTTCTACCCCAGTGTGGAAAGCAGTACACAAATGTTAAGCCTACTAAAGCCAATGTTGAAGGCAGATAGCATACATCCTTTCAGATCTATCTGCATTAAACTTGTCCGAAAGCATTAGCTCAGAAGGCACCCAAATGTTAACAAATTCCATTTATTTATGTGGCAAAAAAAAGCAAAACAAAAAAGCCATGGCCGTTTGTAAATTTTAAAAGCAGCTAATACAAACTACCCTAGACCTAGATGTTATGAATCAGAAGGGGATATCATAACTCTAGAGGAACAAAAAAAGTTACACTCATAATTTCCCTATGAAAATCATTGGAAAGTATGAGAACATATCAATATGGATATAGATGGGAATCAGTTCAGGTCCAAATTAGTCCAAATCCAATCAGAGGGGCCTCAAACAATCCTAACTCCTGCTTAATAGTGAATATTACTTGCCTATTATACCTGATTTGATTGGCATATTGGGAGTGGATCTCACAACTTTGAGTACACCAAATATTCAAAACAGAAAATGTAGGTATTTTGAGAACAAGGTGTGTTGTAATGGCAACAACATTTAATATTTATATAGTGGCTTGGTTGCCCTAAGTGATTTATAATCCTTACAATAAGCCTGCAAAAAGCTTCCCATAACATGCCAACCAGAAATGTTAGACTAAATGTTTGTGGGGACTGTGGGAGTTGTAGTCTAAACCTCTGCCTAACAATAGGTGGAAGTAGACAATATGCACGTTAATTGACCATAAGGCATTTGTTAATTGTGTGCCATCCAGTCAATTTTTACTTACAGATACTGTTTTCTAGGTAGATAATACTCTGACATGGTTTACCATTCTTTTCCCCTGAGTGTTTCCTGAGACTGTACAGTTTGTTCAACGCTACACAGGCTGGATCTTCTGGGATGCACAGTGGGGAATACAACTCCCTGCCCCCCGCCCTCAGATCTGCAACCAGTTACCTGAGTTATCCAGCCTGGAGGAAGCCATACAATATAGCAATACTATTATTCCAGTATTGGAATGGTTCTCCCAACTTTGGATCCTCAGATATTCTTGGACTAAATCTCCCAGAATCTTTCACCTCTAGCTGTCCTGGCCAGGGCTTCTTGGAGTTGTAATCAAAGAACGTATGGGAAACCAAGATTAGGAAGCACTGTAATATTGCATATGGGAATTGAGGGCAGGACTGTATTTGAGGTGCAGAAACTGGTCCACAAGGCACCAAATGTGCAGGACAGCTAAATGTAAACTTCTTTTCCATGTACCAGGGCAGAGTGAGTGGGAGGTGGTGTGGATAGCCCTGGATGCTCAAAGTGCCAGTTAAGGCTCTGGAAGACAGTGAGAAAAATGGTTTATGCAACATCAGCTTCGAATTCAGCAGAGGAAAGATTTAAACTACAGACTTCCTAAAACGTAGCTGACTCTCCTACCCATTATGTAGCAGCTATTAACATATCCATCCATCCATCCATCCATCCTTCCATCCATCCATCTCTCTCTCTACAGTGGACCCTCGTATAACAAGCGATTTGTTTAACAGAAAATCCACTTAAAGGAAAAGATTTCCGTAGATAGGGGGAAATCGCTTAACAGAATTGCCTATGGGGCGAATTCGTACAAACAGAAAACGGGCACGATTAGGGATTAATCCATTTTCAATTCATTCCTATGGGAAATTTGTACAAAGGAAAATTTGCTTAACAGAATTTCATTTGGAACAAATTAATTCTTTTATACAAGGTACCACTCTATCTATCTATCTATCTATCTATCTATCTATCTATCTATCTATCTATCTATCTATCTATCTATCTATCTATCTATCTATCTATCTATCTATCTATCTATCTAGCTATCTATCTATCTATCTATCTAAGAGTTTTCCCTCTCAAACACCAATCTGAGAAACATCTACAAATTCACAAATCACTGATTACAGATCATGGGGGAGATAGTGGGCTGGTAGAAATATACTGAGGATTGGTCCATTAATGAGCTTGCTGACATCGGAAAACACATAGCTATAATGGCAGGTGAAAAACTGCACCATAGGAATGACTATATTCTGAAGCTTATATATCAAACATTTTTGGCAGCACACAAGCTCACAGAAGTGACCTGATCATTTGGCTTACTTGCTATCATAGTCGGAATTTCATGCTCACTTACTACAAAACAAATGTACCATTCCCTGGGGGGGGTGTGTGTCACCAATCGTGTAGGCTTAATTTGGGTAGATCCCAAGTAATTTATAACAGGCAATGTTCCCAGAATGGGAATTGTACCTGGACTTTCCTCTGGTTAATTGTATTAAAATTCTGGCAACAGACTCCATCACATTTGTGAGTTCTACTACCATTGCCCCTGGCACTCAGGTGCCGAGGAGCCCCCAGGGAATAATTCCATGGGTTTTGCCTTGGTTCTGTCCCTCATGGCAGCTTTAATTAAAGGCTCAATGTTAGGAAATATCTGGGAATGTGCGACTGCTTCGATAAAAGGGGTGCATTCACCACCTATCTTGTTCTTACACACTCACACAAAAAGTCACCCACTAGTGCAAAACCAAAATTCAAGAGTATAGTCATAGTTTCAAGGGAAAATGCAGGATCTTCCTTCAGTGTCACCAGAATGTGCTTAAAGAAGAAGAGGTGGGGGTGAGGGTTTCAAATGTGTTTGTGGCATGCATGGGGAAGCAGACCACCCAAGGAGTGAAGACGTCCGTATTACGATATACCCGATGCCACTCGGAAATACCATGTTCTCTGCAAGAGAGCAAATGGAGCCTTCTAAGGTAGGGAGGTCTACAGCCTGAGTAAGGCTACAGAGGTTTGCAGCTGAAATCATTCATGTCAGAATCATGATACAAATCAGGTGTGTGTTGTGTCATTATAGTCTTGACCGACTCTTTGTGACTCCATGTCCATGGAGTTTTCTTGGCAGGAATACTGGAGTGGCTTGCCAGTTCCTTCTCCAGACACCTACAGCATCTGGTATTCCCTGGTGGTCTCCCATCCAAGTACTAACCAGGGCCGACCCTGCTTAGCTTCCGAAATCAAGCGAGATTGGATGTGCTTAGGGCATCTAGGCAGCTCACAAATCAGGGGAAGTCTCCTTAATTTAACCTAATGCAGCTGATAATAACTCATGCAGCTTGCCTACCACATGCTGCGTGCGTAATAATGGCAAGCATGTTTGAAGAATCTGGCGGCACAACCTTGGTCAGAAATGGGAACCATTCCTTTTTTTAGAGTCATAATTCCCAGAATCCCTCAGCCTGTGGGATTCTGGGAGTTGTAGTCCAACCCTCACCCCCAAAAGGCTTCCCATCTCTGACCCTGTCTTGTCTGTATGCATCCTGGGTAGCAGAACTGAGAGGCGTCTGCTAAAAAGCTACATCAGTAATCAACTCACTGCCCCCCGCCTGGCAGGATGCAGAAATAAATCCAGGTGTTGTATCTGCAAACAGAACTGAGGAACATACTGCAAAAATGTGATGGTGTCAGGAGCAGCCTGACCTGTTTTTTCCCCCCTGGGTTGAGCTTTGGTCGCTACTTTGGGGCAGGCCGGCTGAGTCATGCGTTTTTGTGACTGGAGTGAAATACAAGCCCACCCGCCCACCTGCCACATAAGGAAGACTCAGCTCAGCTCCTTTAAATCAGTTGTGTCAATTCTCTAAGACTCTCTTTATTACAGGATGCTATGACTCTGTTTAATCAAACCAGGGCCTTTTCAAAGACAAAGTGTCATTGAGTGCTTTTGAGGCAAGAGTGTGGTGAAATATCATGGAAGACTTAAGAGATTATTGTTCGCGTTTCTGCCCACCGTTAGTTTAAAGTGTTAAGCTGAAGTAGCAGCACTGGATCCTTCTTTCTACATATCCGCCTGCCTGGCACAAGACTTTGGGCCCAGTGTGCCACTTTTTCTGATATACTTTCATTCCTGGAAAAGATGGGAGGACACTAGTGAATGCTTGTACGGCAGAGGAGCCTGTTGATTGTGTCAGGAATGGATAGAAAGGGATGAAGAAAGGGTGCTTTGTCTGGGGAGTGGACATGGACCAAATGAGCAGGTGCTACCTCCCGATTTGTGCGGTGGGTAGTAGTTCTTCCCTGCTGTGCTCACAATCCAACGATGACTGAATCATTAAGTAAACTGATGCACACACTTCTTACTCTTCTATATACTGTGTGGATTATATATTAAAAAGGATCATGAAGTATTGCAACATGTTGTACTGCGCCACCACTTCTGAAGGGGAGTGCTTCTCATGACCCTGCCTCAAGAAATAGCTTGAGGCAGGCTGAGAGATCGCAGAGCACACTGAGGACTGCAGCTGCCGGGGATCCTCTTAAACTGAGCTTCTTCACTCAGACCTAGCCCTACCATTAGACAAAGTGAGGACCCTGCCTCTGGTTAAAAGATCTCAGATGCCATGCAAGATACCAGCAAGTCACTTTTCAGCTGTATAGCAACCCTCGTATAGGCCATTTGAAGTATGGGACGCTCAGGGAGTGATTTACCACTGCCATGCACATGCCCCTCTGCGTTTCTGGGGTTCATCAGGGATTTGAACCCAGGTATTCTGAGTCCCAGTCCAATACTCGATCAACTACATTCCATGTGTTAGTATTGTGTTATTACGGCCAAAGAGAGAGAGAAGTGTGTGTGGGATTTCAAAGCTGACAACCCTACTTTTTACCCTACATGTAGGATGTGTAAGTCTCATGTGAAGAGACAGAAAATCACTGAGTTCAGTGGTGTTCATTCCCAAGAGCACAGACAAGACACAGATATGTACAGCCTTAGATTCCTTCTATGGCATCACCAGTTAACGAAAGCCAGTCAGATTAGTAGAACAGGAATTGCTGCTGTTCTCCAACAAGCTATTCGAAAACTGGACAGATAAGATAATCTAAATGGTTAGGGCTGATCCTGTAAGAGGGAAGCCAAATTTGCAGCGCCCATTGGGCCACGAAGCTCTCTTGGCATTCTTTTCTGGTCCCAAGGAAGAGTATGGGAGGTAAGGAGAACAAAGACAAGCTGTTATGTTCCAGCACTGAAGCCTCTAGTGGAGAATGCAACCCACCAATCTGGGATCAGAATGTATGTCCTGCTATCTGAAACCTCCCTTTCAGGCTTAGCCCTCTGCTTGAAAGGTAGAAGGGCTTAAGGAGGGTCAGGCCTCTGGTCTAGTGTGTTATCACCCTGCAAACTACCATGCCAGGCCATCCAACACCTTGGCTCACTGCTGAAGGCAATGGCGGTGTGATTTAGGAAAGCACACTGTTTCAAGCCCGTTTTTGGTTTTTTTAGCCAAAAATAAGGGCTGAAAAACTTGGCTTATACTCGAGTATATACGGTAATATCACAGCTGGTTTCTATATTTTATTTTTGAAAAATCTCCCCCTCTATGTATTCCATTGGGAATATTTGCTTTTAGAAATATCAGGACTTGCTTATTAATTAGTGCTAACGTAACAGATTGCTATTGCCAGGAAGGGCAGTTTTTGAAGCACACAAATCTAGGATAAGCCACTTCAGAGGAAGCATGGGTTATATAAAATAGCTTGTAACTTGCAGTTCTGCTTGAACAAGAAGGAAGAAAAAGGTCTTCATGGTTGAACAGGTACTGTTATACAGCCACACCAAGAAAGAAAAAATAAAAAGCTAAGATCTTTGGCTCTGTAAAGATTTCTATGTATGAATAATTTCCTAATTATATAACCCTTCGAAAAAAATAACATCCCACTTTGCCTGATAGACACATGCCACAATATATACGCTTTACTGATATGAAAATACAACATTGCTGTTATTCTGGGCTCTTTACTGTTGGATGGCTCAGTGCTTTTGATACCTGGCTGCAGATCCAGAGGTTGGGAGTTCGTTTACCCATTGGGCCTCCTTGACAGGGTTGGACTTATGAAGATCCATAAGTGCTTTATGAATGCCTCTATAAGAGAGGGAGTGGTCCCTGTTTCCTTGAAAGAGGCGGTACTTAGACCACTCCTTAAAAAACCTAATCTGGACCCAGGGCTGGTGGTCAGCTACACCCCTACCTGGACGACCGGAGCCTCATTACAGTTACACATGCACTGGTAACATCCCGTATTGATTACTGCAATACGCTTTATGTGGGACAGCCTTTGAAGGTGGTCCAGTGATTGCAACTGGTTCAGAATCACACGGCATGGCTGGTGAGTGGTGGAGCCTCCAGGGACCACATCCCACAAATTCTGTATAACCTTCATTGGTTACCAGTTGTTGCCCGAACCCTATTCAAAGTGCTTGTTTTGACATTTAAAGCCCTAAATGGCTTAGGAACCTGATACCTGAAGGACCACCTCCTTCCATATGAACCTATCTGGCAATTATGGTCTAGCCAGGGAGCCTTCCTGAAACAGCCATCCCTCAAGGAGGTGAAAGGGATGGCTTGTAGGTATAGGGCTTTTTCGGCAGCTGCCCCAAGGCTCTGGAACGCCCTCCCAAGTGAGATCTGCTTCGCGCCAACACTGATAACCTTTCGGCACCAGGTAAAAAACTTCCTGTTTCAGAAGTTTTTTAACTGACATCATATAGATTGTGGGCCCTGATGGCAATTTTTTTGTATTTAAATGTATTTATTGTTTTTAATTGTTCACTGATTACTTTAATGTCTTAATGTTTTAGCTGTTCATTTTAATTGTAAGCCACCCAGAGACCTTTGGGTACTGGGTGACATACAAGTTGTGTGTACTGTATGTATAAATAAAGTGGCAGGCATTTTCCATTGTGGTTTTGCATGTCTCAGACATACCTGCTGATGGGCATCTACGCGACAGATGGAAAGCCTTCTTCACAATGCTATGTACTGCAATGGGGAAAATCCTGGGCTAAACCACTAGGGCACTTTCTCTGCCATTTGTCTCATTGACAACGTTTCTCTTTCTGATTTGCTTCTGAAGATGCCCTTGGGCACAAGGAAGAAGGCAGTGGTATGACCAGACCTTTCTTAGATGAGATGATGACAAGAATTCCTTGGAGAAGAGGAGTTCTTATTCTACTGATGGCTTTAGGCATCCAGGAAGTCTACTGGAGAGTTCCCCATTTGCACTTCAGCAGCTCTGATGAGTGCATCAATTTATTTCCCCTGCTGGCTGAGTCAATGTGATAGATCTAACTGATTTTCCCTTGTGCAATCCAGCTATCCTTCGTTTTGTGTTTCAGTAACAAAGAGGAAAAGAATCAGTGCATACATCAAGGTCAGAGAATAGGTAGTAAAGCTTGCAATCCTAAACATACAAAATAGGGCAGCCATTCCATTGGACACATTACAACATGCCTCCCAAACAAATGGATATATCCCTCTGCGGCAGGTGAATGCTCAGGAGGATTTTGGTGGATATGCAAGGAGTAAAACATGTAGTACTGGCACAGTTTCTTCAGGTATGTGAGTATCTGTCCCTTCCTGTCCTATTGGAAGAAACACGGTGCCATGCAAGCATCAGTAAAACCTTTGCAAATTGAAAAGAGAAAAGGCTAGTGGTTCAGGTCATCCCAGGGAGACTTGGCCCATATGAACAGCATATCTACGTCTTCTTTTCTACTCTGTCTTCAGTTGTGACTTATTCCTTAGTACTTGCTGTGTCCCCTTGGGCTCCTGATGCACTTCAGGATTTCACAAACCCATTTATACCATACAGCCGCTTAGGTGTGTCCCTTCATAAGTCATTGGGACTGAACTCCCATCAAGCCTCACCCGCTGATATGGCACCTTAAGAGCTGCAGCTCAGCAACATCTGGAGAGCAACAATTTTCCTATCTCTGCTGTACCATGTTGTAGTTCAACAGAAATGCTGAACATTATTGCCAGTCATGCCACCGAAAGGGACAAAGCTTAGGGTCTTCTCGGCAGCTGCCCCCAAGGTGTGGAATGCCCTCCCAAGTCAGATCCGCCTGGTGCCAACATTGATGACATTTCAGTGCCAGGTAAAAACCTTCCTGTTCCAGAAGTTTTTTTACTCCTCTGATGGCAATTTTAGTGTAATGATTTTAGTATAAGGTTTTTATTGTTTTAATTATTTACTGTATTGATATTTTATGTTTTAACTGTTCCAATTCTTTTGATTGTAAGCCGCCCAGAGACCTTTGGGTAGTGGGCAGCATATAAGTCATAAAAATAAATAAATAAATAAATAAATAAATAAATAAATAAAGCAAGCAAGCAAGCTAGCTTTACACATTTCACCGAGTTTAAGTGGGCACATACCGGTAAGGTGTTTAAGCTGCTATTCTGTCCAAAATACTAGTTTAATGACTGATGAATTGTTGACCGCTAGAATTCCCAACCAGATAATTGTACTCTCCATCCTCATGAGTCCATTCTTAACATGTCAGGTTCTGAACATACTCGCCTTCAATCTTTTCCAGTATGGGAACTCACTCTTCACGGTTAATTGTGAGCTACTTCCTCAACCCCACAAGCAATCAAACTTCAAAGACACAAACCATGCAAGCAGATACAGCGTACATGCTCCTCTCAATCAAAAGCCATTGTTCACTGGCACTTGGCACTGTCTTATCTCCTAAATAGAGATATAGAGCAGAAAGAAAATGTCTCCAAAATTAGAGTGTTGAGATAAGCAAATGGAAAATGGAATGCTCAGATTCAAGATTGTTTTGCAGGGTGGGCATTGTTGCAGTATCACATCCAGTCACATGCAATTAGATGCTAGCTTAATTTATTTTTAGGTTAATAAAATGCTAGCTTTTCTGGTCCTCTATCCCCATCTCCTCTTCTCATTAGGTCATGTTGACTGAACACAGGGAAAAAATGATTAACACAGAGAAGAGGTGATAAAGTGGGAAGGGAAAGAGTTTTATTATGCATTGCTGGCCAGCAATGGGAAACTGTAAATTATACTTCCATAAGGTTTATTCTGTTTTGAATATGGAAAAAAAGTTAATAGAATATCATCTGTCTCAGTCACTGCCTAAAATCCTCTTGAGGCTTTTCGCTCATACAAGAACGTTGCTGCAGCTACCTGATGAGGTGCAGGGCACTTGCTGATCATGTGCCCAGCTGTGTTCCTGATCATATACAGGGCCAGCACTGGAAAGCCATCAATTAGCTGCACAGTAGGACCCCCCATATCCACTGATTCATTATCCACTGATTCAGTTATCCACGGTTTGCAGAAAAAATTAAATAAATTCAGCAGCCGCAAAGCAAGCTACTGTCACAGACAGCAGCTGTAAAGCAAACCGCTGTCATAAAACAGCAGTGTAAAGCAAGCTACTGTCACAAATAGCAGCCAGAAAGCAAGCTACTGTCACAAAACAGCAGTTTTGGGTTTTTTTGGCGTTCTCTCTTATCCACGGATTTCATTATCCATGGGTAGGCCTGGAACCAATCCCCAGTGGATACTGGGGTCCTACTGTAATTAGCTGGGGAAATTTACCTGATTTGTCTTGCATGCAGGTAATATCAAAGGAGGATTTTCACCCTTGCTGTTAGAGGAAGCGGCTACCAGTCTCAGTCAGCTGTTCCTTAGAGAGCACGGGTTTACAACACTGGAATGCAGCTGTGCATCTGGATTTCCCCTTGAGACTCAGGTATGCATGTACGTGGTTTGTGGCATTTCTCTCTGCCTCTGGCATACCGAGATACAGTATGTAGAAACAAACAAACAAAAAACCTTGCCATGTGGATTGTCTGCAACGGTTGCTCTGTCAGTTTGTTGTCTGAGCTCAGCTAGAGTCTGTAGACATACCGCCTCCCTGTCCCTTTTGGATGTGAAATTTTTACGCATTCAAATTTGCAGCATCCCAAATGCAAAAGCAAGTGGAACCGCCGAGGAAAAGCTTATCCGCTTCCCCCTTCCCGGGCCAAAATGCATCCATCATTCGAAGAAACCTTGTTGTTCAGCCTCTGTGGCATTCACAACAATTCAGAAGGCAGGTCCAGTCACAAAAATTTATTCTGCTCTCATCTGAAGCCCATCACAGCTCTACATGCTCTGACCAGACATGTTCTTCTGGGGTGGGGGTGGGGGTGGATGGGTTACGCATTCAGCAAACACCAGATTAAGGC
This sequence comes from Phrynocephalus versicolor, assembly GCA_023846285.1. Lineage (NCBI taxonomy): Eukaryota > Metazoa > Chordata > Lepidosauria > Squamata > Agamidae > Phrynocephalus > Phrynocephalus versicolor. The sequence goes on from JAHTLZ010003526.1 coordinate 66,314,351, forward strand.
CACTGTGCCTTCCCTATTGGAGCCTCTGCAAAAAACTCAGCCTCTTTTTGTTTCTCCCACGGCAGGCAACAGAGGGAATGGATTGAGGCAGATCAGCACGCAGGCCAACCTGCTGCCTCCAACCATCTGGTTTTAAATCGTAGCTCAGGCCACAATGAAAACGAAGCCGGCAGTTTTCCTCTAAATTCCCTATGTGTAGGTTTTGTAGAATTGTGATAAGGGTTTAATGGGCATAGAAGCCTGCAGGAACAGAAAACCAGGGTGGAAAATGGAGGGATAGGAAATTATAATGGAGTCCTGGTGGTGATGTAATCTAGCCAAAAAAGGCAACACTTTATTTTTTACTGAATTCCTGCTCTCTGAGAAATTTTATTGAGTATTTTGTACACTTTTTGGTGGTGGTGGGGAGGGCTTGTGCATCTCAGTAAAGACAGAAGGGGATGTCTCATCCTGATTGCTTTAGCATAGTAGGAATGCAAAGGCATAGTATTTATTTATATATTTATTATGGAGTTTGTATACCGCCCGTCTTCCCGAAGGAACTCCGGGCAGTTCACAACAATAAGTCAACAACAACCAATAGAGAACAATAAAATAAACAAAATAACAACAGATTAAAACAACAATTTAACCCTGGCACAACTAAGATAATGAGACTAACTAATTGAATCGATGGCGGGCGGGGGAAAAAGGTTAAGCAGGGTCACCAAACGCCTCACGGAAGAGCAGCATCTTCAGAGCCCTCCGAAAGGCTGGCAGGGACAGTGCAAGGCGCACTTCGCTGGGAAGATGGTTCCACATAGTGGGGCCAGCCACAGAGAAGGCCCGGTTTTGAGTTGATGTTTTCCGGGCCTCCCTGGGCGTGGCCACCCGGAGCGAGTGCGCCCGCGACATCCGCATTGGACAGGCCGAAGTTGATCGCTGGGCGATCCGCTCTGCCAAGTAGTCAGGTCCTAGGCCATGGAGGGTTTTATAAACTAAAACCAGGGCCTTGAATCTGATTCGGGACACAATGGGCAACCAGTGCAGGCGGGCCAGGACTGGGGTGATGTGCTCGTAACAATGCGCACCCACCACCAGTCTGGCCGCCACATTCTGGACCCGCTGCAGTCGCCGAAGGAGAGTCAAGGGCAACCCCATGTAGAGAGCGTTGCAATAATCTATCCTCGAGATCACCAACGCTTGCACAACAGGCCTCAGGGATCTCCCATCCAGGTATGGGCAAATCTGGGTGATTTGACATAGATGGAAAAAAGCGGCCCTGGAGACGGCAGCCACCTGGGCCTCCATGGTGAGAGCTGGGTCCAGGACCACGCCCAGATTCCGAACACTATCCGCCAGCTGGAGGGAAACTCCCTCCAAGCTGGGGAGAGGGCCTCCATAACCAGCTGGGAAACTCCCGAAGAACATCACCTCAGTCTTCTCGGGGTTGAGTTTGAGCCTGTTAACCATAGTCCATGCCATGACTGCCTCCAGGCACTGGTCGAGGGTCTGGACAGCTTCATCTACAGAGGTGGAAAAGGAGATATAGAGCTGCATGTCATCAGCATACTGGTGACAGCAGACTCCATATCTACTAATGACCCCAGCCAGCGGCCTCACATAGATGTTAAACAGCATAGGGGAAAGAGACAAGCCCTGCGGAACCCCACAAGGGAGTGTCCACGTGGCCGACAACTCGCCCCCATGCTGCACATACTGGGGACGGCCCTCCAAGGACTGGAGCCAACTGAGAACAGTGCCCCCGATACCCAGTAAGATACCGTGGTCGACGGTATCGAAGGCTGCTGACAGATCCAGGAGAACCAACAAGGTAGAACGACCCCTGTCGGCCCCCTGAATAAGGTCATCTTGCAGCGCGACCAAAGCTGTCTCAGTCCCCCGGCCCGGCCTGAAGCCAGACTGGCATGGGTCAAGGAGTTGTTGTTCCTCCAAGAAATATTGTAGCCGGATCGCAGCCACCCTCTCAATGACCTTGCCCATGAAGGGGACATTGGCAATTGGACGATAGTTCGCTAATACGTCCGATGCCATGTCTGGTTTTTTAAGAGTGGGCTTTACCACAGTCTCCTTCAGGCGCAAGGGAAAACCCCCCTCCCTGAAGGAGGCTGTGGCGATGGCAGAAGCCCATTCCGGCATGCTCTCTCCAGAAGTTTTCAAGAGCCATGAAGGGCAAGGGTTGAAGGGGGTGGACACAGGCCGGCATGGAGGCCTCAGAAGGGGAGACAGGCCCAAACTCATCCAATCCAGGAGAGCGAAGGGGTGCAGCGTCGGAAGATGCCGAGGATAGATTAGTGCAACCGGAGGCAAGAGCAGTCCGGATAGCCTCTATTTTTGATCTAAAAAGGCTGCAAAAGTCTCGCTACTGAACTCAGTAGGAGGAGGCCTTGTCAGACTAGGATTGGTGAGGTCCCGAACCACCCGGAAGAGTTCCGCCTGGCGGTTCGAGGCCTCATCAATTCTCAGGGAGTAGTAAGATGTTTTAGCCTCCCTGATCGCACGAACGTAGCGCCTAGTCTGGATAATAACTGCAGCCTTCTTCAACGCTGTCCGGTCCGCTCTCCAGCTGCTATCCAGTCTCCTCCGCTCCTGCTTCATTGCTCACAACTCTGCCGTAAACCACGGCGAAGGTCAAGCTCTGCAGAGGAGGAGGTGCCTAGGGGCGATCCAGTCGACGGCGCGGGACGTTGCTTCAAACCTGATCCACCGCTGCCTCAGCTGGATCGTCAGCCAGACCACCAGGAAACTCCTCGAAGATCTCCCGGAACCGAGCTGGGTCCAGGAGTCTCCGGGGACAGGCCCAAACAAGTGGCCGGTGGTCCCCGCGGGGTGGGGCCACAACAGACAGGGAAAAAGACAGCAGGTGGTGATCTGACCACGACACAAGTAGGGAAACAATGTCCCCTACCTTCAGATTAGAGTCCCCCGACATGGAGGTAAATGCCAGGTCTAGGGTATGCCCTGATCTGTGGGTAGGACATATAACATGTTGGGTCAGACTCATGGAGGCCATGGACTCCATGAATTCCAGAGCTGCACCAGAAAGTTCATCGCCAGCATGCACATTGAAGTCCCCAACCACCAAAAGGCGGGGGGACTTCAGCAGCAGCGCGGCAATGAACTCCGTGAGCTCTGGAAGGGACTGTGCTGGGATGCGGGGAGCACGGTAACCCAACACAATGCCAAATCTGTCCCGCTGTCCAACTAAGAGATGAAGGCATTCCAACCCTGGACTGACCAATGCCGAGGCCCTGCTGTCATAAATAGAGTCCCTGTAAACAATTGCGACCCCTCCCCCTTCCGACCCTCCGACCTGCCCACACCCTGAACCTGAAACCCAGGTGGGCACAGCTGAGTGAGTGAAGCCCCTCCCTCTGCACCCAGCCAGGTCTCGGTAATGCAAGCCAGGTCGGCCCTCCCATCCTTGATGGTGTCATACACGATGGGGATCTTGTTATGGACTGACCTGGCATTCATCAGCAGGCAGGACAGGTCGGAGGCACTGGCAGGATGGCTCCAAGACATGTGGCAGTGAGTTGGGCAGTCAGAATGGGGGACAGGCATGAGTTGTCTGACCCAAGTTCTTCTTACTCGACTAACCCCCCAACTCCTAGCGTAACGCCAATGGCCCGACACAATCGGAATGGCAGTCCCTGCAAGCATGGTGACCCGGGGAAAAAACCTAACAACAAATCTAAAATAATATTACCAATGACAACTCAACAACAGTAAATAATCAATAACAAATAACTAAATCTAAAATAAATCTGAAATAAAATTACCAATAACAAACAATTAAAAAATAACATAATGAAGGCATACAAGCCAGGGCAAATGGACAAGGGAGAAGAGTGAAAGTCAAAGACAGCCCAGGTGATTCCAATAAATGATCTTGATGTTAGAGTTCTGTCTTGGTAACTCCTACAGTCATAGATTTCAAAGTCAACCACCACCCCCAACCAAGGACCCAGAGATAATGAGAGAAAGTGAGTCCTTAAGCGCCTCCAGCTAATAGCAGAAATGTCCAAGATCCCAGTCCAGCTAGGCTTCCCAGGTCCAAAAGAGAAACTAAAAGCAGACCTCATTAACAAATCACCAGCAATCCCCCCAAACCACATAGATGTTATTACGCGGCTCCACTGACGGACCACTGGTCTTCCAATCTGTCTCCACCTCCCACAAGTCGTTAGCTCCAATGGAAGAGGCCAGGAGCCCCCACAACGAGTAAACCATTGCTGCCTCAGGAACCCCCTGTAGGATAAATCAGTCCTCACTCCGAGGGATGCCTGATGACATTCGGGGTGCCACAGTCGCTCCTAGTCCCAGGCACAGCAGGAGGTAAGGCGGCAAAGCCCCGGTGATGGTGAGCAGCAGACAGCAGCAACAGCCGCCACGGGGTCCGTTGCCTTCGGAGGCTGACAACCCCCCCCCCCCCGGAAGTCGAAAGCATGCTAGCCCGCTGCAGTCTCTCCGAGCAGATGGTAACACACTAGGGCTGGATACAAGCCGAAGCAGGCGATGGAAGAGCCGATTAAAGACCCGGAGGGCTCGATCAGGACCAAGCAGGCTTGGGAAGGCAAGCAGCACAACCACAGCGACGCCGGGGAACAACGGCCAGAAGGGAGCCGCCAAGGGGGGGTGGGGTGGATGGAGAGTAACTGTTATTTCGATAAATCAGTTGTTTTCACACTGTCTTTTGAGGAAACCTATGTCTGGATCCAATGAGAGGCTTGTGAACTTTCAAAAGATCAGTGGGCGAGCTGGTCTGCTATGTACGAAAACCTGACCTTTTTTTAAAAATTTATTTATTTATTTATTTATTTATTTATTTATTTATTTATTTATTTATGTACTTGTTGACTGCCCGCGTTTCCCTCAGGAACTCAGGGCTGTGTACAACATGTTGCAAAAACAACTTGCCCAAACATACAAGCCCCAAACATACCAAAACAAAATACGAGTAATTAAAAAAAACAATAATAATTTATTTATTTATTTTGCCTCACCCCAGTACCATTTTACAGCCTGGGAAACCAGCCCTAGAGGATTCTTCAGCCTTCCCAGGTACATTTTTAGGGCTTGTGGGAGGGGGGAACTAGAGGGAGGAGAAAAAGAGGGAATCACATCCTACTCCTTCCATTGACGGAAGCAGTCCACTGGCTTTTCTGGCTGTTGCTCTGGGGCAGAGCAATTGGCTTTCTACACAGAAGCTCCTGAGTTGAAGCCATGGCATCTCCAGTCCAAAGGGCCAAGTAGGAATTGAGGCAAAGGTACAAAATTGAGTCAATTTCAGGTACAAAAGGAATCTTTGCCAAAATGCCCTTCCACGTAGGCAGGCTGCTCATCAGATTCTGGCCAGGTTACCCTCCAGTCCTCCTATTGGTGCAAAAGTCCAAGGTCCCAGCAGGAGGCGGAGCTGCGTGTGGCTGCTCTTTGGCAGACTAAAGGGTCCAGCAGAGCTCATCCAAAGACATCCCAATGGCCTGCTGCTCACAGTGCCCTGGCCCACTCCAAGAGTGCCGTGATAGGCAAGAAGATGGTGGTATCATTACAGAACTTCGCCTTTATGTTCATTTGCTGACAGAAAGCAAAGCAAAGCAAAAGCAAAGTGTTCTGCTTATATACCACCCCATACCACTTCAACTAGTGGGGGCAGGGCATATGAGGGTAGAATGTAACAGCAGCACCTCCATATCCCATGGGGAAAAGGGAAATAACTGGAGGGAAATCCAGTTAATGGGGCAAAAGAGGGACTTTGTCTGAGTGGGTTTTCTTCTCTAACATGATAAACGAGTGGAAAGGGAAAGTCTATCTTGGATTGAACATAATATTATTTTGGTTACTGGTTATGGTATTCAAATTGTGTTTTGTCTCTGCACCTCACTCACAGCAAGGTACATAGGTGAGGTTACAGCGGATCCTGGGTACCTCCCGCCCCACAAAGGCTGATATGACACAGAAGTGACTTCTCACCAGGGCAGAAATGCACACCTGTTCATAGCAGACCCCGCTCTGGAATCTTCCCACCCGCCCCTCCCTCCAGAAACAGTTGATTCAAGTGAATTTGTTCTGAGATCATTCCGGAATCGTTTTTGGGTTGTGCTTCTCTCCCTTCAATATTTGTTAAGTTATATTTCTATTCTACCTTTTATCCTATGAGCTCAGGATGGTCTTTGTAGCTTCCCTTCTCCAATTTTTATCACCACAGCAAACCTCTGAGTTGTCTTACATTTCCTCCCTGCAGTCAAGGAATAATCATATGCTGTTGGTTCAATTCTGCCCTATGGCAAGTATTTCCAGGGTGAGCTGTGCAAGAAATCTAACCAAGAATTAGTCAGCTACTTCTTATGGCAAAGAAATCTAACCAAGGATTAGTCAGCTACATCTTATGGAGGTTCCTTAGCAGCCAGAACAATAATCAACCCGGCTGCAACTCAGTTGGATTCTGGGAAGTATTTTAGGCCACATGAACTCCACTAGGACAGTGCTCAGACCAGCAGGATTTTATTGTCATTCAACCAAATCTTTGAATGTGGTTCACAAAACTCTCAGTGCACTGCAGAAGACTGAGTGTGGAGATATTCCCATTAAAGATTTTGTTATTGGAAAACCCGTGATTTAGAAAGAATCCTGCAGACAGGCAAGATTTTTACAGCAAACATATGTATTAACGCTAGTTCTTTGACTAGTTTCCTGCTCTCACGTTACTATTTATCAGGCCAGACAGCAGACATTGGAAAAGTCACTTTTGGGGATTAAAGCTTCCAGAATACCCCACAAATGGCTACAACTCTTTCCTGGCTAGTAGGATTCTGGGGGAGATGTAAGCTGTATAGTTCCAACAGCTGCTAGAGATTGGGATGGTACAGGAACAATGGTTTTGAAATGTAAGTCCGTAAGGTTCTGCATCAGCTGTTCAGAACCACAAGCCCCATCACCAATCCCTTTGCTAGATTCATTCTTCCCTGACTAGCTACACAGCCAGAAAATTCTCAGTCCAGGGCATATGGAAAGGGGTTTTGTTAAGAAAAGGGAGATGGAAAAGTAGGTGAGAAAAGGAGAATGGTGGATCCCTTTCCTCCAAATGCTTACCTAACCACGAAATGCCATGGCTGTTTAGCTTGCTTTCAACTACATCACATTTTTCATTGACTTTATTAGGGTTAATAGCTAACAAAAATGGTTATTATGGCTTCAGTCCTGCACACACTTCTGCAGAGTAAGCCCCACTGGCATTGCTGAAACGTACCCATCAGAAGGGATGCACGATATCACATTAAGAACATAAGAACATAAGAAGAGCTATGCTGGATCAGGACAAAGGCCCATCTAGTCCAGCTTCCTGTATCTTGCAGTTGCCCCGCCAAATGCATCTGGGAGTGCACAAGACTAGATATCTGTTCCCTAATACCACTCCCTTGCATCTGGTCCTTGAAGTACCCCGGTTTTAAGATTGGAGATTACATATCTCCATCATGGTTTGTAACAGAATCTGTCTAATTCCCTTTTGAAGGCATCCAGGCTAGATGCTATCACCACATTCTCTGGCAGGGAGTTCCACAGACCAACAACACACTGGGTAAAAAAATATTTTCTTTTGTCTGTTCTTACTCTCCCAGCCCTCAGTTTGAGTGGATGTCCCCTAGTTCTGGTATTTGGTGAGAGGGAGAAGCGCGTCCCTCTATCCACTTTACTCATTCCCTGCATTATTTTGTGCATCTCAATCATTGTCTCTGCGTGGATTGTTGCTAAAAAATAATAATAGAAGTAAATCTTATTAATATTCACAGCGATATGTATGAAACATAAAGCCCTCATAAAGTTCTGTTTCGAAGCATTCGAGCTATATGGACGGACATCCAGGCATATTGATGGGGCCCTCTTAGTTCTTCTACTTTAGGTATTAACACCAGAAATAAGAAATGGTGCAATGTAATTGGGATGTAATCAGCTCACTAAAAAAATAAAAAACGAGAGAGAGAGAGAGAGAGACAGACAGACAGATAGACAGACAGACAGACAGAACCATATAGAACCCATATCTGAGACTACAACCACCACAAAGCCAGGGATGTGGAAATCTGTTGTGAGGAGTACGAATATCTACATTGCTGAACAAAGTACTGAACATGCTGCTTGATATCAAGGGAGAAAAGCCATGCAGCACACTTTGGCAGAAGCACACAAAACAAGACACCGCATATGCTGGAGGGCGCCATGCTTCCACTTACATTAGTCAGTTTCAGACTATCTTTGCTTGTTTTAAGCATTTCCATCGTCTGCGCAGGAGGGAAGAGCAGAAAAGAAGGTTGAAAAAAGACAAACTGTTCTCATTCTTGTCAGCCACTCAGTACGACGTATTTAAATAGTTTTTCTAGTGCCCAGGATGCTATTTGACTTCAGCCGTCCTGCAAAAGCAGAAACCAATGTGATGTATGGAGATTTTTTCCTAGTAGTCAATGCAAAACCTACCTCTTTTTACGGTACTTTCCCACATCTCAACCACATGCGCAGTGTAGGTACCCAAGTCTCGTCAGTATATGCATTGCTAGTGTGTGAGTGCAGCATGCAAATTAGCTAGTGTATGTACTGTATATGTTAACACGCAATGAATCACTTACTCTACTCCTTACAGTGGCGTCCCTTTACATGTGACTCATGTCATGCCTACTTTGGCTCCAAACCCTAGTGAAGGTGCACAGATGCAAAGTGGCTGGCCCAAATCCCATTGCTGCCCTAAAATGGCACTGGGCACGCCCCCCCCCAAGGTCTGCTTGTACCCTCCTCCCAGTAGTGTAGGATGATCATGCAAAACATTAAGGCAAATGTGTGTTATCAACGGATCAACTGTTTTCCTTCCCACAACAGGATTTCATGAGAGGCATGTGCCTAAGTAATCAGACTTGCAAATTAAGTCCATGTTAACCTTCCATTGACAAGTCACCATCTAAAACAGGCATGCCCAAAGTCAGGCCCGGGAGCCAAACGTGGCCCATTTTCATCTTTCGAGCAGCCCACAGCCTCTTCTCCCCACTGGCTCAGCCTGTCACACATCCCCGCCAGCTGGCCCCTCCCCATACCAGATGCAGATGTCAGCTTGCAGTTTTACAGTTTGCCTGCCCTCCCTGCCTCCGTCCGTCCCCCCATCCACCTACCCAGCCTACCGCCCCCAGCTTCGTTACTGCAGCATCCTCCCCGCCTCCTTGCATGTCCTAGAGACTTGTCCAAAGTCCAGCCCGGGGGTCAGATGCAGCGGAATGGTTGGCCCCCACACATTTTCACCTCACCAGATTTGGCCCTCCTTGCAAAAAGTTTAGACACCCCTGATCTAAATCATGAAAAATGCATGGTATATAGATGGGGCAAATAATGTGCTATGATAAAAAGATTATTTTAACAACCCAATGGAAAAACATGATAAATACATACCATATATACTTGAGTTTAAGTCGACCCGAGTATAAGTCGAGGCCCCTAATTTAACCCCCAAAAAACTGGGGAAACGTATTGACTCGAGTATAAGTCTAGGGTGGGAAATGCAGCAGGGCCTGGCAGCTCCTCATTTGTAAGCTGGTGTTTGATGTTTAAAATGACTTTTAGCCACTGACTCAAGCACTTGCCAGGCCCTGCTGCATTTCCCACCCTAGACTCCCTGTGATGCAGAGTGGGGTCATGAGAAGCGGCACACAATGTTTAAAATGACTTTTAGCCACCGACCCAAGCACTTGCCTCAGTGGCTAAAAGTACTCACCCGCATATAAGTCGAGGGCCCCTTTTTTCAGCCCAAAATTAGGGCTGAAAACTAGGCTTATATTCGAGTATATACAGTACTCTACTTTCACCTTGAGAATAACTTTCATTTTTTTCCCACATACACAACGTCACCACTTCCTCCTACTGGGACCAAAACCTCTTGCGTTCAAAGATAATCTTGCAGTGGCAACAAAAACCCTCCATATCTTTTGAAGAGGGTAACTACCATAAATCTCTTTCCTGCTACAGCGCCTGTAGTCAGTACAGCCGCCACAACATATTCCTTTTCCAGCACTTATAAAAGTTACTTTTTGGATGCATCTCCCGGTTTTCCAGCTATCATGGCCACTTGATACGCTCGCTGAATGGGTGCGCTTGGAGAGCTATAGTCTCAAAAGGCCTGCCGTGGACCAATTTCTCACAAACGCCACCCTGATGTTTCTCCTAATGATGCAGGTCTTTTTTTTTTTTACTAGTGTACTGATGCAGTGCTCTTGAGATGAGTCGGGTGGGGGACAAGTAGAATGCAATAAGCAAAACTCAGAAGACAGTTACATAATATTTTCAATGAACCCTGACTGCGGTTCCCAAGAACACGTTTTCCTCCGGCATTTTAAATGCTATGTCAGCAAAAGAGACTTTAAAAAAACTATTTGAAGTGCTATGAAAAAAGGCGGGGGGGGAGGGTGAACCACGTTGCCCCAAGTCAGAGCGAATAATTTTGCTCAAAGATTAAACCACATTTGAGACCGGCTGGTATTCCCAAACATGCACTGATGTATATACAGTTTTCTATGTGTAACCACAGAAACTACAGGGGGCAATCTTCATTCTCAAAGGTTTATTCCTGCCATGGGCTCCTTCTTCAGAAGTATACTCAGTGTTTTAAGGCTCTTGCCCTACAAACTGTGGCTCATGTATCCACACATGAAATTCTCATGCTGAGTTACTTAAGATCCGCTTCTTAGAGGATTTATGGTCAGTAATGCAATCAAAGGGACTCAAGGCCATACTCTACAGTTAAAATGCAAATGCAGATGAAATGCAGAGCTCAGAAAAGTTATTAGTGCTTGTGTGGAATCACATTTCCCAGAATTCCCTCAGCCACCACAATCCAAGGGAATGTGCACTGTTGGGGTTCAAGCTCCCCTCCCCTAGCTCTTTGCCTTGCAACACAGGCTAAGGACAGAAAAAAAAGAAAGCGCTTTTGGATTTCAACTCTCAAAAACCCAATTTGGCACAGCCAGTAGTCACGGTGGCTGTAAGGCAGGCATGACCAAACTTCGGCCCTCCAGATGTTTTGGACTGCAACTCCCACAGTCCTTTACCATTGGCAATCTAAGGTTAGAATTCTGGGAGTTGTCGTCCAAAACATCAGGAAGGCTGAAGTTTGGATATGCCTGCTGTAAGGTTTTAAGACTTACCCAAGAAAGTGAATATTTCCTGCAACGAATGCAGAGCAGACATTTATACTGCACATAACACTTGGCTGAGATTGAGTGGGCTGAGGAATGTGGCATAATTCAATGGATTCTGTACCCGCAACAGAGTTCACGGAGTCAAAGAGAGTTCATGGAGTCATAGGATCAGAGAACTGTGGAGCTAGAAGGGAGAAAAAGGGGTCACTGGACCTGATGAAGCAGGAAATTCGGGGTTACACCATCTCTGATAGATAGGCACCCAACCATTGTTTTAAAACCGCCAGTGAAGGCAAGTGCACCACTTCCTGAGGCAGTTCACTCCTTCGTTGAGTAGTTTTTGCAACTCTCAGAAGGTTCTTCCTAATGTTTAGTCAGAATCTCCCATCTTGTAATTTTTTAATTCATTCATTTTGGCCCTACCTTCTTGAGCCACAGAAGTACAAGCCTGCTGCATCTCCCTTCCAAATGTTTGAAAATGGCTATCATTTATCTTCTTTGTCTTCTCCTCTCTAAGAATATTAAATTCTGTGATTACATATGCAAGCTCCTGCAGTACTCTTTGGTACAGTTTATCTGGTCTTGGATAGTAGCTGGGTCTTTCAGTATCAGATCTTTACTCATCTTGAACAGCAGTCCCACCACTGCCTCATTTATTCCCTTTTGTGCCAGGCTGAGCACTCTTGTCTATTTTTGGGGGTAGAGAAGATGGAGGCCAAGTAGGTGCTCAGCAGTTCTCTCTTCTCTCTGTTACCGGCAAACATTTCTCCATCCTTTCCATGCAGCAGGCTTCCCATTTCTTTCTTCTCTCTCTTGCTCTGAACTTAGCTGAAATGCAATCTCTCTCTCTCTTTTGCTATTTTTAACTTTTCTTGCAAGTCTGAGATCCTTCTGAGGGCAAACCCTGAGAGCCTCTCCTTGCAAATTATAGCAACTAATTTGTTCCACTACACAGTCATTTGCTTCCCCACCCATTTCTGATAGATGCCCCCTTTAAATCTCAGATCACCTGAATGCTCTTGATGGAACGGTTTCAATTTTTTTCAGAGGTCTTTCTCGAAGGAATTATTTTGCCTTCTCTACCTCGCCTTTAAAAAATTGGCATCCCTGCTGATGCCTTCTTTCCTCTGACTACAGGGTCTCACCCGGTATTTTCTTAAACTGATCAAGTCAGCTTTCTTGAAGTTCAGAAGGCTTGTCACATGCTGCCCTCAGCTTTTCCTTTCCTCGGTTTAACAAAGCTCAGGAAGTGTGGTCACTTCCATCCAAAGTTCCCACTACTTTGGACATGATCCAGAAGAGCCCTTGTAGCTTCTTCCACATTCTGGAAGATGAAGTTGTCAGCAAAGCAAGGGGAAGAATTAATTGGCTCTTATGTTCTTCAGCAATTTTGCCGAGCAGGACTCTCAACAGCCCTCAGTTGAAAATTCCCTTTGCAATTATTTCTATTTTCTTGAAACATTCCGTGAGCTGATCTAGGAGGGCATCATTTAAGTTTTCATTCTGGCTCGGAACTGTATAGCAGACATCCTTGGAGATGTCACTGTCATTTCCTTCTGTTTAGATTTTACCATTATGCTCCCCATCAGCCTTCCAAGCTCCATGTCATGGATGCTGCAGGCAGCAAATGGTAGCATCATTTGTTCCCATATGGATTAGAAGTAGAGATGGGCACGAACAGAAAAAAAGGTGATTCATTTTGGTTCATTTCGTTTTAGTGTTTGGTTCAATTCATTTCGTTTTTAACAATTTTTTTCAAACATTTGTTTCGTTGTTCGTTTTGATTCGTTATTCATTTTTCCTGCTTTGCACGATTTAATCCATTTGACAGCTCGCGGACGGGAAAAAACATTTTAAAAAATAAAAAAAACAAAGACGTTGACAACAACTGCACAAACTGGATTAGCAGCATCCTCATCATTCATATCCTCATAATCTTCAATCATAATTTATCACATCATCCTTCTTGGGCAGCGGCGGCGGCGGGGGGGTGATCCTGTCCCCTGTGGCAGGGGTTTTTTGAGGCCAGGGCCTTGCTTTTTGTTTGTTTGTTTTTCAAGCGCCGACTGCATGGCCCCTGGGGCCAGGTCGGCACTTCTTTTATTTTTTATATATTTTTCTTTATTTTAGGGCGCCAACCCGGCCACCCCTGAGGCCGGGTCAGCGCTCCTTTTTTATTTTATTTTATTTATTTTAGTTTTATTATTATTGTATTTTTTTACTGCCGATCACGTGGCCCATGCTACAGCTGTAGCACAGGCCGGTTGGCTTTTTTTTTTTTTTTTTTAACATTTGCCAGCCGCGAGCTGGTTCCACAGCCCGCGGGCTGGGTCCACCTACCAGCTGTAGCGGGGCTGGTCAGCTTTTTATTTTTTTTCTGGTCGCCCCGTCCCTGAAGCCAGGAAGACCAGACCATCAAGGAAGGACCAGCACCAGGTAGGAGACATCTCCGCCAGTAACAAAATGAAACAAAATGAACAATTTTTTTCGGTTTGGTTCATTTTGTTCTAAATCCACTTTGCGGTTCATTATTCGTGCCCATCTCTAATTAGAAGTAAAAGATTATGGTTAGTGGTCTTGATAAGTCTTGGCATGCTGTCATGTCCTGGATCTTTGCCTTGCACCCTCCAGACCTCTGGAGTTTGCCCACGCTTGATCCAGTATTTGCCCACACTTGATCCAGTATTTGATAAATGAACACATATATTATGGAATTCATCTTAAGTCTACCCCATCAAATGCAGCATCAGAATACTGATCCTAGGCACTCTATGATGTGGGCAAATTGTAACAGGCATTCATAGTCATGCAGTCAGTACGAATTGCTACACAATCAGTAAAAACGGCCCATCCCCATGGACAGTGATTCTGAACTGCTGGAGCAGGGACAATAGAGAGACGATGCCATGGAGGAGTTCTGTGGGTGGAAGAATTCCTGCCATTTTCTAAAATAGGTGCAGATGTGCAATTTGCAACCCTGAGAGGGTGTTTCAGAAGGTTGCTCTTCTCTTGGTGATGGCAAATTAAGGGAAACAAAGATGCTGAACTGAATCTTATGACTGTCAGCATGACATGTTTCCTAATGTTATAAAATCCTGGATCTAAAGACAAGAAGAATCACTTGTACAGATAAAGCAGAGGTGAAATATTTAGGGTTTATTGACTATAAGTCCCAGAATCTCACAGCCAGCACGGCAGCAGTGGGATCCTGGGACCTGTGATAAGAAAACAACCCCCTGTGTTGCCCATCTCCAAAATAAAGCATTTATTTTCTAAACTACCTCTGAGATTTACTGCATGTTCTCACAATAAAGCTACACGTACTGCATTTTTGAAAACTACTTTGATTGCAGTTAAGTTTTAGCACCTCAGGTAAAAGTCAGAGATGTGCTTTTTATACAAATATTGCTTCCAAACAAAGAAAAGAAAACCATGCTTTCCTTTAGCCTATTGGATGATCTATTGCTTATATTTCCTAGAGTTGGCCTTTGGAATGCCTGCATTCCTTTGACAGGACAATATGCTCCAACAAGGATATCAAATAAGGAACATATGTCAATTACACACTGGTGAAACAGAATCCCTGCTGAGTTTTTTTTTAATGCTGGAATGCTTTCAAGGAGCTCCAAGATACCAAGTAATGCAAATGGCTTACACCAAGTGATCTACAAACCAAATTATCCGCACGCCAGCAACTTTATCCAATCAATACAGCATTCTCTTTTTAAAAAAAAAAATCACAGGAAGTGGCAATAAAAGCATAAACTTTCTTTTTAGTGCATAACTCAATTTCCATAATTCCTTGAATCTATGATTGAATATCTAGATTTTCTTGAGATATTTATTGGCTTGGTCCCGGTGGATGCATTATTCAAGCAATAAAACAGGGAGCTATCATTTTAAAGGAGACCTTGGAGAGTCATTGAAAGTAAATCAATTGACATTTCCATAAAGACAAGAAATTAAGGGAAGTCACTAACCAAAATTAGATTTTCAAATGTTTATTGCTAGATTATCATCCCTGTTTGTTAATATATGCTAGTATGTCCCAGTTTGTATAATATATATCAACTAATCAAGATCTATAAAGAAATTAAATTATGAGCCTTGAGTCAATGATAAATGTTGTCCAGCACAGTGGCAATAAATCAAGGAGGCCTGGTAGTGATCCGTCTCTTAAAACCTTGATCTTTCTAATATTAAGAGAGCGGAAACTGAACATCTTACTTATAAACTACCATATTTTTCCATCTATAAGGCGCCACCATGTATAAGACAACCCCCAATTTTCCAGCCCAAAATAACTTTCTCTACTGTGTGGTTCTCTCAACGGCTTACTTCCATGTATAAGACAACCCTAAATGTTTAGTATAATAGTCTTAGTAAGTAATATAGTCTTATACATGGAAAAATACAGTGTATGTATGTATGTGTGTATATATAAGCAGTGCTTCATGAGTTGCTGTTGTTAACCTAACTACACAGGCTGAGGATGAACTGATTCAGTCTTTTTGCCAGCAACCATTTTCAAGATCATTAAGAGGAGGGGAGGCAGCTGTGTAACAGCCTTGAGAAACCTTTTCCTTTTAAAGGGGAAGAAAATATGGATTGTACTAAACAGGTTTGCTGGAGGTGCAGCCTGGCTTCCTGGGTCAAATACCACATGATCCTCCCATAGGAATGTAAAGATTGCACCACACCCGTCTATATGTAACCTTATTACACCTTAAGCTACCCTGTTTAATCTGATCCAGCCCCCTCCAATGTAGCCATGTTTAGCTTCTTAAGGGCTATTTTGCATCTCTGCCTGAATGAAGTACAAACTACTGGTTTTTTTTGGTTGGACTGTTTTGGCTACAAGATATACAATCTTATGACAGATGCACTTTGAAAAAAAGAACATACCCTATCTCTGTTGTTTGACTCAATTTCAGACTTTACTATTTTGTTTGCACTGGAACACAGAATTAATTACATATTGAAAATATTAGTTTGCTAATATTTAGTCAGCACTGTAAACAATTTAACTATTTCAAAACACGCTGTTGGCACTTTCAACTTTCACAACTGGACCCTTCTCACAGGCAAATCTTAAAACAAGCTGAGATATGTTCACATCATCTTATAATAAATTTTATTAATGTTTGTATCCTTAAAATATATTTTATTTCAAAGTTGATCTTGGCAGAATAATTTGAATCAGTAAAAATGAATGACACAGTTTCTTGTTATATGTTTACTGAGAACATGCTGTTAAACCCCTGCCCCCATGTTCTCTCAGTGGCACCATAGAGAAATGAAAGAGCATTTAAGTGTACTGCTGTGACTTTGCACTCATTGAGTAAATAAATGAATACTCTTCCCAAACAGGGTGCTCTGCAGATATTTTGGACTACAGCTCCCAGTATTCTTAACCACTGGTCATCTTGGCAGGAAATGATGGGTGCTCAAGATGAAAGCATTTGGACTACATCATATTGACTAAAGCTGGTATAAAGAATAAATCAATCTTTTTATTGATCTAACATTAAGCAGCAGCATTTCAGGATACAGTGAGTTATATTTAGTCCCTCTTTTTTCTAGGAAGATATTTTTCTTTCAGGTAGCTTTTAATTATGATGTTGCTACCAGTACCTCAGTTTTCAGATTTTATGGCAGAATGTCTGGTTTAATTGATAAGAACTAAGATGGCTTTATTGTTCTTGCCCTAGTTTGGTTTGTCTGCTATCAATGTTTATTACTTTTAATATTAACATGGGCTCATTTTATTAATGAGTAGGATGTGTTGAGGGAATTATTTTTCTTAATAAATGAACTGAATAAATGAATAAAACATATAACATATGTCTGTAAATATTCTTTCCTTCATGTATAAATTTTGAAGTGAAGTAATACCTTGGTTTAAGAGTAACTTGGTTTAAGAGCATTTTGCAAGACAAGCAAACATTTCTTCTAAATTTGCCTTGATCAATAAGCAATGTCTTACAATACAAGCACTGGAGCAGGTCACATGATCACAAGTGAGCCAATGGTGGTTCTCCCTCCCTCCCTCCCTCCCTCTCCCTGCTGGATGATTATCTGCAAATTCCATCTCAAGCAGCCTCCAAAGCAGAAGGAGGAGAGAGGAATAGAAGTATCCCTTGCACCAGCCAGGAACATATTCAAAGAGGAGTGCAAGTTAGGGTTTCATTTATATATATATTTATATTTAATTTGTTTTCAACATTATTTCTTATTTTTTCAAATCATTTCCAGTCATGTGGCAGCTAGTCAAATGTGTACAGGGCTACAAATTGCACTTTATTATAGTCGAATTAAAAACACAGAGTAAAATCCAGTTGTTAGTCCAAAGCAGAGCAGATTCTACAAGCAGGTCCATAAACCGTGGTGTGGACATGGATTCTAGCCAACTTCTTCTGTGAGTTTTGGCATTTTGTGTATATAATATGTGGACTATGGGATCCCAGAACAAATCATCTGAGTTTCCATTATTTCTTATGGGGAAATTTGCTTTGATATGAGTGTTTTGGTTTACAAGCATGTTTCTAGAACAAATTGTAAACCAAGGTATCATTGTAATTTGAATATTTTCAAATGATGCAACTTTTAAAGACAGACAACACCAAGAAGCAATCCACCGTTTTGCTAGTTCCTTCTTGCTTCAATAGGGCGAGTGATGGGTATGCACAGAATGACTCATCCTGTATGTTTTTGATGTTCTTATTATATTCTATGCAATTTATAAAGCTTATCTAATTCATATAATTAACACAAACAGAGCATCCATCAGTATCTTCTAAGATATGAATTGGGATCATTGTGCTATAACCGATAAACTACTAAGAATTGATTTGTCCCTTAATTAAAAAGTAATTTGTTTGGTTAGAAAGCACAAATTGTTCCTTAATTTCCTTCACTTAGTCTTCCTAATGGATTTGCATGCAGTAATGTCATGGTTTCAATCTGCTTTCATGTTCAAGAACGGTGGTTATCTGTTCAGTGGTTTCGTATCATGCCTCCTAAAGTTTAAACATTGGGACGTCATCTCATGAAATCTTTGCACAAATCTGCCCATTCAGTCAGATTTGCCCATTCAGTCCAATAGGTCAGATTGAGTCCATTTGAAACCTCAAAAGACTACAGACAGATTCTATGACATAGAAAGCAGCTATGAACTGAAAGCCAAGCTGGGTTCCTTTGTGAGACATTTCAGCAGACAGCTGAGGGAACAAACCACTGGACCTTTGTGAAGCCACACAGATGGGTTTCCCAGGCGCCCTTGCGCCAGAGGTCGGACTTCCCTAGCAATAGAAAAGTTTGTTAGTCTCCACCCCCTGGCCCTGTGCATGAGCGGGGGTGTTCCCACCTAAATGCCTCCGTTCCTCTTGACCGCCAGGATGACAGGTAAGTACCAGTCAAGGCGTGACGGTCCGCGGGGAGGTGGGTGGGTGCTGTGTGGCTTCATGAAGGTCCACTCGAAGAACCACCTTTACAGGTACGTAACTGGTTCTTCTCCATTGTGGCCTTCGTGAAGCCACACAGATGGGTGATTGCAAGCAGTACTCACAGGCAGGAGGGCAGTCACGCCGTCACAAAGGAAAGCACTGCCCTCCCGAAGGAAGTGGACGACCTCATGCGGGCATCCATTCTGTAGTGGGTCACGAAGGTTTCTGGTCTAGACCAGGTGGCGGCATTGCAGATGTCGTCGAGAGGGGCACCTCTGAGGAATGCCACTGAAGAGGACATTGCTCTGGTGGAATGAGCCCGAATGGTGGCCGGCAAGGGCCGTTTTGCCAAGTCATAAGCTAGTTTAATTGTCAATACTACCCATCATGAGAAACGTTTGGAGGACACGGGACGACCTTCAGCCGAAGGGTCGTAGCAGATAAAAAGTATCTCTCAAACCCAGAGATGTAGAAGGCTAAAGCCCGTCGCACATCCAGCAAGTGCAGGTCCTTTTCCATCCTAGTTGAAGGATTGGGAAAGAATGCTGGGAGGATGATGGGCTGGGAGATGTGGAAGGACAAGACTACCTTAGGGAGGAAGGAGAGGTCCGGGTAGGCCACTACCTTATTGTGGTGAAATTGAAGGTAAGGTGGGTCGTACCTTAAGGCACAAAGCTCACTTGCCCTGCGAGCAGAGGCGATGGCAACCAAAAGGGCAGTTTTGAAGGTTACCAGTCACAAGTCCACAGTCGCTAATGATGAATATAGGCAGCTCAATAAAAGAACAAGCAAAATATGCAAGAAAGATCCTTTCTGGATGAGGCACCCCTGTTCACTGAACACACAAGGAGAGGAAGTGTATTGGCCTTGCCTTCTGCATTGATGGGAATGGGGGAAGCCAGAGTTTGAAGCAGACAGCACACATTATCTGAGGCAACAGACCTCTGTGTGTGTGTGTGTGTGAGAGAGAGAGAGAGAGAGAGAGCGAGAGAGAGAGAAAGAGAACAATATTTGAGACATAAGATGTGAAAGTTGGACATTAAAGGAAGCATGTTTTTAAAGCATTCCTTTCAAACAAGGGGATTCATCAAATCAAGCCTGAACTATCACTAGAGGCAAAAGCAAAACAAAACACCAAACTTAAGCTGAGGCTGTCCTACTTTGGGCGTATCGTGAGAAGGCACAATACTCTAGCAAAGACAATAATGCTGGGAAAAGTGGTAGGCAGCAGGAAAACAGGAAGACCAAATATGTGTTCGATTTGAGTCCCTAAAAGGAGACACAGGGTTGAGTTTGCAAAAGCTGAGCAAGGCTGTTGAACACAGACCATTCTGCAGATTGCTTCATAGGGTCTCCAGAAGGTGGAGGTGACTTGACGGCACATAACAAGAAAGAGATTCCTCACTGTAGTAGTAGTAGTAGTAGTAGTAGTAGTAGTAGTAGTAGTAGTAGTAGTAGTAGTAGTAGTAGTAGTAGTAGTA
>JAHTLZ010003526.1:66334457-66356229 GCA_023846285.1 Phrynocephalus versicolor
TAGTAGTAGTAGTAGTAGTAGTAGTAGTAGTAGTAGTAGTAGTAGTAACAACAAAATGCTATATAATACCAGTCAATATTTATAATTTTGATTGACTATGCTTGTTATTTTTGAATAACAGCATGCCATCAAGTCAGTTCTGACTCATTGAAACCCTTTTCAGGGTTTTTCAGATAGGGAATACTCAGATGTGGTTTATCCTTCTCTTCTTCTGGGGGTTCCCTGGGACTGTGCCGTTTGCCTATCTCTACAAGGGGCGGTTCTTCTTGCAGGAGGTACAGTGGGGAATTAAACTCCCAACCTCTAGTTCCACAGCCAAATGCCTAAACCACTGGGCTATCCAGATAATATTAATAGCAGGAGGGGAAAAAAGATGAAAATATGTTGATACATTTTATAACTTAATTGATAGGGCATCAGGGCAACTGGGATTTTCAAGTTGACAGAAATGCTACTGTGTATTTCAGTCCTACATGAGTGGGTGACGTGTTGAGAAATACATTCCCTTTCAAGAATCACTTTTAAGTGCCCAATTATAATGGATGCCCTAGAAAAATCTGCAGCATATTGTCAGCACCCATCACCCAGAAATATAGCAATAAGTAATGTATTTAGAGTGCTGTGCCAGATAATCAACTGTGCAGGATAAGCATAGTAGGATGTCAACAACAATGACAACAACAAAAAATATATCCAAGCATTAAGTTGCCTGCAATGTAAAATCTTAGATTAATCAGTTCACTGTGAACTGTGATAATGCATAAGAATATTACATTAGGGAGACCAGAATAGGATCAGTTCAAGTTGGGAGCCTGAGAACAAAGCAAATAAATCAGATGCTTGAGGCAAACCCATTGGGTATACTTATTTTGCATGAGCAAAATCCAGCTGTGATTATAGAATAGAGTAAATCCATTGAATTAAGGGGATGTATTAAGGAAAAGCATAAATACCACATGTCTCATTGAACGGATAGGTTTTCTTTAGCCAACATTAACAACTGTATGTAGTCCTTTGGTCCAAATCCTGTTAGTTGTACCTACAAGCATAATAGAGAATTGCCTCCGGTTAAGAAATCACCATAGGCACTATCCCTTGTCTACAGAGTCCTTTGTCTCTGAGGGCTACAGACCACTTCTGCAGTGATTTCTTAACTTGGGCAATTTGCCTTCAAAAGTGACCTTGTTCATGTTATGTCATGTCTGCATAAATCCCAATAGGCTTTGGCTTATATTTATAGAAGATCTGTATTTAGACGCTTGGTACCTATGGGTACTAAACACACGAAAGAGCCACAGGGCCACAATTGGGGAGGGGGGAAGGTAGGGGGCATGTGCCCTGGTTGCTGTGCTGTGTGTTTATGTGTGCTCAAATGACAAAATAGATAGCATTTGTATTCTGTCGTATTCTGATGTCCCCCCACCATGGGGTGGGACAGCGTGGCGTCCATGTTTGCCAAGGATGACACAGATTATAGTTATGGCCTTGAAAAACCAGCAGGAACCTTAGTGCTATTGCTGTGCACAATAGGCTCATTCCTGAAAAGAGCCATTTCTATGTATGCAGGAATTCCTCCACAGAGATGGGAAAGCTGCCCATTCAGAAATATCCCAAGGGTTACCCGCCTTACTGTATAACCTGTTGTAGGAAACCAACAACAAGTCTTGTGTAACTCCATCAAGTTTTATTTAGCCTGAACCTTGAGGGTATCCTTCATAATCTGAAGAAATTGACTAGGGTTTATAAAAGTTTATGTCAAATAATACTTGTTAGTCTTACTATAGGTGCCATTCTATTGGCTTGCCAGCAATCAAGGTTATCATCTCTATGAAAGAAATTATACTGTACAAGAAGCGCAGTTCAGACCAGTATCATAGCTAGAGTATGGCAGACCCATTCCTAACATGTTCTCACTGCTTCCTAGGCCAGAAGAGATGGAGCAAACAGACCCCACTTCAAAGGGATGCTTTATCTCAGCCGAGAGTGCATTATTTTCATGTGTTCTACAAAGAACAAAAGGTTATGTGCCATTATTCACTTTATCCTCCCCCTTCCCAAACAATGAGGGGGCCTCATAATGTGCCCAGGCCTCATCAGAGCTCTCGGAAGGGCTGCTGGCTTCTTCATTTTCTGAAGGCCCACAGGTTCCAAATATCTGGGCAGGCCTATACTTACACAGACAGAAACGTCACAAGAAAAATTACTTCAGTTCATATCTTTCTAGCAAGAAACAATAAAAAATTTATCCCTGGTTACTGAATCAGCAACTTATGATTCCCTGTTCAGTTTAGGCTTTTGTTGTGGAGGCGATAATGTCTTAATAATAATAATTAAAAAAAAACAACCTCCAAGGAGAATGTTGTGCTTGACAGTTTGAGGTGAGCTAGCAGAAAACGGCCTACTGCATTTGACAAGCAGAAAATCACTCTGCTATGGTCAGAACCTGCAAGGAAACAGATGGCTTCATTTGCTTTCAGTCTATAGGCATCCCTGGTTAGCGCAGGGACAAATACAACCAGTTTGTCTTTTATGATTATTCAAGGCATTCAAGGAATTGTGCCTCGGAGGGGTAACCCTTCCAGTGAACACCACTACCATTACTATTTGTGAAGAAGAAACATTGCACACCACAAAAAGAAACAATTATTATTTTCTAGCCTTGGGAAGAAGCAAGTGGAACAAAAATAATGAATGTTGGTCCTCCCAGCAGCTGCTCCAGGACAACTTAGAAAACTAAATAGATTTGTCCAGTGTAGAAGGGAGACCACCAGCGCTCCATTTTTCATTTTGAGAACACACTTCATTTTGCGAATGGGGATGGGGGAAAGAAGCAATGCCAAGTTTTTTGAGGAGTATTTTCAGAAAGAATATTTAAAAGGACACTAGATTAATTCAAGTTTTGAACTGTGAGGGACTACTGCGATACATTCCCCAGAAGGGAAGCGAGCTGAAGATGGTTGCCCAAAACTATGGCTGCATAAAGCTAGTCACCATTTGTAGCTTCTGCCTCTGTCTCCATCACACCCTGTTCCTAAATAGCTCATTTGTCCCTTGCCAGGGCCCCTGTGGTCTTCCCCAGATACCAGCAACATCAAAATCATGTACTGTATTCTCTGCCAGGAAATCCGCAAGGCAATAAAAGTTCAGCTATTATGTCCTACAGTAGTTCCATCCTCTGGGCAGACCTTGGAAAAGTTATAGTTATAGAGACCTTTGGGTAGTGGGCGGCATATAAGTTGTATAAATGAATGAATGAATGAATGAATGAATGAATGAATGAATGAATGAATGAAAATAAATAAATAAATAGATCGTTTTGGACTACAAGTCTCAGATTGCGTTGGAGTTTTCTTTACAACCTTGCTTCCTGCCTGTAGTCTGAGTGACGGGAATGGATGTTTAGGGTTGGGACCAACTGTCTATTTATCCAAAGCAAAGCAAAGTGTTCTGCTTATATACTGCCCCATACCATTTCAAGTGGTCTCTGGGCAGTTTACAGTTTTAATTACAGTATGCAGGGTACACATCCCCCCCCCCCGGAAGCTGGGTACTCACTTTACTGACCTCGGAAAGATGGAAGGCTGAGTCAACCATGAGCCAGCTACCTGGAACTGAACCCCAGGTCGTGAGCAGTTTTAGCTGTAGTACAGGCATTTAACCCCTGTGCCACGAGGCTCCAGCACTAACTAATTCTTCCTTCCAGCTTCTGAAATTCAAATAGAGTATCACATATCTGCTAAATGTTCTGTCCCTGTCTTTTCTTGTTGTGGGTAGTAGTTTGTTGCTACTGATATGTTAGTTGGTTGCTAGTATGTGTAATTTCATTCTTTTTCTTCAATACCACACATTAAAAACCACAAGCAAGCTGTTGCTGTAGCATCTGAGGGGAAACAAGTAATTAAATAGCCCATAAAGAAAAAGAACCAGCCCAAGGCCATTTCATTGTAAGGGAAAAGGAACCACTTTAGACCTTGTTAAATGAAGATCTGGTGGCCATTCTGTCAAGATATGTAAAAGTTGATAAAACATATGTTATGTATATTTAACAGAATGTGTAAAGAGAATTGTAAAATGGAGGCAGTTAGATTCTGCTGTGTCATGATGGTAATCCACAAGTGTTAGAGATAAGTAATCACAGGCATGTTAAGTGATGAAGTGCAGGTGGAACTGATTGTAACATCATGATTTGTAATGGTTAGATCAGATTGCATCAGATTGTTAATTAGTGATTGCATCAGATCTTATGAGTGCTGATTAGTATAAAAAGCACTAGCTTGCCATTTGTAACTTGGGGACTGTTATGGTGAGAACAGTTTACCCCACACTCTGTTTGTCTGTTTGCTATATTGTATATAATGCTTGGTTGTTATGCTGTGTATATTTTTGATGTATATATGAATATATGAGTTTTACTCTATTCATTGTCATTGTCTTCCTGTTAGCCTAACTCTGCAACCCTTTATATCTGGCCTGTCCAATGCGTCGACCGCGGTCGACCAGTCGACCGCGGTGCCATCAGAGGTTGCCCACGAGGTCCCTGTGTTGGGGGGGATTTCCCCCGCCCACGCACTGCGGAAGTGCCTTGGAGCCCAGCTGGTGCTGGACTCGCTCGCCCTCTCCAGCATCAGTGGTGGCTCCAGTGGCGGCGGTGGGCCCAGGCCGGCCTACTGGGCTCGTTTGTCTTCGACCCCCTCCCAATCGCCCCGCCATCGCTGCCGCCGCCGCCGCCGTGCCCCCCCCCCCGCAATCGCCCCCGCCCTGTAATCACTGCCGCCATTTGGCGAACTGTGCTTCAAAAACAACCCACTGTCACAGGGAACCTTAACTCCACACTTGGCAGTATTTAGACATGGGGGAAACGTGATCTTGATCTTGATTTGCCAGAAAAGAAAGGCTGCGCTGTGTGTGTGTGTGGGGGGGGCGGGGATACATGCATACAAAGACAACAGCAACAGCAACCACATTTTGATCTTGACACCCACACTAGCCCCTCTGAGCGAGGCTCCTCCAAAACGCTTGCGCTCCCTTGCGCCATGTTTTTTGGACAGGGCAAAGGATCCTATGTGCTGTGTTCCTTCGGCAGCGATGCACCTCCCTGAGCTCACCCCAACCTCGGGGGTCCCACTCGTTCATTCCACCCAGGCTGGGCAGGAGTAACAGTAGCAGCTGCTCTTCCCCGAGCGCGGGTCTGTCGGGAGACAAGTGGCGCAAAGGAAAAGACAGGGGGCGGGGGGGGGGCGGAGAGGATCACCCCAAGGATCGTCCGGAAGATCCCCCTAAAGCCGAACCTCTCCAGCCCCCCACAAGGCTTCCCTCCTCCCCGCGGGCAGAAGGAGCGGGCGGCGGCGGGCGGCAAGGGGTGGGGTGCGGATGGTGTTCGCTCGAAGCATGAAGAGAGGGGGCGAGCGGGCAACCTGGATTCCTCCTCCCCCATCCCGCCAAGAGCTCCTCGAGAGAGGGAATCCCCTCCGGTCCAAGGTGGGGTGGGGTGGTGAAGCAAAGCCCCCTGGAAAAGCAGCGGCGGCGGCGGTGGTTGCGCCAACTCCCTGCATCCATCCATCCATCCCTCTCTCCTGCACTCCCCCGTGCCGCTGATGCGGTGCCCTCCTGGTGCCGGAGCAGCAAGCGATACCTCCGGAGGTGCTGGGATCTCTCTCCCCTGGGGAGTGGAGTGCCGCGACCCCCCGCAATCACCCCCGCCCTGCCATCGGTGCCGCCGCCGACCCTCAGGACACGAGCCCTTTCATCTCCCTTGCCCGCTTTCTGGCTCTTCGACGTGGGAGGGGGGATGGAAGGAGAGAAAGAAAGAGAGAGAGAAAGAGGAGGAGAGAGGGAGGAGGGGGAGGAAAGAAAGAAAGAAAGAAAGAAAGAAATTAAGAAAGAAAGAAAGAAAGAAAGTAGAGGAGGAGGGAAGGAAAGAAGAAGGGAAGGAAGGAAGGAAGGAAGGGAAGGAGGAGGAGGGAGGGAGGGATAAAGAAAAGGGAAAGAAAGAAAGAAAGGAGGGAGGGAGGGATAAAGAAGGAAGGGAGGGAGGAAGAAAAGGGAAAGAAAGAAAGAAAGGAGGGAGGGAGGAAGAAAGAAAGAAAGAAAGAAAGAAAAGAAAGAAAGAATGGAGGGAGGGAGGAAGAAAATGGAAGGAAAGAAAGAAAATGGAAGGAAAGAAAGAAAGAAAGAAAGAAAGAAAGAAAGAAAGAAAGAAAGAAAGACAGGAGGGAGGGAGGGAGAAAGAAAGAAAGAAAGAAAGAAAGAAAGAAAGAAAGAAAGAAAGGAGGGAGGGAGGGAGAAAGAAAAGGGAAAGAAAGAAAGTAAGTATGGAGGCAGGGAGGGAGGGAGAAAGAAAAGGGAAAGAAAGAAAGAAGGGAGCTGAGGAGGAGGAAGGAGGAAGAAAAGGGAAAGAAAGAAGTGAGATGATGATGGAGGGAGGGAGGAAAAATGAAAAAAGAAAAGGAGGAAGGACAGAAGAGTGGGAAGGAAGGAAGAAAAAATTGAAGGAAGGAAGGAATGGAGAAGGCAGGTAGGAAGAAAGAAAGAAATATGCTCGGAACAGATAAAATTCTTAAGTAGAGGTTTTAGTGTAGTAGCCCTCAGACACTTTTGTCTGGAAAAAGTAGACCTCGGCCTGTTCAAAGTTGGACAGCCCTGCTTTATATCAATACTGACATTTTATCTATGTTACTGCTGCACTGCTCAGTGGCAAACATATTTAATTTATATTATATATAACTGCCCATTCATTCAGTAGTATATAGTCTGTTGACACATTCACACCTTTTAAAGCCTCCTCTCCCTTTGCTCAAGGCTCCCCAAGGCTTCCCTAGAGGGAAAGGGAGACTGAAGAAGCCTCAGAGCCTAAGATGCAGAATAGAAAGCTTTTAAATAGTGTAAAATATTTACACTATAAAGTCCTTTTACCTGGGCACAGGGTGGGTGGCTGGGTGGCTTCTGCACGCCTCTAGAAACACCAACAATTCTTCATGTGGGGAAAAACCCTCTCTTGAACAAAAATAAAAAAAAAATCTAGGACAAAATGACCCTCTCTGGAAGGATTTGCTATGGTACATTTTCTCCTATTAGTGATTATTCACCCTTTATATAATATATTACAGAGATGCACAAGTAGCTCATTTGAAATATTTTTCTTTTGGCTATTATTCTATTATATTCTGGAGACAAGATTTACATTTTAAAAATGTGATTTAATGGCAGTTAAAGCGATCTGCGGAAATATGATCAAACAGAGGCTATGTGCAAAGTTAATTAGATGATCAATTTTGAATGCTCGTGCCTTTAGAAGAATTCTTTAAGCAAAGGCATATCAGAATAAAAAAATTGAACAGACCATATTCTTTTAATATATTGGATACAAATAGTTATTATTCACATTTTCTATATGGAAACTGAGACTATGGTCAGTCTAGCCCATCTAATGTGTATACCAATGAAGATGTGTAGTAAACAGGGATCATTTTATCTCACAAAACCATGAGGCTACAAGGTTGGGCAAGTTTAGTTCATAAAATGGTTGTGGAGACTAAACATGAAGGGAAAAGTCCATGTGAACCTTTTAGCAGAAATAAGAGACAATCAATCAACAAATAAAAGTCTATCTACCAGTATTTGTTTCTGCCTAGGCTTATTTGTGTGTTTTTAAATTGCATATGAAACTTTCCAGTGATCACTCCATGTGAGAGAAACCAAACCCTGGTAACTGTCTTCCATGTAGCTACTCACCAACTGGGGTAGTTGATTGTTCTGAAGAATACATGAACAATAAATCCAAGCTCATGGCATCCCAGTGAATCGTGTCAGAACACTTAAAGCTATAGCAACAGTCTAAAAGGTATGCCAAGTCACTCCACTGTGGGAATGCCAGAAACCCATAGTATGTCCTCATAAATAAAAACTTTGAGGGGTGGCTGTGGCGTTTACCTGTATGAGGAATAATGCATGAGAGGTGTCTGTGCTGATTGCTGGGTCTGTGCTGATTGCTGGGGAGTGGCCTGAGAGGATTCAAGGCACTGCTCAGCACTGTGTTAGTCAGATAGGGTCCTACACTTTCTGAAGAAAAGTCAGATAGGGGCTGACAGAAAGACCTGCTCTTGGAGATAGGGCTAAAAGACAGAGTCTGAGAGATTCAGATAGGGTCTGGTACTGCCTAAGAGAAAAACAGGGCTAAATAAGAGATAGGATTGTTAGAGTATCTGTTGAGAAAACTAAGTGTTAGAGTTAGTAAACTTAGGAACTGGGTGTGCATTTATTTATCTTTTTTAGTAATCAAACTTAAGTGGGTTAGAGCAATATTCCTTTTTTGTTTATATTTCAACATGTTACCACTGATGATTTTGATTCAACTTTGTAATCAATAAACTTCTTTTGTTTTTATTCAACTTGAAATCAGTCTGAAGGCTTTAATTTACTAGCTAAGCTAGCTGGTGGGAGCGGTACAGGAAAATTGGAAGCAGGAGGAGGAGGAGGAGGAGGAGGAGAAAAACAAGAATAATACAGGTCAGTATACTATAGATGAGTGATAAGAGCAGAACGTTGGTACAGTATGTGAAAATTTCAGGCAGATTGGACTTACATGTGTGTGTGTGTGTGTGTGTGTGTTTGTTTGTATGTACAAGACTGCTCTCTTTTTTTAATATGTCTTCTATTTGAAAGACAGTAGAGTCCACTTGGGATTGGAAGAATAACGAGGAGGAAAATTAGGGATTTTGAAATTCACAATCCTCAATTAGTACCCAAACAGTGGATTCAACAGACACACAGAATCACCTGACCACAATATTCTCTATTCAAATGAGGTGTATTGTATTTCTGCTTAAACAATAACATTTAATGTGATATCTGGACATATAAATTCAGATATATAATTTAATGCAAACTGTGGCCCTTAAAAAAAATCTTTTCTGAGGCCTTCCCTGATTTTAGTTATGCTCAGGTGGCTGGCCTACTTGCAGAT
This sequence comes from Phrynocephalus versicolor, assembly GCA_023846285.1. Taxonomy (NCBI): domain Eukaryota; kingdom Metazoa; phylum Chordata; class Lepidosauria; order Squamata; family Agamidae; genus Phrynocephalus; species Phrynocephalus versicolor. The sequence continues at coordinate 66,343,420 of JAHTLZ010003526.1, forward strand.
TCAATTCCAGTGTATTAAAAAAAAACAGGTAGGGGATGCCAAAATGTGCCAAATGCCAACAAGGTCCAAAATTTATGGGGCAACTGTAGAAGTCTATGTTACGTAAAAGGCTGCCCTAAAAACAGGGGAATACTCACTGAACTACAGCATGCCCTGTCAAGTCTTTCCACGCTACTTTGTGTATATGTGTGAGCAACACACACAGTGCACGTGCACACATACATTGCACAAGGGTGAAAAATTGCGAATTGCTAAATTTGGTGTCAAAAACCATTGCCCTCCTGCAAAATGCTTAAAGAGGCAGCATGTTTTCCTTTGTCCAGTAAATAATCTCACTGTTTGTGTCAAGCATGCAGGCATAGGTTCTTACTTGGTTAGAAATTTTGAATAAAAACCTAAGGCCCACCTTGCTTTGGGTCATGTTCTGAACTGCCACATTTCCAACTGTAGCAGTGAATGCTTGCTACTCAATGCTAACTTCACCTCTCCACTTGAGAATAACCCTCTTCATTCTAGGAGGCAGTAGGTTCCAGCCCACCTTCTTCTCTTTATTGGTTCATGATTAAGATTTTGCTCTGTGTCCCAAATCTTTGAAGGTAATGGCCATAATACACTTAATTTAATTCTCAAGTAAATTGGCACCAGGACTGGTCGACCTAATGCCCCTTTCCAAATGATTATTGTCATACTTCATTTCTCTGAAGGCTTTGTGGGGAAATCGCCCTGAGAACTGCCAAGCCATGAAAGAAGCTCACATGAACATCTATCCTGCATATTTCATTAGCTTTCTGGAGGACAAAGTAAAAGATGGGCAAAGAGGAAGATAAATCTTCTTACTACTAGGACTGAAAGCTAAAGCTGATATGATGTAAGAGTTAAGGAATTCAAGTGGAGCTATTTCACGAATTGAGAATATGTTTAGGATTCCAACCATTCCATTCTGTCTGTCCTTCCAAATTTCATTGCTCCTCTCTTCTGTTCTCCCACTGATCAGACCCCAGATCCCTTTGTATAATCCTTATTTGCTTGATGGGATCCCCCCCTTTCAGTCTGATTTCCCCTCTCCATTTCTGGGAGTTGGTGTGATAGGGATGTAGCCCCATCCTATTCTTTGAGATCTCTGCTAATGTCTGTGGCCAGCCCTTTCTTATCTGGAGGCATTTTCCCAATAGGTTCCCAATGTGTACACAGTGGTACCTTGACTTATGAAATTAATCATTCCGAATGCATTTTTGGAAGTCAAAAATTTCATAACTTGAAATACGGTTAACCATAGGAATGCATTGAAAATCAATCTGTTCCAGAGGATGGGAAAAGAGCAAAAGAAAGAAAGAAAGAAAGAAAGAAAGAAAGAAAGAAAGAAAGAAAGAAAGAAAGAAAGAAAGAAAGAAAGAAAGAAAGGGGAATGGATTAATTGGTTTTCAGTGCATTCCCATGGGAAGGCTGCCTCATCTGCCCTCAATCAACTGGCAGCCTGACAGACAGCTGATTTTGACAGATCTGACCTGTCAAAATCAGCTGTCTGTCGGGGGCTGTGGAGAGCAGCCTTCCGCTGCCACTGATTGTGGGAGTTTACCCTCCCCCCCACCTAGCAAAGGAGGGAAGCTTTTCACCTGCTTTACTGGTTTGGGGCAGGGGAAAAGCAAAGAGATAAAATCAGCCAGGAGGAGGAGGAGGAGGTGACAAGACAATGGAGGCGGCTGCTTCGATCTCTTTGCTGGCAGCCACTGGGCATTACAAAGAGATCAAAGCAGCCAGGAAGATAAAGAGAAAAAGGGTGATCACCGCCTTTGTTACCTTGCCCCGTCCTCACCATCCTTCTCCTCCTGGCTGCTTGGATCTCTTTGCAATGCCCAGTGGCTGCCAGCAATGAGATCAAAGCAGCCAGGAGGAGGAGGAGGAGGGGAAGGCAGCGGGCGCCAGCCACAACAGAAGGTGAGGTAACCCAAAGAGCCTTCTACTGTGGGGGGCGCACAAAACACAGCCCCCCACACACTTGCACTCACACACCCCTCCTCCTCCTGACTCTACAGTGTGTGTGTGTGTGTGTGTGTGTGTGTGTGTGTGTGTGTGTTGCCCATCACAGCACAAGGTTCTTTGGGTTACCCTACCTTCTGCTTCAGCGGGCACAGAAGAGGGGAAAGCCCTGCTGCAAGCCCTGCTGCCTTTGCCCTTTCATGCACATGCCACAACAGAAGGTGGGGTAACCCAAAGAGCATTCTGTCGTGGCAGCCAGCCCACACACGTGAGCACACATGCTCTCTCTCTCTCTCTCTCTCTCTCTTTCTCTCTCTCTCTCTCTCTCACACACACACACACACTCACTCACTCACTCACTCACTCACTCACACACACACACACACTGCAGAGTCAGGAGGAGAGTGTTTGTGTGTGCACACGCATGTGTGTGGGCTGCTGCCCACCTCCCAGCTTTGTTTTTTGACAGCCTGAGTGCTAAAGAAAAAAACAGCTGAGAGGTGTGGGGCAAGGCAGAACCGAGCAAGCTGCACTGTTTGAAACCCCCTGAAGACATATCTTCTTTTAGAATTGACTCTTTTGTTGGTTCTTTTAGAGGATGGAAATACCTGTAATAGTTGCACTGAATCCCTCACTTAAGATAAGTCTGTGCTATCTTTCTCACAATATTATTTCTGTGAACACAATAATTTATCTTGCAGTTCAGTAAACCACAAACCTGCAAAGCAAACCCATGCAGAAGAAAGTTACAAAGAGAAGCAGAAAACGAAGCAAGGGGAACCTAATTTCAGAGAGCCACACATAATGGTGTAGCATCATGGAGTTCTTATAAAGCTGCCATGTATGTAGAATGTGTGTTGTGTGAATTGCCCCTGCATTTTAAAATTTTCTTAACTGACTCAAATATATTCATGTAATTGCTGTAATACCATTTAATTGTGCAATTAGTATAAATACTATGCATGCAATCATGTGATTAGGCTGCGTAATTACAATATGTAATAATATTATACTGTTGCACAGATCCTGTTTTTCAACCACAAAAAGGGAAACATGGATGCAGTATTAAAAGCAGGTGTGTTTTGAAATGCATGAGAGGATATAAATATATCAAGGCGAAAAGTCCATCCCTGAGAAGATGGATTTGTACATGAAGCCCTATTGGCTCTGTAATAGTGGTTCTTTCTGAAAATGGGGTGTGGTGCTTAAAGAAAGGCAATTTTGTTTTGATTAGAGGATGAAGAGAAGGCAACTTTAGGTCTAAGCACCCAGAGCAGTACAGCTTGTTGGCATTTTTGGAATATTAGTCAAAAAGCCACACTGAATGCGTGCATGTCATTAATATTAGAATTTGTTTGTGGGAAGGTCCTACTTGAAGACCTGAACCACTTAGCTAACTCAAATGAAGCCTTAATAGAGTATGTGCATCATTCTTACTGAGAGAGATGTAGATACAAACAGCTTCAGGACCATATTTTCTTGTTTGTCCAGGATGGCATTGAGTCTTAGAGACCAGTGTCTTCAGAATCAAAACAGAAAACAAGCAACAGAATAGAATGACCTTCTTTCTTCTACAACTTGGTAGAACTGTTCCCAGCATCCAGTGGAGGAGCTTTGTTCCAAATGGTATCCTTCAGGACCTACCAATACTGTACAGGCTTTCAAGTGGGCCACTAATGTCTGTTGTTTACAATGGCCTATTACCGAACAGGATTGCAAAGGGTACTGTGATGTATGTGGTGCTACAGTATCTAATTCAACAGAGCACTCTGATTTCATCAGTTTTCTTCTTCAGGTTTAAAATTTGCTCAACACCCCCTCGAAAGGGTTAGCTCTATTAGTAGCCTATCCATCCATCACCTATATAAAGAATTCCCTCCCCCTACTCCAGTGCTGGTCTGTTTTAATAATGGGAGGTGCAAGTTAAATTTGGAAAAAGAAGGCTTACTGTATTTTTCAGAGCTTCCATACCGAGGGAGTGCCTCTATCTGCTAGTCCATATATATGGTACCAGCAAGATTGGCCTTTTCTTTTGTGGAGATTGTACAACTTCAGTTCGGATGAGTAGATTAATCTCTTTGAAAACACCATCACATTTACAAGTAACCATCTACCTGATGGATAGTTTCTTTTCTTAATTCAAAACATTCCCTACATTAGAATTAAGGAGGTAGAGCCATGACATAAACACAATAGTCCTTCCATATTGCTGTTATATGCCATTGAGTCATTTCTGACATATAGCAACCCTATGAGTTAGTGACCTCCAGATAGTCCTAGCATCCACAGCTCTGCTCAGGTACTGCAGACTCAACTATGAGGCTTCCTGTGTTGAGTCAATTGTCAATTCACCTCCTGTTTGGTTCTCCTGTTTTCCCAGTGCCTTTGGCTTACCACCGGAACTGTCTTTTTCATAGAGCCTTGCCTTCTCATGATGTGCCCAAAATATGTCAGCCTCAGTTTCATTATTTTTTGCTTCTCGGGAGAGGTCTAGCTTGATTTTATCAAGAATCCACTTATTTGTCTTTCTGGTTGTCCACAGTATATGTAAAGCTGTCCTCCATCACTGCATTTCAAATTAATAATTCTTTTATGCACTATTCAACTCCCATTACCTTTCAAGCCTAAACTCTGTCACGCAGTTCCATCAAACACTTGTGAGTTGCCTCTCAAAGAACCACTGATGGATGAACTTCTCATCCTGACACTATAAAGAATAATGTTATTATTTACAGAAAGAAACAAGAAAGAGAGTTTAGGAATGCATTGATTCCTAGCATTGTTCAGAAGAAGGCAATGTTTCCAAATTATGTTTATACCTCTGATCATTTAAAAGAATGGCTAATTCTCTATGCCTGGATCATATTTCAGATTTGTATGCTAATCACTCCTAGCCCTAGGCAGTGTGGTGTCCCTATTGTGTCTGCTACAGTTATGGTTTGTAATTAAAGAATTATTTACCAGCTATTAGCATGTCTTTGATACCTGACTGATATGTTAATTACACCTGATTGAGAATTTGCACACACATGGTTCCGTTTCTCTTCTTATTTGACACGTTCCATTAATTCCTTGTCAGTTGAATGATAATGAATATAAATCATAGCAGGGTTTTAATGAATGCTATAAAACTTAAATTTTAGTTAATAGCTTAAATTGATCCCACTTTCTATTTTTAAATATCCGTAACATGATTCATGGCTCATACACCTTGTTTTGTATCAACATAAGTTACATAAGCTATGAAATATGCTACGGATATTTACAAACAGAAAGCACACAAATTAAATAAGTCTGCAGTCCTGCAATACAGTTACATTCGTATGAAGTAGTGTGCTTCAGTTCTGGAGCATCCTGGTTTACTCTTCACCAAAGCATGAAGACACATGTGACTTGAGAATTCCTGTTAAGTTTTTCATTCCGGTCGGAGCCATTTCAGGAACCAGGAGCTCATCAGAAGAAATATAATATTCTGGTTTGTCACCGGGCTAGTGAACCAGCTCTGAAAACCAAGTTTTGATGTTGACTTGTGTGTTCTGCCCTGCCTCTGCATAACACTAAGCTTTTCATGCTAATGTGTTCCTGGTTAGTGAATTCCTTCTGCTGGTGAGAGTTACCAAGTGGGAGTGATTGCATCAGCATGCTTGCTTATGAAGGATAAACCACCATTGTTGAGAATTCTGGATTATCGTTTTGTGTAAACATGGACAATGAGTAAACATACCTATGTTACTATGTTATTAACACATACATTAAATGCATATATTACATGTATAATAATCCTTGTGTAACATAATACAGTAACAACCACAATACAGTTTTAGATTATATATAACAACACTTAGGAAAAAACACACAAAGTAGCACATGCATTTTAGATCCATTACAAATATCATGACACTCTTCACAAAATACATTGAAATCCTCACAGTTTTGATATTATTGCTATTTTGATAATATTTGCTATTTTAAAATAGCAAAATAGCAAATGCTATTTTGATAGTATATGCTATTTTAAAAGTTGCATTAAAATCAGTAATGGCAACTCTAAAAATATTATAGAACAAATGGGAGTTTGAGTAGTTCTGCCCTGTGCATTTCACTGGAATTATGTTGGTTTCCAGAAAAATCAAGCCCTCAAACCAGTTGATGGTCAACTTGGGGATATTGCCCTATTGACATTGCCCCCAACATCAATTGTTGCTGCAACAGTTGTAGGCAAATGAGAGCTCCAACAGTTCCACACTTAGACACAGGTTTGACTTGCTGGAAAGAAGCCATGAAGAATTTCCATAGGTCTATTCCTGCTGATGTGCTTCTCGAACACAGTCTATGAGGAGCTTCTAGCTGTGAATGTCCCCTTTCTGTGACAGTGGTCCTTCACCTCTGATTGTGGAAAACAGTACAGTACAGTGGCACCTTGCATAAAGGAATTAATTCGTTCCAAATGAAATTATGTTAAGCAAATTTTCTTTTATACAAATTCCCATAGGAATGCATTGAAAACAGAGTGATCCCATTTTTATGTTGTACAGATTCTCCCCATAGGCGATTATGTTAAGCAAATTTTCCCTATCTCTGGAATTTTTATGTTGTACAAATTTTATGTTATACAAGCTGTTTGTTATACAAGGGTCCACTGTACATGATGATTAAGACATCTCTGTAATGGGTAAATTGTGTAAATGTGTGTGTGTGTGTGAATTGTGCACGTTTAGGATAATGCTGTGCATGCATGAGTGTCTGAGCATGTTAGAGTGGGAGAGTCTGTTGTTGTGAGAGGTAAAAAAGACATATGTGTTTATTTTTGTGTCAAAATGTGAGAGAAAGGATTCATTCATTCATTCATTCATTTGATTTATATACTGCGGCCATTCCAGGATGAGGCTAATCCTGGCTTTGGTCTTAAAATGGTGGTTCCCTCTGCACATGTATCTTAAGTAAACAGTTGAAACTTAGGCTGCTTTTACATGACCCCTAAAATCTGCTGCAAAATGCTCGCAGATGCGGAGCATAACATTGTTTTTCCACCAGCAGAGGACTTAAAAAAAAAATAAAGTACGACCACGCCCACTTAAGCGCGACCCAGAGCATTTTACAAGTACCTGGTCTGGAGGAGGTAAAATCCTTGTTGCTGTTCCTAAGCATTGCATGCCTGGCTCTCCTCCGCTTTTTGTTTGTTTTTGTCGCCCCCCCCCTTAACAGACAGGAATCCTAACAGGCTGGAACAATTAGCTGCTGCTCACGGCAAGCGGAGGTGAGCCTGCATTTTTCTCTCTCTCCTCTCACCACAGACAAAAGCAATAGAATCAGAGTGTGGGAGGTGGGAACACAGGAAGCAGAACAAAAACCACGTTGGGGGGGGGAATCTGCATTTAAGTTGCCAGCGGATTTTAGGTGCTGTGTAAAAGCAGCCTGAGACATTGTGCCTTTAAAAAAAACCCTAGTCTCAGAATACAACTTAAAAAGGTTACTTTTTGGACTATACCTCCAAGAAACCCTAATCTGGCGTGGTCACAGAGCATAACAGCTGAGGCCTCCTGGGAAATACAAGATCCCCCCAAAAGTAATTACTCCAGGTTCTGCACCAGCAAAGCTGAAGAGCCTTTTGTTGCCCTTTAGCAGAGATGGAATGGGTAGCAGAGACATCTCATCCAGAACAGACAAGAGTGCTGAGGATCCCTCAGAACCAGGGAAGAGGAGGAGAGCATAAGTCTTTCGTTGCCTCCTGTCATGAGTCTTTTGGGCAGTGAGTGATCCTGCTGGCTCTCTCTGGGGATGGCTCATATATTCACCCTCCCTATTCACCTTCTCTGTCCTTGCAAAAGACAGTGTGCCATGTGGAGTGATACAAAAATACAAACTATTATGCCAAATAAAATGCCTGTTATGAGGGATGGAAGTGGGGCTTTAAGGCTGAAAGTTACCTGAGGGAGGGGAAAAATAGTCCTGGGAGAAGGAGAGGAAATCCCCACCCCCAGTGTGGCTCTCTTCCCTTATCTCTGCGACCCCTTTGCATAGCCCGGTGGTTACCTAATTGTAAATTAAAACAGATAAATAAACTGGAAATTAAAAATAAGACCCCAGTCTGAAGCATGCTTCCCTGTAAGTTAACACCAACAAAGTACAGAATAGGAAGATAAAAGTAAAGAATGCCTTTTCTCTTTCAGAAATTTTTATATATGGAATAATATTCTCTTCCTATTGCATCTTGGCAGTTAGGTGCTCTCCTGGTGACATCTCAGGGTACAGCCATCATCTGTCAGAGGCAGAGAGAATATTTTTCTTCTATAAGCCTTCTTCTATAGCCTTTCCCTCTTGAAAAATGATGGACAACCTTTTACTTTGATGGGGGGAATTATATCAACTTGGGGGTGAACTTTATGGCTTCTCCCTGGCCACCTAAGCCAATGCAAATCTAGCCTGTCACCATAACCCCACTTTGCCATGACAGAACTTCTGGAAAGCTACATAATTCAGGTATGCCGCTACGAAGCCAAAGCTTGGGAGTTCAATTCCCCACTATGCCTTTCTGACAGAGGGTGGACTTGATGGTCCATAGAGTCTCTTTCAGTTCTGCAGTTCTAAGATTAACATTTTGTTCTGGTCTTTGCTTCGGGGGTCACACTCCAGTGTGACAGAACACAGGGGACTGATATATATAGGTAGATAGATCACCTCAGCTGACGAAGCATAAAAGCCAACGAACGCCGCATACTGTCAGCATCTCCATTCTCAAGACAAAGCATGCAGGGAGATCTTTAATCTTGTAGCAGTCTGGCTCACGCTGAAGAACTTCCACTCATCATCATTATTAACGATATCGCCGAGCATTAAAGTTCTCTCTTAACAAGCAAAGAAGTGGATTGAAAATGTCAGATGGACTCCGTTTTTGAGAATTAACATCATGCCTTAGAATGGCATACTTTTAAAGCCTCTTCATGGGGGCTGATAACCAAATATCTACAGCATGGTTTTTGCATGGGCATAAAAATTGAAATGCTGCATGCACTGTAAAATGAATTCCAGAAAATGATGAGCTTCTAATACATTCATTTTTACTCTCAATAGGGTTGCCAAGAACTTAGGATATATGGAGGATGCCGAGTCAATGAAAGGCTGCTACAATTTTAAGTACAACACAGGAAGAACATATGGGTACACTTCAGAGAGAGTTCTGGGGATAGGATGGGGTGGAATACAGTACCCTCACCACTACTAATGCATATGCATCGAGCCACCCAGCAAGCCTATTTCAGCCATTACAAGGGATTACCCAAATACAACCATGTAAATTTCCCCCCAGATTTGAATGCCACCCCCCGCCGTCCCCACAATACACACATAATATACCCTAGGAGAATTCAAACCATACCTATCCACCACACATAATGCCTTCCATATATCTGAAGGCTCGCCCTAACCTGAAGTCCCAACCGATATAACCAGTGATCTGGAATGGTGGATGATGCTCACAGGTTGTTCTGGAACGATTTGCCTCTGATTCATCACTTCCCACTTGTCCCAGTTAAGGGCCAGCTGTAGAGTAGGTAGGAAAGTGTGTGTGACTCTTGCAGTTCTGCTGGACTCCACAGGCAGTTTTAAATTTTCCCTTGCCCGCCGGCCAAACCACAATGGAGGGAACCTTCAGCGGAGAGAATGCTGTTAAGGGTGGAAGGAAAAGGCAGGATGCTATTCACAGCTGTTGATAAGAAACAAGCACCCAGCCCTCTTGCCTGCTGACTGAGCAACTCTGCCATCTCAAATTCCAGCCCCTGCATTTATGTCACCGCTGCAAACCTATGGTTGGGATATCATGGAGAAGAATGGTCTTATGGTAGGCCAGAGTAGTCCACCATTGCCGTCAGCTTCAACTGTTGGTCTCCAGTGATCAGAAATGACAACTGGAATGCAGTGCTGGTGGTAGCAACTGGGCCAACAACACCATCAGACAAATGTGTAACAGTAAGACAAGCAATGCTGCAGCACCAAAAAAAGTGAGCCTTGTACAGTTGCTATTTTTATAAAACATCCTGCCGAAATGATGACAGTGTGGCAAATGAAGTTTCCACTTGAGGAAATAAAACCCTTAAAATAAATACTGCTCATGACTGTTGGCATTGGACTGTCTCTTAAGCCAGAACAGGTGTTAGATAGGTATTGCTACTATACATCTTATTCCTAACACCTTCCCTGCCCCAAGCTCTGCTTCCAGTGGCTTTTTCTTAAGTCAGACTGGAAATTGGGGAAAGATAGCCAAAGGGAGGGCTGGGACCTATCCTATCCTATGAGAGTGCTGCTGCTGAGCGATCCAGGGGTTGCCATTAAACATAGCCAGTGTAGCTAAGGGTGCGCAGTGTGTGTGTGTGTGTGTGTGTGTGTGTGTTGTTGTTGTTGTTGTTGTTGTTGTTGTTGTTGTTGTTGTTGTCATGACCGACTCTTTGTGACCCCATATCCATGGAGTTTTCTTGCTAGGAATATAGGAGTGTTTTGCCAGTTCCTACTCCAGGCGCTTACAGCATCTGATATTCCCTGGCGGTCTCTCATCCAAGTACTAACCAGGGACGATCCTGCTTAGCGTCAGAAATCAGTTGAGATCAGCTGTACTTAGGACAATACCAGGAGTTAAAGTACAACATCTGGAGGGCAGAATATGGGCCACTCCTGTTCTAAAGCTAAGAACATTATTTCCCATTGTGAGACAGAAGTCGGTGAGCCGTCCACAGAGGAAAAAGAGAAACAGGAAAGAAAGGACAGTGATGAAATAGAAGCTGAAATGAAGATGATGTGCATGAAAAGCAATGAACTAAGAAACAGGGAAAGAGGATGGAAAGGAGGGAGATTTTGATAGTGTGGGAAGAAGTGAGTGAGGGTCAGATCAAAGACATAGCAGTAGAGAGAAAACAGGAACCAATGGTTGAGGGATTCTTTTTGATAGACACATCAGAAGATGAATGGAATGTGAGAAAAGGTAGATCAGGAGAGGTTATAAAGCAGGCATGTCCAAACTTCGGCCCTCATGATGTTTTGGACCACAACTCCCAGAATTTCCAGTGGCAAAGGACTGTGGGAGTTGTGGTCTAAAACATCTACAGGCTGAAGTTTGGACATGCCTGTTATAAAGGGAACTAAGGAGGTAGGATTTCAAGCAGAATCCCTTGGGCAGGATGAAGGGACACAAACGGAGAAGAAAGTACTGATAGTGGTAGAGAAAGGAATCCAAACAGACAAAGAAATAATGTATTAAGTGCTAAAGAAATAGGATTGCCTCTTCCTATACCAGTGGCAAGTAGCCCCTTATCCATCATCAACACCATTACAGTAACCAGGGGCAACAGCAGATCAGCTGGATGGATCCTTTGTTGGGGTTGGGCAAGCATGAAGGATACTGTTCGACACCATCGTTAGTGAGAACATACCCACAGCACAAATAGGCAACCGAAATCCGTTTCTCGGCAGAGTTATAGTTGAAAATAGTGTAATACATAACTCCAGTTCAGAAAGTTTATTGTTGTTGAATGTTGACTATGTAACCAAGAATGTTGACTATGTAACCAAGAATGTTGAATATGTAAGCAAGCATGCAAAAGAAGTTGTGCCAGCAAGTAATGTTAATAAAAGTTTATTGCATTTTGATAAATCCCTGAGTTTGTCAACGTTTCTCCATCAGAACCACTAGTGGTCCTAACCAAACCCTCACACCCATCCATGAAGTTCAGAAGTTGATCTTCTTGCCTTCCATTGGGCAGGTGGGGTAGACAGTGGGTCTTTTCAGGATGTTGAGGCCAGTGGCTGGTCCACAACAGAACGCAGAAGGGTGCTAAACGCCAAACTATGCACTAGATGCCTCATTGCTAGAAGGAAAAAAAATCATTAAATGCTGAAAATGCCTCACTGTTGCAAGCAGGACTATTTCACTCCCGTTTGCAAATCCTAGGCTTTGTGGGTGGCCTTTAGGAAGTAAGCACAGGCTTCATTTGCAAACCTGGTTGCTTACTCATGAACGTCTACTGGACCAACATTTCTGGAGTACTGATTTAAAAGCAAAGTGTTCTGCTTATATACCGCCCCATACCACTTCAAGTAGTCTCTGGGCCATTTACAGTTTTTTAGCAACAGTATGCAGGCTACACATTGGCCCCCACCCCCCGCTAGCTGGGTACTCATTTTACTGACCTCCGAAGGATGGAAGGCTGAGCCAACCATGAGCCTGCTACCTGGGATCGAACCCCAGGTCATGAGCACAGTTTTACCTGCAGTACAGGCATTTAACCACTGCGCCACGGCTATATAAAAGGTAGACTGACTTTGTCTGCTTGGTGTTCTAGCATTAATTATGTTTAGGCCAAAGGCCAGTGTCACAATCATTTGGGATCTCTGCATGATGGAAATATCGTTGCACAAGTGGATATGGGAATCTGTGGCTGCCCAGATCTTGTAAAACTGAAAGACCACATCAGCTTTGTCTTTGATGAGGGACTTGTAGGGTGGTCATTCAGCAAGACCTGAAGAGTCAAAGATTCTCTAGCTCTGTGTGACAAACTAGACAGAAGTAGTCCCACCCTACGCTACTGACATTGGTCCCCATGAAGAAGCAGGGAGGAGGCTTGCAGTCATGTTTACCCCCCCAAAAGCAACAGGGGCTCAATTGCATAGACAGCTCCCCTTGCAACATGACAGGGCATGCTGGGATCGACGGTTTATGTACCTTTGCACCTCACCTGAACTTTCTCTCAGCTCCAACTTCACACTGTTTCACAGATGCTCTTAAAAAACATTGCTCCTTCATGGAAACTGTTCAGAGTCTGGGAAAACTGCTTTTTTTAAAAAAAA
>JAHTLZ010003526.1:66359084-66377542 GCA_023846285.1 Phrynocephalus versicolor
GAGAGAGAGTATTTCCCCATGTATAAGACTGTGTTTTTGTCTAAAATGGTTAAGACTAAAAGTTGAGGGTTGTCTTATACATGGAACTAAGCCAAGAAGAGAACTGCACGGTTGCAAAACTGCAATTTTGGCTTGGAAAAGTGGGGATCTTCTTATAGACAGATGGGGGTGTCTTACAGACAGAGAAATGGAGGTGTCTTATAGACAGAGAAATACAGGTAAACTCTACTGAGTTTCCGCTTCATAAATGTGTAGAAAAGCCCCGTTGTTCCCCATGTTACTCACTGTTGAAAACTGGCTCAGATAGCATGGAAAGAGATAACAGGAGGTCCTACTAAACTGTTGTTTGTAAGCAGAATGCTATCAATTTATTCCTGTATTAACTTCCATTCTAGGTTGCTCATTTCTATTAACCACCCTTTGCACCCTGCATGTTCAGTCATCCAGAACCCCGACCTCTCACTGCCAACTCAACACAGCAGGACAGAAATTGTCACCCTATGCTTATTTTACAAACACACTCTTGAAAAGTCGAGTGTGACCGAGCTGTTACTTTTCATATGAAACATGGGACAAAGAATGGCATTCGTTCTGCCACAGAAAGATACAAGACTTTCCATTTGGTAGCCAAAGGAAATAAATGACAAAAGCCTAGCTGTGTTATTTGCTTTGAAACCCTGATAAATTGTTTCTTCAGACAGAAAAGAGACATTAAGGAAAAGCACAAAATGATGGAGACAGGAAACCAAACGTGGTGGCCGGGAAGGAACACAGTATTTTTAAAAAATGTGATAAATATGGCTTGGGAATAAAGACCATCAAATATACCGCATCAATATGAAGAAAAGATAGGGCTGGCCTGAGGCAAAGGATAAGGTGCTCCCACTCCCATAAGCAAACTGACTATATTTACCTCAGCACTAGTAGTAAATTTAAACAGAGACTAACAACAATTGTTACTGGTTGATTGTTCACTGCCCAGAGTTCCCCTGGGAAAGTCGGGTGGTATATAAATGGAAATAATAAATAATAGTATAATTAATCCAATTTAGGCCTCCCAAACAGGCCACACCACATGTATCACAACCAAGAACCTTACATTTCTAGAATACGGTACCCAGACACCAACAGCTGTGGGACCATGGGAGCTGTCACTTTAAAAGGATGGGGGAAAAAAGCTTCCTATCTAAGGCATATGCAGTTCTCTAACAGAGGAAACCAACCAAGAGAAAGCGCTCAAGGAAAACTGCCAAGCAGCTGCTGCCATTGCTGTCACTGAATGCCATCCAAGGCAATGGCTCAAGTCTGGCTAATGGTAGAACTGGCGCTTGACAAATGGAATGGGATGCCTTAGAGCAGTGTTGGCGAACCTATGGCACGGGTGCCAAAGGTGACACTCAGAGCCCTTTCTGTGGGCACCCGACATCGCCCCTTCACAGGCACCCCTATTCAGGTTGAATTGCTGTATTGGCACTTTGTGAAAATTTAGTGGGTTTTTAATTGCAGTTTGGGCACTCGGTCTCTAAAAGGTTCGCCATCACTGCCTTAGAGATTCAAGAAGATATCCAGACCAAGAAAAGTCTAGCTAGGACTGGTATGAAGAATGCAAAGGGGAACAAACTAGTGTCTCACCCTGAAACAAGAAAAAAATTATCTGAGTCATATTCTCCTTCATATCCTTCAACTAAAAGGATCCGCAAATGTTTTACCCCCAGCTCTAGGAACTAGAGAAACCTCAGAGCGGAAGTCCCGCCCCGCCCACAAAAACATGCCGGTCGCTTGATCACGGAGCTCCATACCGAGATGAGAAAAGCTTTAAAATTTACTGTCTAAAGCCCTCGGAGCCGTGAGTAATGTACCCTTAAACCTTCTGGGGTCGACAGGGAAAGCAATATATTACCCTCGAGAGTTAGATAAGCCTGATTTACTAAGACTAAAACTCAAAGGCTGACCAGGTTTTTAGCCTTTTCATAATTCAGTTACAGGCATTACAGAGAGTGGAGGTTTGTTACTATCATACAGTGTATCCTGTAGATATTTGATAGAGCTGACTTCATCAATATAACATGTGGACAGAAAGAGTACTGGCCCAATACTGTATTGCATCAGTTAGGGCTAGTTTTATTGCAAGCAAACATTGCATTTAATTTTGTTTATTTACACCAATACTTCACTTTTCCATTAGAAAATAGTGGTCTCAGTGGCTTACAACATTTAAAACCTCTTTTTCTGAAGAGATATAAATGTTTTGCTGCTCATCCAAACGGCTTCATCAGTCTGAAGAAAGCTAGTTGTGAGTCCTCCATCTTATAGGCCACTTCGACATCTTGTCACCCTGGTCTGAAATAGGCTCAAGAGATGAACAATGGCCCGAATAGGCTCGTTAGGTAGCCAAACAGTATCAATAGCCTTAAGGTGAACAATGGCCTAAGGTGCTGAAATCCATAAAGTATGGGTCATTAGCTATAGCCTTGGTGGTGAGGCTTTTTGATTTATCTGGGCATTGTTGAAAGCACAGCCTGATAAGCAGAAGATAGACTGTGTCTAATGCCCCCACCTCTGTGAAGAGAGCGGTTTTCAATGCTCATATGAATGACTTCCCTGATCCCTCTCTCAAACCACCTATCTTCTTTGTCTGCAGCTTCCCTGACAGCATTTGCTTAAAAAATGGGCCCACCTCCTTTTAAGGCAAATTTTCCGATTGCTGAACAACTTTTGCTATTAACTTTCCATCCATGTATTTTAGTCTCCTGTCCTGTGAAGCATTAGAAAACAAGTCTGCTCGATCTCTTTCTGTGATGGCCACTCGTATCTTCCAAGACAGCTATTCTGTTACTTCTTTTTTAAGTCTCCTGTGTAACTCTACTAGGAGGGCTGAATTAAATCTTACAGTCTTCTGAATCCCAACTGATGGAAGACTATTTTTTTAGTATGTGATTTTCTGAGGGATTACCATCTCTTCTGGTGACACATGTCTACATCAAGTATCAGTTCCATTCTTCTGTGAAGGCCTTCTCTCCGGGAGGTCATTCAAGGTATATCACACGCACAAGCCTTTCCTTTCAAGTGAGATCAGCCTTACCAGAAACCTGGCTGACTGGCAGGCTAATTGGTGACCATGGGACTTGCACAGTCCCTTAAAAGCTGACACAATTTCTACTGAAAATGCACAGCAGCTAATCATGTCACCGAGGCCTCAGAGGCACATATTCAAGAAGATGCTGTCAGCCTTCTTCTTCAAGAAAATAACAAGGCCGCTAGGATGGGATGTGGGGAAATCCCCCACCTCAGCTTTGTGTCATATTTGCCCTATGTGGATTTAGGCTAAAAAAACCCAACAACTTAACAGCGGCAGGAAAACACGGGGGTGCACATGGGGGAAGCGAAGAGGGAGACACAGAATGAAGGAAATAATGTTTTCTCTTTACCTACAGGCAGTGCTGCTTTAAGGCTAAAGGGTGGGTGGCGGCAATTAATTCTCAGCAGGATCTCAACGATTGCTCTCTAAACTCTGAAACTGGAAGCCAAAGGCTAATTCTGAAATGGCAGAGGAGCATAGCAGTAAAGCATAAAACGATTCAAGAACTTCGGCCTCAGAAAATCATCTCTTATGCATCCCACGGCTTTGTGTTCCACCGTGACAGATCCCCTAGTTCTATTACGGTACCAGAAACCTGCCCTTTTGCATCTCTTCTTCTAAATGTGTCATTCAGGGAGTGCAATTCACAAACAGGGCTCTGAAATGTCTCTTTTAAAATAGTTCTGTCATTTTCAGGTGAACTCTGGTACTGGGGTGTAGGGTGGGGTGGGGGAGACAGGAGGTGCAGGAGCCCTCCCCTGGGAAGAGGTCTCTAGGGGCACTCCTTTTCCCCCAGGAAAAGGCAAGCCCTGCGATAGATCGGCATTGGTAGGTGTGTCTGCCTTCTCCAGCCTTCCCTCGCTGTGCTGGATAAAAGAAAAGCTGCAGACAGCTCAAGCCGGAGGGGAAAAGGATGGAGGAGGAGGAGGAGGAGGAGGAAACGGACAGGCCACTGCTATGGTTGGGACTAATGAGCGATATGTTTGTGTGCACACACGTGCACACATAAGGTTTATGTGGATTGGTGGGAGAGACAAGCTGGGTGGACCAAGTTGTGGGAGCACCAGCACACACATGCCCTGATCTTCCCAGAAAGTTTAAACTCCTCTTTCTCTCCCCACAGCACAGGGCTTTCTTTTTCCCTCCAGACAAACTCCATCAGCGCAGGACCTCTCAGGTCTGTGGCTCATTTCATCTTTTGTGTAGCCTGCATACTGTAATTAAACTATAAATAGCCCAGAGACTATTTGAAGTGGTACGGGCGGTATATAAGGAGAACACTTTGCCTTTGCTTTTTTTCTTTCAAAAATCATTATTTCTATTTTGTATTTGCATTTACAGTCACCCCCCGCCATTTCGAGGTTCAGGTACTGCGGTCCCGCTATATCGCGGGATCGCAGTACCTGCACCTCGAAGCTGCGTGGGGGGGGGGTGATTGCATCACTCCCCACCGCCCTCACCCCTCTGAAAGGCCTCGGAGCCACACAGGGGGGGCGGGGAGTGATCGCATCGCTCCCCGCAGCCTCCCCCACCCCTCCGAAAGGCCTCAGAGCTGCGTGGGGGGTGGGGGCGGAGGGGAGCGATCGCATTGCTCCCCGCTGACCCCCCAGCCTCTCTGAAATTCCTCAGAGCTGCGTGGGGTGCGCCGTGCCGCCCCCCAGGCCCCACTCGACCCGCTTCCGCATATCGCGAATTTTCAAGCATTGTGGGTCTGGTGGGTCCCTAACCCCTACGATAGGTGGGGGGGGTTACTGTAATTTGGTATTGACCACTGGGCTTCCCTTTCTTTCTATCAGCACTTGGTGGTGACATCAGTAATGGGTAAATGAGAGCAAACTTCTTGTAATCAAAAAGGCATTTCAGGAAATGGGAATTCCCACCTGTAATACTTACTCTGTCCCTTAAAAAGGTCTGGGTAAAAGGTGGACCTTGGAAATCAAGAACAGATCCTTTCCCTTTCACTTGGGAACAACCAGCATCCTTTTCATTCTACACCCTGCTGCAAAATCCTTGTCACCCTGCTCTCGTTATGGCCCTGTGACTAACACCCTAAATAAAAACGCTGGAAGGTTTTCTTTGATCGGCACAGACTAGCCTGCAAACTGGGCGGTCATTAGGCAGGAAAGTTTTTCTTTCTTTCTTTCTTTTCTTTTCTTTTCTTTCTTTCGCCATCTTTATTGACTGAGTACCGGTTTCATTACTGACCACTCGTGTCACCGTTTGGAACTTTCGCCTTTCTGGCGATAGGGATGCTGCAGAATTTTAACTCTAGTATTTTATTTGCTACTTGTGTTTTTCTGTTGTCAGTCACATTTGTATTATGTATTATTGTTGCTTATTTGGCTTTTGCCCCACTGTTAGCCGCTTAGAGTTCTGCACAGAAGATAAGCGGGATACAAATATAATAATTAATAAATACATAAAATAAAGTTACTAAGTAGAAAAAGAACTACCCCAATTAATAAGAAAAGGCAGATTCTGGGGGTAAAATATGCATTATATTTGTATAGTTTAAGCCACAGAGGAGCAATCTGGACCCCGCCAGGCATGTGTGACTACTTCAGTGGGCAAAGATCAGGGATTAAGGAGGATGCAAGTCAAAAACATATGGAAGGCACCAGGTCACAACAACCTGCTTTAGCGAAAACTGTGTACAAAGAGAAACCCAATTCTTAATAGCTGCATTTTGATGCTGGAATGCGCTTATGGAAGTCTGAAACGGACATGCACTGGAAATGGACTAGCCAGGCCATTATCTGGTTTTTAAATGGGAGACTACTAGAAGCTGCAGCATGAGTGAGATGCATGGAGCCCGGGGTGTGTGTGTCACTGAATGCAAAATTTTGCCTCGAGGCCAGATCTTCAGAAGCAAACTCGTTTTTCCCCTCCCCAGCAAATCCTTGAGATCAAGCCCAAAACCTTGTAGTGCATCATAGCCTGACTATAAACCACACTGCTACTAATGTTCATTTGATAGGTAAAGTTAGGGACCACGCCTTTGTTGGCGCCCTGGGATGCAATAGAGTTTTTAATATATTAATATGCTCTTTTTATATTATTCTGTTCATTATTTGCTGTTAATTGTTTTTGTATTGTAGAATTATTATTGTCTTGTCTGGCGCCTGTTCGCCTGATTGTACGCCGCTTAGAGTTCTGTTAGAAGATAAGCGGGATATAAATATAACAATAAATAAAATAAATGAATAAGCGTATGTTAGGTGGGAGGCAGAGGCATGACCCAAGCAATCCAATGCCTGCAAACTTTTGATACCCAGATGGCATGATATAAATGGAACTCAGGATCAGACTGAACCTTTTTTTAAAAAATCCCGCACATTGATATTTAGCATTGTAGAGCATACAGTATTCTCGATTCTTGTTACTTTCAAAATTAAATTTAGTGTTCACAAAGAGGTTACATTTCTGAAGTGCTTAGTAACTCACACAGTAATGCTACTAGCTGGGAAATGCAACAGTAAATAATTCCCAGTTTCTAAGCAAAGCAGCAGTAGCTCTCATTATTTAGTTAAGCCCCTGCCTGAGTGATTAATAGACATTATTCTAGCTGTGAATGATGAGTCCAGGGGAAAGACAACTTGTAGAAGAACAGTGCTGCTAATATTAGAAAGCCTGAAGACACGACCACATTTTGAATTTAAGAAATGACAATTTAGCACATTTCGTTATGGTCAAAGTCTAGTTTATAGTCCCGGTGAGAGGAGTCCCATCCAATCAGTGAGATTGATGCAAATGTTAATCTGCCATGAGCAGTTGATTTTATGGGTCTGTTCTCAATGAATGGCAATGAAACCGGAATTGGGTTTATGGCTTCAAATAATGATAACAACAAGAAAAACAGGAAGAAGCATAACTATTATGTATGCAGTTATAAAACGGGCATGCTTAACCTAGAAAAAATAAGACTTAGGGGCAACATGACAGCACTTTTCAAACATTTTCCAACCTTGCCTTTGGATTATGTACAGCGACCTATGGCTTTTCTCTCTTTTCTCCGGCTTCTTATATAACCCTTAGGAACAAAATCTGAAGGTGTTTGCAAAAAATCATTTTTAGAATGGCACATCCGCATAGGTAGTGGCTCCAGTGTCAGTGGGGCAGTGAATGTGCTCTGGGCCTTCACCAGTTCTTGGAAGGAACTATCCAAGGTGCTGAAACTTACCCTCAAAATAAGTTCAGCACCTTGGATGACTTCATTTAAAGCAGGGGTGCCCAAACTTTTTGTAAGGAGGGCCAGATTTGGTGGCTGACAATGTGTCCGGGGCCGGTTGCTCCCCGACCCTGCCACCCCACTGCAAGCCCCACCCACTGACCCATAAGGCCCACCCACTGACCCCTTGCAACCCCACCTGCAGGAAGGAAGGTGGGGACCAAGGGAGGGAGCGAGGAAGGTGGAAACCAAGAGATGGAGGAAGGAGGGAGGTGGGGACCAAGGGAGGGAGGAAAGAAGGAAGGTGGGGACCAAAGGAAGTACAGGGAGCCGTGGCCACCACAGGGGAATGTGTAGGTGAAGGAGGGGGAGGGAGGGCTGGGCTAGCCAGCTGCAGGCCACTCAGAATGGCCTGACGGGCCGGATTTGGCCCCCAGGCCGGACTTTGGGCAGGCCTGATTTAAAGTATGGACTAAAACCCAGGCTGGATTCACTGATCCACTGAGACTGGAACCACCACCTTCTAGTCTCCACATAAAGTAACTAAAAAGCATGCCAAAAGTGACCCAATCAATGGGGCCAAGGAAGATCCAGAGTGGGCTCCTTTTGAATCAATCAGCTTCAGAGCCCACCTCATTATCTCGCCTTTTACCTACATCCACTTTTACAAAACAGCAGCTTTTTAGGTAGAAAACATCACAGGAGTTAAAAATGACAGTGGAAAAGAGGGAACATATGTAGAAGAAGGTGATGTTCTGCACAGAGCTGGGAAAAGTTACATTTTAGGGCTATAATTTTCAGTGAACCAGTCCCCCCCCACACACAAAAAAGCTTCTCAAGCATTGGCTACTCATAAGGAATAGATAATGACTGCTAGAACAATGGAAGCTAGTGGAGGAACTGGTGATTGAAGTTATAAGGTGTGTGTTTTGATAAGATGAAGAATATTAAGGGAACATTCGCGAACAAGAAGAAATGGGGAAGTCAAAGATGCATTCAGTCTGAGAACTACAAAGCAATTGAAAAAAAGCAATTGAACTTGAAGGACAAGAAAATAGAGAGACTTTTCGTCTTCGCCCCCCCAAATACTCAAAGTAGCCGTTTTCTCCAAAACTGTCCTACCTTTGCTTTCCAGTTTGAGTTCTTCTGCAAGCAAGCTGTCTTGTCTATTGCCAAGTACAAATGCCAGGAAGGAGAGGATGAGGGCATCCAGGATCCCAATAATAGCCAGGATATATGCCCAGCGGATCGAACAGGCCCCCAGGGTGTACTTGTCTGTCTTGTCACCACACATCCGTTTCACCTCTTTTGCATCCCAGCCATCAGGATAGATCATACAGCCAAGCACGAGGCAGACAGCTAGAGAGAGAGAGAGAGAGAGAGAGAGGATGAACGAGACACACTTCATTTCTTGATATAATGGTTGTATTTCAGAGCTATGCATTTGTGGTTGCACTTTACAGTTTAACCTAGGAGCGCATGCAGAGGTCATTTCAAAGACATCCAAAACATATTTGGTATGGAGGAAGTTAAAATGATGTTTGTTAGCTTCAGCCCTAAAAGCTCCTCAACCTGTCAGTTTAAAAAAATGACATCATCAAGTGCTCTGACCGGTTTTCATGCTTTCTGAGTCTCTTGTGGAGATGGGCACGGACCTCGGTTCTTACACACGGCACCATCGGTGCTGCATGTTCCCTTCCCCCATCTCCTCGGCTGGATGCCCCACTCACCAGCCAGTGTGTGTTCCTCTCCCCCATCTCTTTGGCTGTTTGACCAGTCTCTGGCAGGGCAAGGGACTTCCCTGCCCTGACCCCTTGGCTGATTGCCCAATCAGACAAGGAGGCAGGACAAGCAAACTGGGACTAGTGGAACAGCTGACGAGGAGGAGGAGAGGAGTGTGCACCATATGGTGAGTGGGTCATTGCCTGGAGAGAGATGACCCTTCTCTAGTCTGTTGCAAACCAAACTGGGGGACGTGCACATCCATTGACAGCACAGAGCATCAGGCATACTTTATTTAAATCAAAAGTATGACCAACTCCATGTAAGCACACAGGCAGTGGCAAAGTGGAGCCAGGACTCACAGGGTCAAACCCCTAGGATTCTGTGAGTAAGAAGAACTATTGACATAGTCTGTCGTCTCCTCAAGTTTCTCTGTTCCTTCTGAGGTTCTTTGCAAGTCTCATAGTACTTGCGGTTGGAATGGATTCCCAGAAACAGTGTATTTTTGCAAGCCATCCATGTTGTAATGCAAAGCATTTGAGAGTGATTTGACCTTTAATAGGCAATTCATAGCCATTCACTTTACAAAGGATCTGTTCTTTTATTTGTTGATATGGTGCAATTCAGCTCTCTGTTTCTGGACTCTCTGGAAGGGGAGGGATAGCTATGGAGACTGTTACTATTGGCGCCTGGACTTCCAAAATTATCACAAGCCATTCCATACAGGTGGGAAGAGGAACAGTTTTATTAAAACATCTCCACCTCCACGGAAGCCAAGAGGAAGAAAGACATGCACCTAAAGACAGCAGTTAAAGCCTGTGGATATCCAAAGTGTGCCGTCAACAAAGCAGTGGCTTGACCCAGAAGAACAATGGATCAACTTGAGACCCAGAGCCATTGGAAGAACCAGGTCATTCCTTACATGGCTGAAGTGTCTGAAACACTTAAAAAGGATTTTGGGCAAACATCACATCCCTGATTACTTCAAGCCCCACCCCCCACGAAGACAGAGACTCATCCACCCAAAGGACTCAACACCAAAACACAAGAGGAGCAATGTAGTATATATGGTCCAATGCAGTGAGGAGTGTGCAGACCTCTACACTGGAGAAACTAAACAACCATTAAACAGGAGGATGGCCCAGCACAGGAGGGGCAACAGCTGAGGACCAGAATCAGCGGTGTACCTTCATTTGAAGGACAAAGGACCCTCATTCAAAGATGAGGATGTACACCTCTTAGACAGAGAAGATAGATGGTTCAAGAGAAAGGTCAGGGAAACCATTCATGTGTGTATTGAAAACCCCTCTGCCAACAAGGTGGGGGATTCAGGTACAATCTGTCTGCCACTTATTATGCTGCCATTTCATTGATCCCTAGACAAATCAGAAGCACTTCACACATCCACCAGGAAGGCCACAGCTAATGATACATATTTAATGGGTGTTGGGAAGGGTTGCATAGGCAGGACTTTCACGCACCCCAGTCCACTGTACACATAATAAGCCTATTCAGGCCATTGTCCACCTAATGGACCTATTCAGGGACCTGTCCACCTAATGAACTTATTCATACCAGGGTGATGTGAAATCAAAGTGAACTATAAATTGGAGGCCTCACCAGTAACTTTCCTCAGGCTGACGAAGCTGCATGGATGAGTAGTGAAACATTTCAGTCCTTCAAAAAAGAAGTCCAGTTGCTATGACTCAACTTCCAAAAAACACTCCTGGATGAATGAGAATCTTCACAGACAGTTTTATAGATAATGTCAAAGAAACCTTAACAAAACTTACTGAACCATTATGAAGGTGGTGGTGGTGGTGGTGGACCTGCATACAATTCCATAAACCTTCTGTGGTACTAACATGTTCCCTCCTGGTGTGTCAGGGATCATCTTGATCAACAGGCAGTGGTGTGCTCCTCAATGAAAGTGGCATGTCTACTTGGCCAATAACGTGTCAATGTGCCATAAGCCACATCTGAAGTTGCTCCATTCATTCTTCATGCTCTATGAAATCTGAGCTCAAATCCCCTTGCCTTAGCTATGTTACTCACTGGGCGACCTTGAGCCAATCACATCCCTGAGGCTAATCTCCTCCCAGGACTGTTATAAGAATAAAGTGAGGAGGAAAGTCTTGTGCATCACCTTGCTAAAAGACAGGTGAAAATAATGAAATGCAATGAAAATAAAAAATAAAAATAACAAACCAATATTTTGTGGTGGCTAATATTTTCAAAATGCTATCTGATACATTCATACTTTGCTACCACCTTTTAATCCAGATGTATGAAGCTGAAAAAAAGATCTCAGTGGTAGTGAGATATATTCCACAATTCCTTGATAAAATAAGCTTCTTCCTAGAATGTACTGTATTAGAAAGGTCAGATCAGTTTCATGGATCTTACACCCAGTACAACTAGTTGAATCACAAATATTATCTCAAGTCCTATATTTATTTTGTTGCTCCTTGAACTGTTGAATACGTTGGCTATTTTGCTGATTTGTTGCAGATGGGGAGAGGAAGGTACAAAATGGCACAGATTTGATTTTAGCTTTCAATCAGTTTGTTTGAAAAAAGAAAATACTGTAATTTTTCCATGTATGAGACTATATTTTTTACTAGAATTGTTAAGACTAAAAATTTAGGGTTGTCTTATACATGGAAGTAAACCAATGAGAGAAACACACAGTAGAGAAACTGTTATTTTGGGCTGGAAACTTGTGGGTCATCTTATAGACGGAAAAATGCAGTAGATGTTTAAGACTACTGAATACATTCAGCATGTTAAAAAATCATTAACAAAATGCAGCACTGTTCCGTAGTTATTTAAAGGTAAGCCTTAAACAATTTGGGAATAAGAACTAAGAAGAAAAATAAAATTTAAACCCTGCAACAAAAGAAATGCAGGGTTTTTTTTTAAATTAAACAATTAGAATGGATTTCCTCAATATTTTTACACAAACCCCATGTGATGTGAAAATTAACTTCAGATACATCAAGGTGAGAAGACATTACCAGAGGAAGGAGTTTCTTTCAGTTTGATTCCATGAGAACATGCAATCTTCTCAAGCAGTGAAATAATTCAAGTACATACCTATAGTCTTAAGCAAGAATACCTAACAAAGTTTTCCCTTGGAGTGCTTGGAAGTAATGATACATCTTTCAGATGCAGTTCAGCAATATTACATCTATCAGATAACAAGCTTTATAAGACATTAAATCCAAAAAGGATAGATAGAAATTGTACTTACTCATTCGTCATCTGACTTGAAAAATTGGACTCTGATTTTTTAATCATGAGAACCAGACATTTGAGCGTATGCAATAATATCTATTTATTTTTGCCCAGTTACTACCATTTGTGTCTCTTGCCCTCTGCCACCATGTATTGGTAAGGAACCAAATGTATCCAGGAAAAAACCCACCACACTTCATTTCTGCACTGATATAAGCTCTTATCTTTCTATAACTCACAGTCCCTACTTTAACATACAGTAGATCCCCTAGAATTGCTGGCGATTGACTCCAAGCCCCCTCCCCCGCAGATTCTGAAAGAGGTGGATAACAGAATTTTTAAAATTTCACATGCATGACACGACTTCACAACTAGAGGGCATTAGGGACCATGCTATGTATTTTTCCACTAACTAATTCACAGCACAGTTTCTGCCTCCCCCTAGTGGCCCCTTCTGGGAATACTTGTGAAAATAGATTTCTGGAAAATGCTTTCCAAACAACAGATAAGAAATAACAGTGTCATTTTGGAAGGACTCAGGCTTCAGTCACATGTTTTGAAAGTATGGTATGATCCTCCGAATTACTTCTTCTAATGTTTACCTTAAGTTAAGCATCAGTATGGCCTACAAGAGGCCTAGGTTCAAATTCCCACTTGACAATAACAACTCACATGAGGTCAGCACTGGTAAAAACACTAATTGACCATCCCATTCAGCTTGTAAGCCCTTTTATGGGTCATTATCATTGGGTTCGGATGATGCACAATAAGTGGGTCTTACCTCCTATGTAACTGTGCACAGGAGATTTGCATATTTATGCAGTATTTAGTAAGAATATGACAACAGAAAAATCTTTTTTCTTACACCACATTTCCAAAATCTCACAACTGGCAAAGGGATTTCTACAGGATGAAGTCCAACACAAATACCATTTCCATACTTAGGAATCCTTTTCCGACTGCCATGGATTCCACAGTAGTGAAAATAATAAATAAAACAAGTAGGGGGGAGTTTTAGAATAGGGAGAAAAAGAAGGAAATTGGGGGAGGGGAAAGTTACTAGGAGATATACCACATCGACTGGTCACTGGGGATGCAAAAAGGAAATTCTGGAATTAAGCAGGGAGGAGATTTGAAAGAACCCCTTAAGTCCTGGTTTGGCTTACATATTTACCAAACGAAAATGGTCTTGTGAATTCAAACAAGCCATGTGTGAAGATGCCTTTCCTTCTCCATATGCAAACTTGCTGTTGCTGCTCACGTCTTGTTTCCTTTCCCAGCAGGGCCGGCGCTTCCATTAAGGCGAACTAGGCAGTTCCCTAGGGTGCCAAAATGGAGAGAGGGCGCTGGATAGCCTGCCACTCCCCTGCCACCGCTGTCCGTCCCCCCACCGCCTGCCAGCCTCCCGTCGCCATCTGCCCATTGCCACTCGCCCACCGCCCCCTGCGCCCGTCGCCGCCCACCCCCTGCACCTGTCGCCATCCCTCGCCATCCGCCGCCCCACCCCCGCCGCCCCCTGCCCCGCCCACCCGCCACTCACCCTACCTCCCCGCCACTCGCCTAAGGCGCAAAAAAAACTAGCACTGGCCCTGTCTCCCAGCTTCTCTATCAAACTGGCCAGAGCTGCAATCTGCATCCTTGCTATTGTGCAGATATTTGTCAGGGGACCACTTCATGACTGCTGCCACTAGCCTTGACTGAGGGTCCAGTTTCCGGCCAGGTAAATTGTGGCTGTCATGCACAGACAGGTGTTTATTAAGCTACACTATGACAAACAAGAGCCTGGATTTCTGTGAGATCGGATTTTGTCTGTGCTTGCTTGGGATTTTTCAAAGAGCTGCCGTCAATGGCCAGAGGTCTTCTTTGAGGCTGGCAGCTGACAAAGCAAATTCATCCATCACACGAGGAATGGAAGTTGGAGACTTCAGCTCAGGTGCTGGGAATGGCACTGAAACCCCCCTGATGAGAGCAGCGCTCAGAGTTGCTCTTGATGGTGGCAGCAAATGGTTTGACATTGATGCACTCAGAAGGGCTCTTGTTCACCTTTTATAATATGCAGCAACCGAGACAGCTGAAAAGTTTGTGAGCTTGATGGGCTCATGACATCATTTCTTTAAAAAGTGCTGAAACGTTTTCTTATAGTCCCTTTAAGACATCTGATGGAGGCAAGAAGAGTGCTAATTTGATCACTGCCATCTTGTTTCCTAGCTGCAGGCAGATGTTTTCAGTGGCAAGCCCACCATATGAACAAACTTCTCATAAAGCGTCATGGCCTTTTCCCCATTATGATGTTTAATCTGAAAGGCAAAGGAGAGGAGGAGGCAGCACTCTATTGGTGCCAAGACTCATCAAAAGCTAGTAGTCCTGAAGCTGATTTTGGTGTAGGAATGCATTCAGGCTTGGGAAGACCTGAAGTAGAAAAGAGGAATGTAACAAATACAGTACTCAGATCTTCTCATTGCCTGTAAGGGGAAAAGTGTCTTCATACTTGGAGACATTCTTCCAACTGCTGGGAAATGTTTTGTTCTGTTCTTGCATGAGAGTGAAAAAAACAGTCCTTTCTGTTTTTGGGGGGTCAATGACATTAGCATGGGCGTGTGCGTGTGCGTGTGCACACACACACACACACAAGTCAGTTAGTACAAAATACATTTTGCACAAATACAATGTGTTAAATACAAGCCTTGATACAAAAAATCCCGCAAAGTGTTCATTACAGATTTCCAAATCATCATCATCATCATCATCATCATCATCATCATCATCATCATCATCATCATCATCATCATCATCATCATCATCAACAACAACAACAACAACAACAACAACTACAACTACAACTACAACAACTCATCTGGTGTAGGGAGATAACTTTTGAAGTATTTTGTTCTTATCTGCAAAAATAAACTAAATGAAGATTTACATCCCCAATAGAAAATCAGGGAGTGTCCCAGAGCCTGCTCAGAATCTAGATCAGCATTCAATAAGATTCTAGCTGGGGTCAAGAACTTTTGGCCTCTAGAGGCTGAACTCCAGCACCCATTATCCAAATATAGCATGGACTGCAGTCTG
Source organism: Phrynocephalus versicolor (assembly GCA_023846285.1). Lineage (NCBI taxonomy): Eukaryota > Metazoa > Chordata > Lepidosauria > Squamata > Agamidae > Phrynocephalus > Phrynocephalus versicolor. Next base: position 66,374,363 of record JAHTLZ010003526.1, read on the forward strand.
GGTTTGGCTCCTGGCCAAACAATATCTGTCCTAGAGCAGCTAAAGATTGGCTCACATTGCAATTAAAGCAAGCCCATTAAGTCAGCAAGGATTTGGTGAGCCAATTCCATTGCTTCCATGGGCTATTCTAGCTGAAATTCACTCCAACAGGATTTCACTCTGCGTAATAAGAAAAGAAATCTCAAGTAATGTAAAAAGAACGCTTAGAAAAGGGGGTGGAAGTGATTAAGTAAGAGTTCTGCTTAAAGTGTTCTGCTTATATATTGCCCCATACCACTTCAAGTAGTCTATGGGTGGGTTACAGTTTAATTACAGTATACAGTCACCCCTCGCCATTTCACGGTTCAGGTACTGCGGTCCCACTACATCAGTAGCTGCATCTCGGGGCAGCGGGGGGGCAATCGGGTTGCTCCGCGCCACTCCCAGGCTCCCCTGAGAAGCCTTGGGGCAGCATGGGGCGATCGGGTCGCTCCGTGCCACCCCCAGGCTCCCCCAAGCAGCTTAGGGGTTGCGTGGGGGTGGCATGGGGTGATCGGGTTGCTCCGCGCCCCCCCCGGCTCCCCCGAGGAGGCCTCGGGGGGGGGGGGGGGGGCGGCGGGGAGTGATCGGGTCACTCCGCGCCGCTCAACCAGGCTCCCCCGAGAACCCTCGGGGCCACGCGGGCGGGCGGGCTGCGGAGGTAAGATCCCGCAACACTGCCTGCACGCGCCGCCCCAAGACTTCTCGGACAGGCGTGTGATTGCCTCCCCCGCCCCCAGGCCCCACCCCACCCGCTTCCGCATATTGTGGATTTTCATGCATCGCAGGTGGGGTGGGTCCCTAACCCCCACGATCGGTGGGGAGTTACTGTACAGGCTACATATTGCCTCCCCAGCAAGCTGGGTACTCATTTTACCAACCTCGGAAGGATGGAAGGCTGAGTCAACCATGAGCCGGCTACTTGGGATTGAACCCCAGGTCGTGAGCAGTTTTAGCTGCAGTACAAGCATTTAACTACTGCGCCATGAGGCAGTGGAGAAAGACAAGAGGAGAAAGGAAAAACTGCAAAATAGACGAACGTCTGTCAGGAAATGAATGTTTCTATTTGTGGGAAGACAGAAAATATTTGGAGGGAAGGTAGCTAGGGAGCAGCAAAAGCAAGGCAAGATAAAAATTCAGAAAAAAGATGATGAAATCTTAGGCTTAAAAAGAATACAAAAAGGAAGCTACAGATGGGAAGGATGGCAAAGAGAAACACAAAATATGTCACTACAAAGCTGTTCTCCACTGCTCCAAATGTCAAGCGTATAAGATGTGGATCTTATTTTAGCAATTACTAGGGATCGATGTGGAGTGGCAGCGCCTACCACACACAGCAAAACTAGGGTTCTGTACTAGGCTGAAGGCAGGACTGTATGAAGTTCAGAATTCTTCATGCTGAATTAAATATGACCATCTGGTGTGATGCTATTCCTAAAAATCCTTGGCTTTCCCTTTCTATGGAGGATTGTTTCCTGTGCAAAGTTCGCCCAGGTTTTCCAGCTACATGGGTGGGAAACATAGCATTTCCACTTTGTGTGTGTGTGTGGGGGGGAGCTTCAGCTGCCCTCCACCACCCAAAAGCCAGATCCGAGCTGATTCGAGTTGCATGGGACAGACAGCGTCATTAAGTATTTACTTAAACCCTTACACTTTAGTAAGCAAATTCCCTTCTGTAAAATGGTGCCCAGAATCCTATTGGGATATTGCCCCAAGTAAATGAAAATGTGTGATTTATGACAGCAATTTTCAGTGAATTAACATGGTGCTGGTTGCATGCTTGGCCGTGTCCCAGCCACACAACTAGATCCATGAGCCATTGTGCAACTGACATCTTATTTAGGTGGAATTCACCCCCACAACCTGAACTAGCTCATTTACTCCAGAAGAGAATCCCAATAGGATTCTAGCCATTATCCCTGCAGTAAATTCTTGTTACCTGCTTGGCCTGTCTTATGTGGTGGTATTTCATGTCATCCTTTAGCCAAGGCATCCCTGTTACTACTGAGTTTTAAAACTGTCAGTGGCAGTAGATATGAGTTGGAGCAAGGAGGCAGAAGGGAGTTCTGACAGACCCCAAAAGAAACTATTTCTGTTTTATGGGAAGGCACCTAGAAAGGTAGAATGAAGGTGAGTGGTAACTCCAGGAATCCTCTCCCTGTCATATCTTCTACTCATAATTAAGAACGTAGCAACCCCACTCCCAGACCTAAATGAGCTAGGGGAGGTAACAAAGGAATGAAGGAACTGGCCCCAGAGGGTACAATAGGCCTTTTTTTATTTGACAAATTGGGTTCTTGTACACGGGAGGAAAGTTAGGGTTAGGGGAGGCTGAGTGAACATGGAGAGCCCACTTGTGGGGTACAGCTCGCCTGCCTCATTCCAAGGGGCGAGGGATCTTCCCTTTTCCTATTCTAAATCAAACTAGCATCATTTTACTAATGAACCAAGGTGCAATACAATGAGCTGAGCTAACAACAGGGAAGTGTTTAAGGAAAGGCAGAAGGACTGTTAAGATGTCTCAGAAACGCTTTACCTGTCAACAGCAGGCAGACAAAAGCAGCCAAATGTGTGCATTTGTGCCCTGTGTAATTACCAACCATTAGCAGGAGTCAGGTCCTCAAGAAAAGGAAAAACAACACAGCAAGCCAAGATGCTAGCCAGGGGAAGAGGGAAAAGGGAAGACTGTGACACACAGAGAATAGATGGTCCATAAAAGACGAATTGAGATAGGGTGTCAACTCCAGGGGAAAGGACCCATGTTATTCAGAGTTAACAAAAGACCAAAGGTTGCCAGGAGAAGAATGTGTTTTTGGAAAGTGGGTGATCCTTGATATTAACCTGCTTATTAAGAGGCATCAATGCCAAGTCACCGAGAGAAGAGGACCTGCCAGGCTGCAGAACAGATGGGACAGCAGTGACAGAGAAAACTGCCAACATCTGGCAGACAGGTGTGAGAATTCTGGTTGGTAGCCAGCCAGCAGCTCAAACATACCTTTGAGGCAATAATAGTGTAACCGGAGTGAAGACTGTGTTAAGGAGAGAGAGAGACGCAGAACACAAATGCTGAATAATCCGCCTGTCAACTTTTTCACACTGAAAGATCAGACATGAGGGCCACGGTCCCTAGTGATTCTCTCTCTCTCTCTCTCTCTCTCTCTC
>JAHTLZ010003526.1:66377552-66390396 GCA_023846285.1 Phrynocephalus versicolor
TCTCTCTCTCTCTCTCTCTCTCTCTCTCTCTCTCTCTCAATCTGTTTCAGCAACCAGGCCCAAGAGACTCCTCTCTGCAAGAAGAACTGGGCAAGCAGATGTGTAGCTGATCTTCCGTTCAGCTGCTAGTTTGCCATCACACACTTGAAACTGCTATAAAACTTGGCTTCGTTGCCTACAATGCAAATGGGGCTGCTCGCACTTAGATGAGGCTTTCTTAATATTCTCCATCTGCAGAATACCTAACCAAATACTTCATGCAGCTTTCTTATAGCTATTCCATATTATACCAGTGTGCTTCCCCTCCCTCCCCACAGTCTATACTTTGAAGTAGCCTAAGGTAGTCTTTTAAAAGATAACACAGGGAATATGTGCAATATTATGTCACAGACAATATAGATTAAAGTTTCCCCAACTTGTCTGGAAGTTGTCATGGCAACTGGTCTTCTTTTCTTGAGAGACTGAAATGTTTCGCTGCTCATCCAAGCAGCTTTGTCAGTCTGATGAAGGTTAGTGGGTGAGTCCTCAGTTTTATAGTTCACCTTGATTTCACATCAACCTGGTACGAATAGGCTCATAAGTTTGACAATGGCCTGAATAGACTCCATAGGTCAACAATAGCCTGAATAGGCTGCATAGGTGGGACTTTCACACACCCTATATCATTATCCACCTAACAAGACCAGTGTGTGTGTGAAATCAAGGTAAATTATAAAATGGAGGACTCACCACTAACTTTCCTCACACTGGTGAAGCTGTTTGGATTAGCAAAAAGTTTCAATCTCTCAAGAAAAGTGCAGTTGCCATGACTCAACTTTCAGATAAACTCACCTGGATGACTGAGAATCTTCACAGACTTTCCTCAACTTGGCACTACAAGTGGGACTACAACATTCACAACCTCTGTGGAGGTCAGAACTTTTGGGGGTGCGGTTGAAGTGCCACACTCTGCTCAGTATTGCCTCATTCTAGCACAAGCCCCTAGTCATCTCATGGACCATTGACCTGTACCCCTTTAGTCTTGGGTATTGCTGCCACTATTCAGGGTATCTCAGTACAGTTACTGAGTTCCAGACCAGATGTAATGTGGTAAAAATAAAATGTGTGTTTACCGAATACAGAAAGATGCTGAAATCAGGTTCACATGTATACAGTTACTTTAAAATTACACAAAGCAGTTCCATCAAATATTGATATAATTCCCTCACTCAAACTTGACAGCTCCCTAACTCTAGCCTATTCCTTCCCTATCTCTCAGGATGGATGTTCCCTCACTTCACCCTATCTTAAGCCTGCAGTTTCTCTATCTGAATAACTACCTCAGGTGGAGCAATTTAAGCACTAGGCCTCCACCTCCACACTTATTTGGGCATAAGTGTTAACCCTTTATCTCCCTTCCTGTGTACAGTCACATAAACTGTAAAAGGGTGAACGCTACTGTGAGGGGAATTTCTCTGAAGGAAAGAGAGTGACCCCTGCATGGCGCAAGAAGGAGAGGGATGAATGGCTGGAGAAGCAGAAGAGCAGGGAGAAACCCGAGGCACCACCCAAACTGGAGGCTCAAGATAGAGCAATCTTATGGAAGAGGTTTAATGACACTCTCAAGATAATAGAGGACCAGAAGGAAAGGGAAAAGGAAGTGAACTTGGCTATGGCAGGAAGAGGGGACGAGGAAAATTTGGGAAGGTCCCACCAATCAGAGGTGGTGGAGGTGGGGTTCGGAGATTGTAAAAAGGGGCAGCCACGTGTACTCCCCCCAGATTGGGAGTGGGTCTGGATGGAGGATTCATGGACGGGAAACTGGGAAAGAATGATGATGCCTAAGAAGGAGGCGGAGAGCTATAGGCGTCGGGTGCATAAGAAAGGTTGCTCCTATTGGGGCGAGAGAGAGGCCCACGAATATAACCGCAAAAGGAAGGAGATAAGAAAGACACTGGAACTGGAACAATGGCCGGCCAAGCTGCGGGAGGAGGCCAAGGAAGGGAAACTGAACACCCAGATGGACCTAACCCAGAGGGACGACTATCCCTTATGCTGCCACCACCAGAGACACCCTGGACCCAAGCTCACCTCAGACGTTGGGGTGCAAGTGGGGGAGCCACGCCTTTTCGAGAAAGAGGAAGAGACCAGTGGTGGGGCCAGCTCTCCCCAGGTGGAGGTGGGGAATTTGATTTCTCTTTAAGAACTCCTGCTTATGAGTTCAAAAACAATCCTTTTGTTACAGAAGTTAAAGATGTTGAAACTGTTATAAGGAAAAAGAACCTCCATTGTAGTGGAAGAACCAAATAAAAGTTCTGTTTATTTGTTTCAAGACATGCCTTCTTTGAAGTTAGAGGGGCAGGAAGCCTGGGCAAAGACTGAACCCTCACAGCTACAACCTCAAATCAGCATACTTGGTCACTATGGCTACAAGTTGTAGAAGTCTGGGACAGAAAGAGTTGGTGAAATGGAAGGGCATCCCTCTTTTTTTTTCAAAAGTCAGGTTAAGCTTGCAGGTACTGTTCCTCAGATAAGCATCTTGGTCCTTCAGTGGGGAAAAGAATTCAGCATATGAACAAATTTTTACCACGGTGAAGAGAAGGACAAAGACTGGTATTACTACAAGCATGGTCTGAAAAGTGGCCAATTTTTTTTTACAACCATACAGAACCCAGATAGTATTTGAAGAATGGAACCTTTCCCCAAAAAGAAGATTGCGGATTGAATGCTGCGTAAAATGGCACTGCTTTCCAGCCAACCTGGAAGGGAACTCTGTCTAGACCTGCTACAATGAATAAAACTCTACATTTGTTGCACTAGAAGTGATGATTTAGAAAGGCGCTTGTTCTCTGCTGACAGCGATGGAACATGGCACCTCTCATCTTTGACCTCCTTCTGGAGGTTAGGAAAATGAACTGCCGGCTCCAAGTCAGTGAGTGAGTCAGTCAGTCAGGTACGTAGAAATGGTGACAAGTTCATTTGGGAATGAGATTGCTGGATAATTAAAAAGATCACCTGAAAGAGGAGAGGGATTGACATGACTGTTCACATTCAGAAATCAATCAATCAATCAATGGCTGGGTCTGTGCCCCTTCTGTAGCAGAAATTCTGTCTCCTTGGGACAAAGCCCTAGTCACTGCCTTCAAACAGCAACGGCTTTTTGTTTTGAATTGCCTTCTGCCCTCCCCCCGTCACGTGGTCGCTGAAGCGATTCAGCATTCCACACTTGGGCGTTTTCTCAAGAACTGGTTTCCCCATCCGCACTTTGCTAAACCGCTTTTTGATCTGATTTTGTCCGTCATTTCCCCATCATCTGCTTCTATTTCGGATTTTTTTTTAGGGTAACGTCATGCCATTGTTCTTCCATTCTAAGTAATGTAGCTAATTTTACGCTTTTCCGAAAGCAGGATAAGGCATACAGAGGGGGAAACCCAGAAAAAACGGTGCATGGTGTCCGCAGTTTCAGCCAAAATGCTTCAAAAAGCAGTCTAGAAATTGATTTAAAAAAACACCACCCCTGGTGACCGTCGCAAGAAAAACTGACACAGTGGCTGAAAAGGGGCGTGGCCAAGGGGGCTCCGCAGAAAAAGCGATTGGAAATGCGGTAGGTGATTTTTAAGGCGATTTGACTTTAAGCAAAAGGCTATTCAAAACCTAAGTGCGGTAGGGCAGCTAGTTACAGCTCTACTGTTTTTCAGAAAACAAATGCCACAGAACTGATTCCAGTGCTACAGGGCATTTTCCTGAAGGCTCTGGATGCCTTGAGGCCTGTGTAGCTTCCAGAAAGACCTTATGATAATCCCTGGATCCTCTTGTCTACTCCGACTTCTGATCCTTGGGGATGAAGGCTGAGATGCCTGCTGAAAGAAAGCACCAGTGACTTATGAGGGACTCGGGAGAAGTGAATGATCTGGTCAAGAAGCAGCGTTGAGAAGAAAGAAGCTGCTGCTCCCGATAGAGCAGGACTAGACTATCCTACAGGTGAAGTCATCCAGTGCCTACTTTATATCTACGCAGTACAGGGCCATGCCTGCTACTGTGATAGGTATCTGAAACAGCTCATGGCACAAAAAAGGCAGTTGGCAAGGGCTACAATCCAGGGCCTCTCACGGTGTTTTCAGCTACCGTAACGGCCCTCCAGCCCTTGACTTCTGCATGCCACAAGTGATTGCTCTCCAGAGGATCATCCAAACAAGCTCTTCTCGGAGTGCCCTCTCATTCGGAGGTTAAGAGAATAAAAAGAAGACAGCACTTTTGCCTTTGTTTAATACTTAACACATTCTAAATATGTTTCTGTTAAGATTTTGTGTTCTAGTTCCTGAGATATTATTTTAGTTCTTGAACCTAATTTTGGCCGGAGATTTTGCATCTATATTTCATGCAGTGCCACCATATGATTATTGCTGTCACGCTGCTTTGTGATTTTGCTGCATTATTATTATTATTATTATTATTATTATTATTATTATTATTATTATTATTATTATTATTATTATTATTATTATTATTATTATTATTATTATTATTATTATACTTGGGTTATATTTTGCTTGCAAAGTAGAAAAGGGAAACAAATAAGAAAGGCAGCTAATTACTCAAAGTTGCAGGTCCCAGCCAAGCCAATAAGCTTCACTACCAGAGGTTGGAGTCTGTTCAAGAGGTTGGAGTCTGTTCAAGGGAGGCATCTATTTTTAATTCATAGGATACTATAGAAATAATGTCTAAATGCTAACAAACCCTATGTCTCATTGCAGAGTTTTGCATTCCTTTTTACTACACAGAAGAAGTACAGAGACTTGCAGAAAATAGCTACCAGTTATTCAATTTAAAAAATAAATGTAGAAAAATAAAAAATGGTTTTTAAAAGCCTCACTTCCCATAGAATGTGCTTATCTTTGCAAATCAGCACTAAAGTGCAAACAGCAGTTTGTCTATGACTTGCTTAAGAGAAAAGCACATCCCCTGCATTACTGCCTATCAGGCCGTTAAGCCGGCAATGGACTAATCTTCTCAAATTTGAAATCTGGCACGTCTCTCTTGAAGGGCACTAATTTCTTTTGTAAGACAGCAGCCCTTTGACACTACACTGAGGTATCTCTACAGTCCCCAACCCAGCCTAGTGTCTGTGGTGCCTTCTCACACTGGTCCCCTCCAACTCCCAGCAGGCCAGGCTGACTGACTTGGGCTGAACTGGGGACCAGGGAAAGGAGACATATTTGTGGTTGAATTGCTCTCAGCGTGACAACAAACTCTTTGCTTGGCAGCCCAGCTATGGCATGGACAGCAAGGAGCAACTGAAAAAGAGGAAGAGCAAGAGAGACCAACTGTTGGTCGCACTAGGAAAGACAACACACAGCTATTTTTTTTAAAAAAATCACCAACCCACATTGCAAATGAGAAAAGAACTGTTTTTAAGAACACCTTCTTCATAGGTTCCCAGTTTCTAAAAATATATTAAGTATCAATTGTCTAAGACTTGCTTAGCAGAACAATCTTTTGGAAGAAGCCAGGGGTTAGATGTAAGAAAGCAAGAGATTTGGGCGTCGTCATACCTCAAAAAGCCTCAGAGGGGCACATGTTCAACTTCCTGGTTGTGCCGACTGTCACATGCTGTTCCTTACTTATCTCCTCTCCAGCGCTTACTGTTCTTTCTCAGCAGTTCCATTAAGGGAAAAGAAAAGAAATGGACAAATAGGCCCTTGAGGTGCTGCAGCCGTATCATTTCATTCACGCCAATATTCAGCAGTGACATTTTACTGCCTTTCAACGAGAAAGGCCTTGCTGAACCTAGCAGTGAGAGGATGAGCAGCCGTCACCAAGGAGTTGAGAGACAAAAAATGATAATCTTAACGGCATTCAGACATTAGTGATGAGGGCAGCCAACCTTACTGCCTCCTCACTCTTTCCTGCCCTCCAAAAGTGAGGTCCAGGCCATTGCTCACAATTTATAAGGATGCAAATCTCTGCTTCCATCATCCCACATGTGTGAGGCCCAGGAGCTTCAGAAGCACTCTTGTCGTGCCATGAAAGAGCAAGGTATTTTGTCATGCTCCAACAAAACAAGGTAAGAGTGAGAATTTACAAAACAATATATATATATAAACCCCAAGGAACTGGTCATTCTGTCTATTCCCTTTTTATGTGCGGTTATTAAAGAGATGGAAGCTCTTTTTGTAGCACGATTCAAAATAATGGATGCGTGGATTATAGGGAAAATCAAAAACCAATTGAAACATCAGTTGGACTATTTTTGACCAGAAGTGGTCAGAGCTTGAAACATTTGCATAAACTTTTCCTCAACTTCAGCTGTTATTGAGGGAGATCAGCGTCCATGAAGGGGGTGAGTTCGGAGCTGCTCTAGTGCAACATTTCTGGAAGTGAAGGTTTTGCCTGCTTGCCCAGGGGACGCCCGGGTTCACTCACAATGCTTTCCCACTCATTGAGGAGGCTTCTTCTTTGTCATTTCCCTGCCTCGTCACTCATGAAAATGCTGCATGCAGATTGACCACCCACAATCTCCTGTTTGGACTCCTCATTCTTGCTTCCTCCATTTGAAGCATTTACGGCACGCAGGACGTATAGTAACGTTTTACAAAGCAGAGGTGAATGTAGGTCTCTTCTGATCAAGCAAGGGCCGAGACATCCGCTCCGGCTCCTAACAGTGCAGCAAGAAGAAAGGGAGACACTTTGTTCATTGCCAAAGGCCTGCAAATGAATAGCAGAAAAGCCACTCGGTAACCAAGGAAACCAAACAGCAGTGTAGCTAAGAGCTTCCCTGAAACTGGCATCAGGGAAAAGAAGCAAGGTGTTTTCGCAATGTATTGTGTCAGGAACATCAGTGTAACTCAGCTTAGGAAACACACCCACGCTCACGCACCCAACTATTGATTCAAGCTATTTTTAGGAACAAAATTCTCTTATAGGGCCTCTCATTTCCAAACACATTTTTTCAGTAGAGATGAGGGCAGAGAACATTCACTTTCCTTGTATCAGAACTAACGGTGAGGGCCACTTTCAAAATATGTCAACTGTACACAGTATTCCAGGTGAGGTCTGACTAAAGCAGATAGTACATTTCTGTTAATACTGCCTCATACTGCAACCCCCTTTTTGCTGTTGCATAATACTATACACATCACATCTTTTGCTGTAGTATCACACTGTACTATACATCAAGTAAGGGCTTTCTGCTTTCAGTACCATCCTTACCACTCAGCAGCAGCTCAGCTAATAGTTCATGGTAAAATTCTGACATGTGTTTCCACCATGGGTTTCTGGTGCTTAGGTTTTTGACACAGTCCCTCACCAAAGGGTGCTGAGAAAATTGCACAGTCAGGGGATAAGTGGGCAGGTCCTCTTATGGATTGAGAACTGGTTGAGATCCAGGAAACAAGAGTAGGTGTCAATGGGCAATTTTCACAATGGAGAGAGGTGAAAATCGGCTGCCCCACGGATCTGTCCTAGGTCCGGTGCTTTTCAATCTATTCATAAATTACCTGGAGACAGGGATAAACAGTGAGGTGACCAAGTTTGTGGATGACAAGAAACTTTTCTGTGTGGTAAAAACCAGAGAAGATTGTGAAGAGCTTTAGAAGGATCTCTCCAAACTGGGGGAATGGGCTGCAAAATGGCAAATGTGTTTCAATGCAGGAAAATGTAAAGTAATGCATATTCGGGCAAAAAATCAAAACGTTATCTATCAACTCATGGGCTCTGAGCTATCTATGATGAAATCAGGAAAGAGTGTGCTGGTGGACAGCTCCATGAGGGTGTCTACCCAATGTGTGGCAGCAGTGAAGAATGCCAATTCCATGCTAGAGATTATCAAAAAGGGGATTGAGAATAAAACAGCCAACATTATAATGCCATTGTACAAAACAATAGTAAGGCTGTACCTGGAGTATTGTGTACAATTCTGGTCACCGCATCTCAAAAAAGGCATAGTGGAACTGGAAAAGGTGCAGAAGAGAGCAACTAAAATGATTAATGGGCTGGGGGGACCTCCCTTATGAGGAAAGGCTAAAACATTTGGGCTCTTTAGTCTGGAAAAAAAGTCACCTGAGGGTGGATATGATTGAGATGTACAAAATAATGCAGGGTATGAGTAAAGTGGATAGAGGGACGCTCTTCTCCCTCTCACAAAATACCAGAACTAGGGGACATATACTCAAACTGAGGGCTGGGAGAGTGAGAACAGAAAAAATATTTTTTTTTAACCTAGTGTGTTGTTAGTCTGTGGAACTCCCTGACCTGGATGCCTTCAAAAGGGGACTGGACAGATTCCTGGAGGAAAAGTCCATCACAGGTTACAAACCATGATGGAGATGTGTAATCTCCAGGCTTAAAACTGGGGTACTTCAAGGGCCCGATGCAGGGGAGTGGTATCAGGAGACAGATATCTAGTCTCATGCGGTCCCAAACGCATCTGGCGGGGCCACTGTGAGATACAGGACGCTGGACTAGATGGTCTTTTGGCCTGATCCAGCATGGCTCTTCTTATGTTCTTATGTCCCTGGTTAGTGCAGTGTCCTGATCAGTATGCTAGGTTTAGAGGAGAAAGACCTGGACTCAAATCACCACTTAGGAGATCTTGGACTAGCCACAATCAAGGGTCTCTAAGACGTTATGTACACTGCTTTAAGGATTTTCAGGCCCCCAAGTGGTACAATTTTTTTTCTGACTCCCCCCTCCCCCAGTTCCTTGCTTGTGTGCCTGTTGGTTTTTGTTTGTTTGTTTGTTTGTTAAGGATACAGTGCAATAACTCCACATATTTCACTAAACTTCCTAAGAGAACGGCACAGGGAAGACCAGCTGATTTCCTGGCTGTGAGGAAATGCTTCAGTACTCCTGAAGGCAGCTGACACATGTAAAATATTTCAGCTTTTCCTCACCCTGAGGCACAGATTAGACACAGAGACCACTCTTGGCCCCATACACACTGACCAGTAAAAGAGAGCAAAGGTCAGTGTACAGCAGAGGCATCCACTGCTCAAGACCGCATCAAGGCAAGGGCAAGTTCATACAAGGCATGAAGAAAACATCTCTTCTACTGTTCCCCTTCATTGTCTGGCACACTCAAAGGCCAACGCTTCACTTCCTCAAAATAATGCATCATGATTGTGGGAGGAAGGGCTGGATATGTTGTCATATATTATGTACCAAATTCTAGCAGAGGGCAATGGTTCGAAACTTAAAATCTCATTAAGCAAAATCACTAGTTCCTGGCTTGTTGAGGTTACAGGCATCCAGTTTTTCAGCTATATACATACTGAGGAGAACTGTCTCAGAAGGGTGTTGTTCCAGAAGATATCTGCCTCACCACAACTCAAAAGTCCATTAACTAACTTCCAGAGTGGAAAACAACTTTGCTTGTTACATGGCAGAACTATTCAGTCTACTTTTACTATATTATTGCAGGCAATGAAAAAAATTCCAGTTTTGCTGCCTATAAACACTCCTGCTAAAAAGATGATAAAAGCAACGGAAAATGTACCCTTAATATAAATAATAGCAGGTATTCAATGCAGTTAAGTAGCTCATGCTGATCCTTCATATGCCAAAATTCAATACCTACTGTAAATGTATTTTCATCCATTCACTGGTTTTTGCCTCTGTTATGTTGTTGGTGTTTTTACTAACACAGAACTTAATTTAAAAACTATTATCCATATGCAGCACCTAAATACATATACAGCATGGAAGGCAGAACAAAATATATTCTCTCTTATCCATGGTTTTCCTTTTCCACTGAAAGGCCTGGAACCAATCCCAAGCAGATACCAGGGTCCTACTGTATCTTAATGTTTGCATATCACTGTTTAATATTTATGCAACCTTTCGGAGGACGTGCAGGCATCTGTTCCTATTTTCCAGGTACATGAGCCACAAGGTTTAGAATGGATTTCGAAAGTAGGTAATTCAATCTGAAGAGGCAAATGGAACGCATATTTCCAAAATGATCCAACAAGAGAATCCCTAGCACAGAATATCCCTGCCACTTTAATTGAAACAGTCCATCCATCCATGCCTGAGAAGTGGAACAATATGCTGTGTAAATGCCTCTGCTGTACTCCTGCTAATTGAAAAACCGAATGATGTTTATCAAGACCTGCTCAGGATGACACTAGGAAACCAGCGGAAATTTAGCTTCTGCAAAATAATGTCAAAGAAAATACCAGCAGGGCTGTTTGCTGCCAATAGTGAAATTTGCTCAACAACATTTGACTATATTAAAACATTCCCTCTTTATCTTTTTGTAAGGCCATTTGGAGGATAATTATGACTTTTGGTAGCCCGAATAAGAAAAACATTTAGGGTTTGGGGAAATCTTAAATACTCTGACTGAATCAAGAGGTACATGTACTTAGAGAACAATTTCGCTGCAGCTGGATTCCTAAGCCACTGAGGATCCTATCTCATGCCCAATAAAACCCACTTCAATCAGCTGGAAAATGTGGCTCCTAAAAGTGTGTCCTCATGGCCAGCGGGCTTTTTAAAAAAAGTGCAACCACACCCACTTTAGCACGGCCCAGTGAGTTTTCCAACTACCAGGTTGGGAGGTACTAAAAAAAATTTGTCGCTGTTCCTATGCGGATTCGGAAACACCTCTTCATATTTTCGTCCCAGTTGCAACACAGCCCTGTGGCTCCACAACACACACACACACACACACACACACACACACACACACACACACACGTCAGAGGTGGTGGCATGGGGATTCACCTCGAGAGGCCTCTCCCGCGCAGGCTGCTCTTTCTCGCACCTCCTTTTTGGAGGCACAAGCTTCAGATGGCGGCGCTTCGCTCCCTCCCCTTCCACTGAGAAAACAGGGCTGGGGATCACCCTCTCCCCTCTCCTCCCCAGGCTGCTGAAGAGCTGCAGCAGGCACCGTTGGGGGAATCGCTGTGGAAGCAGGGTGGTGTGTGTGTGCATATGTGTGTGGTCAGTGGGGTCGTGGGGACACAGGAACCGCATCTTCACCCACATGACCGTTACCGGGGGGGGGGGGAAGCCGGCTTTTATTTTGAGTTGTTTTTTGCCGGCTGTGGGATAGCAGCCTGAGATATCTATTCATCTGTTGCCTGATTTTAATCCCACATCTGTCTCTTTGCAATCCATTCTGGCATTACACCACATTTTAAAACAACAAACCCCTAATATTTATATTTTTAAAAGTAGCGACGACGGAGTTAATCATAAAACATTAATTGAATCCTCACATTTTATTTGATAGGGAGGAAAAGAACACAAAAGGCAGAGAAGAGAGCGAACAACCTGGGAATAACTTGGGAAACTAGATATTGAATTCTGCTCCACACTTCTGCTTTTGTTAAACCTAAAGAAAACCTTCCATTTATGCTGCAATCCATTCTTGCTCTTTATTATATTGCCTTAACCGGGAACCAGATCTACAATGATAGCATTAAAATTACATCAGAATATAAGTTTTTTCTTCCTGAGTGTTTTTTTAATTTTATCTCTGAATTCAGAGGGGAAGGGAGCATTATTGTATGAATTACAATCTGCAAATTATATTAGTAAGCCTCAAACATTCTGAATCGAAGCATTCCAGGTTTAAGATAAACGGATGACTTTATTCCGAAATCACATTGCACTCAAATTGGAGCCTTGTTTAAGCAAACCTGAATGTGGATAAACACATTTTAAGTTCACCCAGCCAGCAGATAAACAAAATTCCACTGGTAACTTCATTCAGGTGAAAAGCATTTCCTGTGCATATTAAAAAAGTACAATGCCCATCTTTGAACATGCTGGAGAGACACCTCTTCTGACTACTTCTGTGCCCTTTGTTGCTCTCACAAAGCACAATTTGGCCTTAACCATTTCTGCACGGTGCTCAGCACCGGTCGCCAAGCCTTTTATGAAGATCAGCTTTAGTACTTATAATCAGGTACTATCATGACCAAGGACAGCCAAGCGTCCAAGCTGGCCATACCAGGATTTAAGGTCAGAAGTTGTGTTCAGCAGCCTGAATACAGTTCCTACAACTGGGGCAGGCATTTGAACTAAATCAAAAAAGTGACAAAGCCGACAAGAGACAGAAGATGAAACAAAACTTGGAGCGTTATTTCTTAAAAGTAATTTGTTGCTGTTACTCACTACTGTATTTGAAAAGTAACTCGTTGTTTGACTTACCATCATGCTGGAAAAGCAACTGGTTGCATTTCTTCTTTTGAGACAAATTACTATCCTTTATTCTCTTTTGGGGGGAATGCCTTAATGTCAGTTCCAAGTTCCTATTGAAGGTAAACTAGAAAATGTTACATGTCACAAAAGCAACATTTATTCCTAGCTCATTCTTTGTTAAAAAGTATTGTTTGTTTGTTTGTTTAATGCCCATCTTCCAGAAGGAACTCCAGGCAGTTTACAACAATACAATAAATCTGCTGAGAGTATAGTGGGCTGTCCTCTTCCTCCTTTGGAAGAACTATACAACTCCAGATGCTTGAGGAAGACATCTAGAATCGCATCCTGGCCACCAATTTTTTGAACTGTTGCCGTCTGGCAGGAGATATAGGACTCTTAGGTCAAGGACAAATAGACTAAAGAACAGTTTTTATCCCAGAGCGGTATCCAAGTTAAACGCGACAGTTTTAGCACCATCCTAATCAGTTTTTAAGTACTGTAGTGTTTTAAATTTTGTAAGCGATTTTAAGAGTTTTTAATATCTTGTATGGTGTTTTATGTGTTTTATGTGTTTTGTATGGTTCCTTGTTTAGAGTGTGTTGTGGAACAGCACTCTAATTTCGTTGTGCATATCTTGCATATGCATAATGACAATAAAACTCTATTCTATTCTATTCTATTCTATTCTATTCTATTCTATTCTATTCTATTCTAT
>JAHTLZ010003526.1:66390406-66439420 GCA_023846285.1 Phrynocephalus versicolor
ATTCTATTCTATTCTATTCTATTCTATTCTATTCTATTCTATTCTATAATAACACAGTATATATAATTTTTTAAACTAACACAATAAATAATACACACACACACAAAAAAAAAAAAACATATGCCAGCAAGACAGTCTTCTTCTATTGGTAAATTAAATTAAATTAAATTAAATTAAATTAAATTAGTGGTTGCCAAACAATTATTTAAAGTGCAAGGTTTTTTTTAACATAATGTCTGGCTACTTTATTTAGTTTTTAAGCATCTCAGTTTACTGATTATGTCTCAAATGTTGATTCGGATGATCCTTTTGCATGACATTGGGCTATTTGAGGCCATTTTTTTCAAATACTAGAAAATGTTACTCATTACACAAAGAATTCACAAGAGCTGAGCAGGGCTACTGACGTCAGTACATTTTGGTGATCACTCATCCATAGGGTTATCATAAACTGAATGTGACATGAAAGCATGTAACAACATAGAAGTTGATGTAAAGAAGGTCCAATAAAAGTTGGTATCACCTACTCTGGGATAATCTCTCCCTGATACACCTATGTAACATCTATTTCTAGGCAATTTTTCTGCACCATCCATGAAGCAGGTATGCTTTAATCCTGAGGAAGTGGATTTCCTCCACAAAAGCTTTCTACTTGTTTATTTTTTTAAATGGTGCATTAAAAATATCACTTATTCTTGCACTTGTGTAATCTACCCACTATGAGGATATCAAGAAAGAGCCTCTTCCTGCCACCTCAGTATCAAGAAGAAGGCACATGGACTCAACACCAGCAGAACAGGACAGGAGAGGCCCTTCTGTCCATCCCACCACCCTCACAGGTACGTCTCATGGGAACACCAGAAAGGACCTTCTCGGCTGATGCGCCCAGACTCTGGAACTCCCTCCCACTAGAGATGAGGACCACCCCCATCTCTGCTGTCTTTCCAGAAACAAGGCAAGCTTTCCTTGAATGATGGACTACCATACATGGCTAAACAGACTTGTGTTTATAACCACTTATAACTGTGTGCATGTATCTCTCGTTATGGGATATGTTATCAACTGTTAGTAGTTCCCATCCCTCATTACTTTTAGAATAAACTCAGATGATCTTTGGATGACTAGTTGGTTGCCTTCCCACAAACCCTCTAGTACCCAACCTGGGGTTCTACAGCTTGAAAACGGATCGGTTTTTGATATTTTAGGACAGTAAAAAAATTTCCCATTCTTGTTTTGTTTGTTTTTTAATTTTGGACAGAGATAATATGATCTTTCTCTTTCCCTTTCCCTTCAGTTGTTATGAGTCTTCTTCAAAATAATGGCCTCTAAACATTTTCTAGAAAAGTTGTTTTCCTGCTGTTATACCCTAGCTTTTTTTGTAGCTGTTGTTTTATATACTTGAGAGAGTGTTTGTCCATTGGAACCTGTGGAAGGTGCTGCTAAACCAGCTGAAGTGTTGTGTTGTAAACATGCTGAAAATTTCAGGCCGTGTTGTTTTATTTATGGCTAATTGCTGTTTGAACTTTCTGTGAGTTGTGTTTCAGTTTTCAAGCTTCACTGCTGATCTGCACTTGAGATTCTTGTCTCGCTGTGAAGGGATTATCAGATATGCCAGCTCAATTCCCCATAGAAAACCACTCTGTTTACCTATGTGATTATGGTGACTGTGAGACTGTGGACTGTGAGACTGTGATATTATCTTTGTGCCTAAATATTAACTGCACTGTTCTGATTTGTGGTAGCCAGTCTAGAACAGCTGGGATGCTACAAATTGCCCTTTAGAGTATATGCAGAACAGTCCCAATTAAAGGTATCGTTGCCTGAATACATGGATATTTTGTCTCTATCCATGCTATTCAGAGGAGGGAGGCTGGCATTTTTAAGTCACATAGATATCTAATGGAAAGGAACTCGTTTAAGCATGCAATTGTGTTTTTGAAAAATGAATGCAAATATTTATGAATGCCCCTCATTATTTTTGATTTTGTTCTAAACTAAAGCAAACATGAAGATAAACATGATGAACAAATCTGGAAAACATTTGTTTTCATTTCTAACTCCTTCCATTTATTCTGCTTGAAATTTAACAAGTCATATGTACATAGGTAAGTAAGCAGGGCAGGAGGTATTTATCATTTTTGTGTAATATCCCTCACTGTTTATACTGCCAGAGCAGTGTGAAATTCATTAAATCACAGCGCAAAATGAAACAATGTCTGAAAATACTCATAAAAGGAATACAAGTGAAAATGCCTCATTAAAAACAAGATTGAACAATATCTTTTAAAAGTAGCATCGACAAAATTATGACTTGAGTGCCAGAGGTGAGATCCTCTAGAAGAGACATTCTGTAGTGAAGCCACCACTAAGCAAAAAACTTTCTTTGGTTAGTCTACACTGTACCCCTGGTACTGGAGGCACTTGACAAAGTACCTTTGCAGAAGATCACAGTTCTTGGCGAGATGAATTTCACAAAGCACGTCGGTCTTAGATAAGGCAGGAAGCTGTGTCAGAAGCAGAGGGTTGGGTTTCATGCCCCAACCCTTCAAACAAAGGATCATAGGTCATGCATGCAAATGCACTTCCTCTCAATTTGGCTCTCCTTCAAAACAGACATGTTCGTGTTTGGCTAAGGAAGTGGGGATCAATGCAGAAAATCCATGTCCTCCATGTGGCATTGTACAGAAAACCAGCAATGTAGGAAAATGGGAGAGAAGGGAAGAGGATAGGAAAAACAAACACAAAAGAAGATAGAATGCTGGCAGATACCAGACATGCTCTGTGTTAGCCAGTCAGGGAAGAGATCAATCCATATACGACTAGGCAGGAACACTTCAATGACATCACCAAACATGTAGCTTGTTGCCCTTCCTCGCCGCTGGAATGGCACCAGCAGCAAGAACCTGGGTATTGAACAACTCGAATCATCCCTGCATACAGGCAATGCCACTCCCATACATATATTGGAGGCCCAAGACGAAGATGATCCACATTCTTGTAGAGACGGGCACGACTCGGGAAAATGACGTTTTCGAGTTGTCGTGTGTCGGAGGCAGCCCGTGTCGGCTCGTTTCCGTTTTTCGCGAAACTTCGCAAAAATTAGTCGGTTCGTTTTTTCGTTGTCGTTATACTGGTTTTTTGGGGGGGTAGCGGGCTCCTGGAGGCACCTCTGTGGGGTGGGTGCCTCCGCCGGCCCGCTATAAAGGGAAAGTGGGCTCCTGGAGGCACCCGTGGGTGCCTCCTATCCTCACCCACTAGGAAGGGACAGCAGCAACAGGCTCCAAGAGACCCCTCAACATGGGGGTCTCCCCTCCTCACCTGCTGCTGCTGCAAAATGGCATGCATAGCCATATGGATATGCATACCATTTGCAGGCAGAGACCCGCTCAAGTACCTGATCCCCTGGTACGAGTGTGTCGCACCTGCCATGTCCCACAAAGAAGGGAATCGTACTTGCGTGTAGTGCAATGCAAGTACATCTGGCTATGGGCTAAGGTGGGTTTAGTCCAAGGGCTAGGGTTAGGCTAATGACGGGTAAGGTTACGGTGGGCTCTTGGGTTGCACCTCTGGGTGCCTCTCTGACCCACTAAGAAGACAGTCTGTGACGTATGGGTAAGGAGTCAAGGATTAGGGTTAGGGGGTTAGGGGGCTAGGGCAGGTTTTAGGGGGCTTTTTGGCACATCCCAGAAGTCTCAGTGGCCAAGTGGCCATGCGATTGGTGAGATGGCTCCAAAAATTTGCATGGTCGTCCCCTCCCACATGGCTGGCCAGGCCACTGGGCCAGCCTATCATTGCGCACTGCGCAGGTGTAAATAAAATAAAATAAAATAAAATCAATGGAGGACAGAGGAGGAGAGGAGAGACATTTTGTTGCAAGAAAAAACCCACTGCTACTGTGAAAAATCTGGAAGTTTATAAATTTCCGCGTGTTTCTGTTGTGCTTGTGTGTTTTTGGACCACGATTTCAAAAACAATATTGCGTTCGCCGCCCCATTTTGGATCCCCCGCCTGCACCGCATGGCATGGCAACTCGAGTCCGGCTGCCCAGGATGGGGGGGAGGCGGGACCACCCCTCCAGAAACAATCCCTCCGGTAGGTGCTGTGCGCCCTTAGTCAAGCAGGCATTTTTCTGCCTGCTTTTTGGCCCGGGAATGGGTGGGGGGGAGACCCGGGAGAGTTTTAAAAAGTTTTTTCCTGTGCCGCCCGTGCCGCTTGCTTGCGCTTTGGTGGCCGACGGCGAGACTGGGCTTTTTGCGGCGGGTGAGCCTGCGGCGAGTCCCGCCAGACCAGAGCATCCCAGGACGGAGGGGGGGAGGCCGGGACCCCCCCTCCAGACCAGAAACCCCCCCTCCGGTAGGTGCCGTGCGCCCTTAGTCAAGCAGGCATTTTTCTGCCTGCTTTTTGGCCCTGGAATGGGTGGGGGGGAGACCCGGGAGAGTTTTAAAAAGTTTTTTCCTGTGCCGCCCGTGCCGCTTGCTTGCGCTTTGGCGGCCGGCGGCGAGACTGGGCTTTTTGCGGCGGGCGAGCCTGCGGCGAGTCCCACCAGACCAGAGCATCCCAGGACGGAGGGGGGGAGGCCGGGACCCCCCCTCCAGACCAGAAACCCCCCCTCCGGTAGGTGCCGTGCGCCCTTAGTCAAGCAGGCATTTTTCTGCCTGCTTTTTGGCCCGGGAATGGGTGGGGGGGAGACCCGGGAGAGTTTAAAAAAGTTTTTTCCTGTGCCGCCCGTGCCGCTTGTTTGCGCTTTGGCGGCCGGCGGCGAGACTGGGCTTTTTGCGGCAGGCGAGTCCCACCACCAGAGCATCCCAGGACGGAGGAGGGGGGGAGCCCGGGCGGGGACCTCCAGAAACCACCCCTCTGGTAGGTGCCCTGAGGCACGGCAGGCATATTTCCGCCTGCTTTTTGGCCGGGAACCGGGTTTTTTAACTTTTAAAAACTTTTTTTCTGTGCCGCTTGGCATCGCGCGCGATCGCGCGATGCAAGTAACGAGGACGACAAATCAGACCAAATTGTTCGTTCGTCGGTTCGAGCTCGAAGTCTGGCGGAGTAATTCCCGTTACCATTTCCGTAGAGTAACGGAACCGAGTAACGGAAACGGAAACGGAAATACCGCTAAGTCGTGCCCATCTCTACATTCTTGTATTTCCATTCACCATGTAGGGGTGTGAAAGCTAGACATTAAAGAAAGCGGAGAGGGAGAAAATTGATTCACTTGAAATATGGTGCTGGAGGAGAGCTTTGCTGATACCCTGGACTGCCAGAAAGACAAACAAGTGACTCCTGGATCAAATCAAGCCTGAACAATCTCTGGAGGCAAACAATGTTGGAACTGAGGCAGTCCTACTTTGGGTATATCATGAGAAGGCAGGATTCTTGTCTGGAATAGACAATAATGTTGGGAAAGCCTGACGGCAGCAGGAAAAGAGGAGGAGGAAATATCAGATGGATTGACTCCTTAAAGAAAGCCACAGGCTTGAGGATAGGACGTTTTAGGGATCACTCATTCATGGGGCTAACACAAGTCAGGTATGCCTTGATAACACATAACAACATAACACTCATACATGCATTTACAAGTGGCTACTCTTTTTGCAGGATTAAAACGTGGGGGTTGAAGAATGGGCAGCCAAATATACCCCCACCCTATCCCAAAAAGATCCACAGTCCTTAAATGATCAAAACATTTATTGATACAAGGGATGGGCACAAAACAAAAAAATAATGTTTTTTTTGTTTCATTTTGTGCCCACCGCCATCTTGTTTTGTTTCTTATGAAATTTTTGTAAAAGTTTCGTATGAAACGAAATGGCTCCCCTGGGTCCTAGAGGCACCAGATTTGGTGCCTGGGACTCCGGGAGCCATTTTTAAAGGGCTCCTGCTGAGCTGTTATCGGCTGGACCGCTTTAAACCTGACCCAGTCGGCACCAGGAGGATCCCCTGGTGCTGACTGGGCCAGGTTTAAAGAGGTCCAGACACTGACAGCTCAGCAGGAGCCTGAAAATGATGGAATGAATCGGTTCATTTCAATGGAAAAACAACCGTTTCGTTTTGTCTACAACAAAATGCTGCTTCCTCGTTTCATTCCATTACGTAATGACGAAACGGCATTTCATTTTTCGTTTCCTGCCCATCCCTAATTGGTACCAACAAAAATTCTACAAGGTTAAATCAGCTTTTGAATTCTCCAGAGCTCTTCACCAGATTAGCTAATGTGTGTTTGGGGGGCAGGGCGGGGCGGGGATACAGTAATGGGGCAGTGAGGGACCATGGAAATCCAAATATTTGTCTAGCTGTTTCAGCTGTACAGGGTATAGTTCAACTCAGTCCCAAAAGAGAGATGGCCGAGTTACTGACAGATATGCAGATTTGGGATAACGCCTTGCAATCCATGTTGAAATGGAGAGGAAATTGTGAGTAACCTCTCTGAAAGGCAGGGTTGGCTGACACTGAACCAGAGATCTGTCTCTAGCTTGAAGAGAAACATATAGATTCATGAAGCAGCAAAGTTCAAAAATTCCCCACAGTTTACCGTGTATGTAAGCAAAACCGGTGATTAATTTTAGATGGCACACTAGGTCAAACTGTGAATATTATATAGCTGGAGAGGTGGAAACCTCATCAAAGACTATCTCAAGGTGGTAAAAAAATTGTCTTCCTCTGGTCCTAGATTCTGCCCTGAGTGGGATTATGTAGCCAATGTAGCTCCCTCATTTTAAATATCCATCCTACATTTTAAAATATCCATTAAAATATGAAATGATAGAAAACAAAAATATGAAATGATAGAAAACAAAAATGTTATGATAGCTTAAAGACTGTTATATTTCCATTTAGGTTTTTGTGGCTACATCCTTCAGACACTGCTGAAAGCTTGTACTGAAACATAAGAGCCTTTAGGTTACGGGATAGCTCAGTGACTTAAGCATCAGCCTGTAGAGCCAGACGTTGCGAGTTCAATTCCTCACTGTGCCTCTTTGAGAGGAACCTGACTCAATGATCCATAGGATCCCTTCCAGCTGATGCAATTCCAAGACGACAATGAAAAAACTTTTATTTTCTATTCCTTATTTTTGGTTTTGCTTGCACAGACTAACTTGGCTAATTCTTGCCCCAAAATTAATTGTTTCACGTTTCCCAAAAGCAGCCAAAATTGGGACATTTGGTTACTTAAAAACGAATGCAGCGAGAAATCCATCTATGGTACAAAGTGGTGGAGTTTTGTTTGGAAATTTGCGCACCATCTGTAGTTTGTATTATTGGGAGGGGCTTTTCTGCACTGGAGTGATTGTCTATCCAGCATCACCAACCATTCCTTCCAGCCTTTGAATTCAAAGGCAGCTCTGTGTCTCTGCTGAGGGTGCTTTCCCCTCTTGTCAGTCTATTGGTAGCCGTTGTTGGTTGCAATCAATCTGTCCAGTTGATTGCTAAGAATGTGCGCAGTAAAGAAAATAGTGTATACATGTTTGTAATTTCAAGGAACTGAATTTCTCCTTTGTGAGTCTCTGTACTTTTACCGCATAGCAAAAGAAATGTTACTCGAAATTCAAAACTATTCAACATTAAACACACACTTCCATCACCTCAATAACCACACCACAGCAGAGCACAAGGCACAGCACAAACACGTACAGGAAGTATTATGAGCTTCCTCCTTTACCATTTAGTAACATCAGACTTTTTTTGGACTAATGTTCCCAGAATTCCCCTGATGGAATGGAACTGCACATGGAATAGCTGGTATTTCAAGCGATTCCTATTGTTATGCCCTTTACTGGAGGCGTAATTCACAAACTCCATGTAGAGGCATAAAGCCCTGTTGTTTGCAATAACTTGCATAACTGAAAGCAGGAGTCTGCCTGAACAAACTCAGAGCGTTCTGGAAACTGAACAATTAAACTCTGTTTAAAACAGAACCGTACTCTTTCTGTTTTCCTCCAAGCCCAAAGTGAACATCCAGTTTATCAGTAGAAACAGATTGTTGTTGATAAACTGGTACTGAAGAATAAGGTTAACAAAACCATGTAACGGGATGTCCACTTTTTTAAAAAAAAAAGTTTCCTGCTCTATTATTTTAAAACAATTGTCGGAAAAGTAATTACTAGTTTCTAGTTTGTTATAATAATTTATAACCAAGTCCTTCTGTGGAACCATAAAAAAATTCCTCCAGACAAGAAACTAGTTGACGAAGACGTCATCGTGGTGATAACCATATCTTTATTTAAAGCATTTAACAACTGTTCTACACGTCCACAAAAGCTTATATTAAAATATAATAGTCCTAGAGATGCCACATGTTTTTGTCTTGCTTTGCTTTCCTTTGCTCCCTTGGATTTTGCCTGAAAACTGTACAAGATGTATGTCTAATTTTAATGGGGGGGGGCATCAAATATAACACAAAAAACCAGGAACAGCAGGATAGCTCAGTGGCTGAGGCGCATGGCTATGGGGCCACAGTCCAATTCCCCACAGTGCCTCCTTGAGAGGGGCTGGACCCAGAGACCCCATAGGGTCCCTCCCAGCTCCGCAGTTCAACGGTCGGTAAAATGAATACCCAGCTTGCTGGGGAGGCAATGTGTAGCCTGCATTCTGTAATTAAAACTGTAAACCGCCCAGAGACTACTTGAAGTGGTATGGGGTGGTATATAAGCAGAACACTTTTATTATTAATATACCAGTTCTCTTACCTGAAACAAAGAACTACACAAGCAGCAATCTGAGAGAATTAAGTGTCTGCATAAATAAGCTGGCATTAGTAAAGCATATGTCTGTGAAGACCGGCAACGTTCTTCAAAATATAACATGCCCAGCTTCCTTAATCTGTCCCCCCTCCCATTCACATTTCTTCTCTGCTTAGCAAGTGAACGATTTTCAAGTATTTCACTGTTGAGATGCTCAAGAACTTTGGTTTGGTGCAAGTGCTGAAAGGGAGCAAACAATTTCCCCCTCTAATTTTCATGGCTAACTTTCCTAATGCTTTATGCACAGTCTCCTACATTAATTCAGATTGCCATTCTGTGCACTTTTCCTATTAATTCTCAACTGACTGACCCTCTTCATCTCTAATTATTACCATGAAGGGTTTGAATATCATTAAACTCCTCTCACCGACTGCATTAACTTTAAAAGGTAATTTGATTAATTCAGCAAGCCACTGGTAGATGGATATTTAATGCCTCACGGAATTTGTACATTATCAGTGTGTTGCAGCCTCCAGATCTGAAAGATAAACACAGTCCTTGGGGAAAGGATGAAAAAGGTGGGTTGTTTCTCAAAAAGGTTTCAAATAATTTTGTTAAGCTTTAAAAACAGTGCTTTAAATTGTTTTCTTCAGAATAACAAAAAGATAATTCCTTTGCCTTCTGCTACCAAAACCCTGCTTTTCTGAATTAATAACTTTTTATTTCAGCTGAATGCATCCTTCACAGTGTAACCAAAGGTTTTCCACATGGGATAACACAGTCATGCCACGGGGTTGAGGGGAAAACCTACCAATGGATAAACTTCAGAAGACTCCTGTCAGGGAAACAGACGGCAAATGCTTTTGACCCAATCGCATGTAGGTTTACTCCAAAGGAGGTCATAAAAACCTGACTTCCCAAATAAGTTTGCCATTCTATTCACATATGCTCGGAAGTACAAACCATTTAAGTCAGTGTAAGCCTTACCTCTGAGTAACCTTAAAAAGGATTGAACTGCAACTATGCTTAAGACCTGCAGCTGTTATCTTTAGAATTTTGGCAGCATCACGAACAAGACATCAAGGGAGCCTTCAACAATGAGCTCCACTTCTAACCATTTTAAATAAAAAGTTTTGAGAAATAAAAGCATGAGAAAACAAAACATACATACATCAAAGGTCAAGCATACATACATCAGCCGCCCAGAGTTCCCTCGGGAAGATGGGTGGGATATAAATGCAATAAATAAATAAATAAAATAAATAAGCAGGGCAGAAAGAAAATATTTTTTCACCCAACGCATTGTAAGTCTATGGAACTCCCTGCCACAGGATGTGGTGATGGCATCTGGCCTGGATGCCTTCAAAAGGGGATTGGACAGATTCCTGGAGGAAAAGTCCATCACAGGTTACAAACCATGATGGAGAAACCAGGGTACTTCAAGGGCCAGATGCAGGGGAGTGGTATCAGGAGACAGATATCTAGTCTCATGCGCTCCCAAACGCATCTGGTGGGGCCGCTGTGAGATACAGGAAGCTGGACTAGATGGGCCTTTCGTCTGATCCAGCATGGCTCTTCTTATGTTCTTATGTTCTTATGTCTTTGGTGCTCTCCTGGTCCAGTGTCAGTCAAGTGAGAAAAGCAGACATGGGGAGAGAATGAAGGAATGGGGAGGAATACATACAATAGAGCACAGAACAGTCCTATTGATTCTGCACTGAGCCCTCCTATGGTGCACTCACTTCCAATCTATCTGGAAAGAAGCAAAAGGAGGCACTGGACTGCATGAACTTAAGGTAGCCAAGCTAGTAAGCACTCTTCCAGAGGCAAATACTAACCTACAAGTTTGAGTTCTTCAAGCAGCAGGCTTTTTCCACCTTCAAAATCTCAGCACCTCAAGCCAAATTCAGAGTCACCCCTGCCCTGCATAGTCCTTTCTACTACAAATCCTCACTGGAGAAAACCAGAGGTTGTACAGTCGCTCCTCTGGGAAAAGAACGAGGCAGCAATTTTTAAAAAGTGTGTGAGTGACTTTCTATAACTAACTTCAATTCAAAGTGCTTGTGGTACCTTCGAGCTGACCAAAGTTTAGGGAAAACAGGGTGTCTTGTTCCCACTGCCAGTGAAGACCCAGAGCTGAAGAACCAAACTCCATCTGGAGATTGTGCAAACCCGCTTGGAGTATTTGGCTGCAACATCACTTCACACAAGACGGAACTCCATAGGGAACTTTCCCCTTGTAATTTTCCTGTGACAGTCCATTCTCAGTCATTTATTACTCCATAAAAGCCTGTTCAGACGGAAATTTTTAATCAGCTGCTGGTGCTAGACAGTCAATTTTTTAAAAAAGGAGATTGGATTTCTATTGTTATAGTAATTGCCACTAGTTTTTTTTTTTAAATGACAAAACAAGAGGGGAAAGTTGCTTTGAATGTGTAGAACAGATTATTACTTGATGGCTGGTAATTCTCAATTTAGCCCAGAATTCATGAAGAAATATACGGTACAGTGGTACCTTGTATAAAGGAATTAATGCGTTCCAAATGGAATTATGTTAAACAAATTTTCCTTTATAAAAATTTCCCATAGGACTGCATTGAAAACAGAGTAATCCCTAATTGCGACCAGTTTTATGTTGTACGGATTCACCGCATAGATGATTCTGTTAAGCAAATTTCTCCTATCTCTGTAATTTTTTATGTTGTATAGATGTTATGTTATACAAACCATTTGTTATACGAAGGTCCAGTGTACCAAGGTGTATTCCTTAATTCAAGTCTTCTTTCATGGAAAAACATACTATGAATTCATCACCAAAAGGGGACAGAGTAAGAAAGTTAGTTGGAAGTGACCTTCCAAAGAGATAATCTGGGTCTGCTAATTAACAAGCATTTCTTGGAGCCAGGCATCTAATAACACAGTCAGGAAACAACCAATAAGGTATATATTTTTACTGTGATTAAGCCCTATGTTTCAGAAATGTTTGCAGTGAATGTCTGCTTTCCCCCTTCTCTATATGTCTCTTTATTTCTTACCAATGTATCTCTTTCTCTGCCTCTCCCCCTTTTTTCTCTCTGCAGCTGACAGTTGACAGTTCTCATAATTGCTGTTTTGTGTCAGCCACAGAGCTCAAATGAGAAAGCCTGGCGCAGCGCACAGGCTGCTGGTGAAACAGCACCAGCAACTTCCTCGTTGTTGATGGTGATTTGGAAGGCCTCCATTTTATAATGTTTCCTGTCAGCTGAGAACCTACTATGGGTAGTTGCCACACTATTAAGCATTACTGGGATAATCTGGCTCTCGGAAGGCAATTGTACACAAGCTTCAGTCCCTCAGCTGCACCAGGTCATAAGTAGAAGACTAGGCTACTACTGGGATGACAGCATCAACACAGTTTCATTGTCATAGTGCCTAGACCAGCTGGTAGCACAATAATTTGTAGCACTGAAAAACTCACAGGATGAGCTGCTATTTCAGATGTATCCATCAATATGATAGGCAGACTATCCAACAAGGGAGAGGCCACATATGGGAAGGTTTTCAATATGGAAGCAGGGAATACATTTCTCTCTCTCTCTCTCTCTCTCTCTCTCTCTCTCAATCTCAATCTCTCTCAGTTCCCCCAATTCTCTGTACAGTGGACCCTCATATAACAAACGGTTTGTATAACATAAAATCTATACAACATAAAAAAATCTGTAGATAGGGGAAATTTGCTTAACAGAATCGCCTATGGGGAAAATCCGTACAACATGAAAATGGTCGTGATTAGGGATTACTCTGTTTTCAGTGCATTCCTATGGGAAATTTGTACAAAGGAAAATTTGCTTAACATAATTTCATCTGGAACGAATTAATTCCTTTATACAAGGTACCACTGTATATGCCATGCACATGGAAGTAAGGGCTGGCCAATCTGGTGTGGTGGTGAACACTTGCTAGCAGAGATGAGCGCTTTGAATTCATATCCACAGGATACAAGTAGGAATTGCAGCCCAATAGGCCAGTAAACCCCGCCCCCCAAACCAGCCCAGCCAATTACTGGGCTCTGTGCGGCATGAGGCTCCACCTTTCTCAGCGTCTACCAATCCCAGAAAGCAGCCCAGCCTGCCCTTCCCACCTCCCTACGAGGCCGAACACTTCGCTGAGGAGGCGGGACTGAGAGTCTCCCTGCTCAGCTGGTGAGTGGTTGGCTGTGCAGGGAGGTGGGAAGGGACAGCTGGGCTGCTTCTGGGTTTGGCACAGGAAAGAGGAGGATGGAGCCTCTCAGTGGTCAGGGGCTGGTAAGTGACTGGGGCAGTTCAACATGGAGGGTACTGGACGGCCATGGTTCGTATTCATATCATATTGATATGAATACAAAGCACCCAACTCTACTACCTAGTGCAGTGAAAGGGCATGATCCACTCACTGTCATGAACAGAATTAGGCAGCGTGGTCATAGATACTACAAAATTCAGTGTTCAATCTAGTGACCTCGAAACCAGTTTAGGTTCATTTTGGTGACCTAAGGCTCCATGGATCAATACTCCTCCAATATGAACTCAACTAGGGGTTCTATGTCTTGGTCACACTAGGGCAGCAGTGCATGATCATCATGGCCTTCCAGATTTTTTTTTTTTTTGCCCCAAAGCTTCCATTGCTCCTTGATGAAAGGTTACAGAAGCTGCAGTTCACACTAGAGGGTCACACTTGACCACCCCAGTCTAGATGATGATACAGAATAACTGAGGATTTTATTTCTCTTAACATGTCCCCAAACCAGTGAACTACATACAAAGTACTGAAATTATACATTATTAGTGGATGATCAGAAACCTAAAAAGATGACCTCTGCCAGTTCTGACTATTTATCCAGCTAGTACAGCAGTGTCTACATCGACTGAAAGTGGCTCTCTTAAGCCGAGCATGATCTTACCCATAATCAGATATGTAAGATTATTTTAACTGGAAGTGTCAGGGACTGAATGTGGCACCTCCTACATACAAACAGTAAATAAATTATATAAATTATCTATATTGGTGGATATATGGAAAAGAGATATATGACATGCTGACCTATTAAACAGAATAGCTTTCTGTGATCCCAGGATGGTTTGAAGATAAACTGTAACAATTTTGGTGTTTTAATGTTTTTTTAAAAATCGTACATACAGCATTCCTTTCCCCCCACTATCATTTATACAAAAGCAACATTTTTATTCAAGCTTGCATCTTCTGCGGATACATCTCTATGTACTGAAGACTTCACTGACCTTAAGTTGTCTTTTATGACCTTTTGCCGAAAGCTTCACAACTTGTTTTTGCCGAGTGCTTTTGAATATTAATCTTGTACTTCTAAAGAAACGCCCCAATTAATTTCAAACACCATGTCTCTCAAGGTAAATTATTTTGTAATTTTGTTCTCATGGGCTGGGTGCTTCCCAATAAATTTCCTTTACACAGGATATTTGGATCAGAGAAAAACATTTGGCACTATACTAAAATTTTGTAGAGTGTGTCCAGAATTTAAATGTCAGATACCCAGCAGTTACACATCTCCTTTTGGCATCCACCTGGCCTAGTTACTCAGAAGTGCATCATTTCCCTGTTCCCTGAATTCTCCATCAACTGCAAAGAACTCTGTGCTACTTCATACTAAGGGCATGAAGGATGCTTGATAGATCCCTCATTTTTGTCTACCCAGACGGTTTCAAACAAGTCCCTTGAAATTTCTCGAATGAGAGCTAGCCAAGGAACACTTCCCCCCCCATCAGCACAGTTTGCACAAAATGTTACTTTTAAAAAACACCTCAGCGACCTTCCCTTTTGAGAAACAAAGCAAACATACAGCCAGCTCAGAACAGCTGTTTGATGGCTCAAAAGGATGTCTGTCAACAATCCCTCCAGCTAGTTGCAAGCCCACATAAATCAATTGGACCCTTGTGGTGAGGGAACAATAAAATCTAAATCGATTTAAATTACATTTAAATGCGCTTCTTATTGCCAGTGTGGCCACAGCTTGAGATGCACTCTGGCAACTAACCAAAGAGCCACAATTATCAATGGAATATTACACAAACCTTAAATAAACACCAGTTAAATTCTGTTTAGACAAGTGGGGGGGGGAGTTAATCATTTTTCATAATTTCTGCTTATTTCCAAGCCCAGTAGAGGCCCTAGAATCTAGGCTGGAAATCTCGTCCCCTGAACTTCAGAAGCTGCTGCCTATGCCTTGTACAGACCAAGACGTCTTGGACAGCCCTTCATTTCTGAACCGTTGAAAACACCCCCAAAGCGTGTGCGTGTATGTGTGTGTATGGGGGGGAGGGGAGAAAGTTTTTTAATGTTCCCATATAATTAAGTGGCTAAGGTTAAAAATATTGGGAAATTGAACCAAGCTGCGAAATTTAAAGCAGCAAACTCTGCTTTAGTTCAGTCCTAGTGATTGCACATGCCGGAAATGCACCAAAACAATCCTACCAATACCTAAAAAAGGTTGCCTGTAACAAAAAGCCAAAATGCAGGAAGAAATGCTCTGGGGACAGTCTGCTTTGCATAGGTGCTTACATTGTGTGGTTGCCGGCAAAAGGGGAAAACCAGCCACATGGTTTGAAGCTGTGATCCTATTAACTTCCTACCAAAATCCAATTGCTATGGAAAGCCCATGTATAGGAAGGCATCCCTGGGTTTGATGAACTTCTTACCCACTGCAATTAAAACAGTTAACCTACTTAACTAATACAATTAATTTGAATTTCATGTGTCATGTAACTTGTCCTCACAAATTTCCTTGCTCTTGATGAGAAAGGTCTCTCAATAGAATGAAATATCCACCACCACCACCATCATCAAAAAACCTGTTCAACCACAGTGAGATTTTTTTTTACTTCAAAAGCAGCAAAAAAACAATAATGTATTTTCCCCCCATCGGGAAGAGTGCCCCAAGCAAACCTGCACTTGGCCCAAAAGTGGTGTGTGTGTGTGTGTGTGTGTGTGTGTGTGAGAGAGAGAGAGAGAGAGAGAGAGAGAGAAATACTTGGAAAAAAAGAATGCTAAAATACAAAAATAGTGCATGAAGACTCAAACCCAGAAGTATGAATGGTTTTGCATTTCTCATCTTTATGTACAAGAACAAAATATGCAATTACTTATATTGTCATTCCTACTCAGACTGCTAATACCACCATTTCATAATAACCAGATATTCCATGGGTATTAGTATCTAAAGGACAACTGCCCCCCATTAAGGAGCTCTACATAAACAAAAAACCTTCCTCCAATGTGCTAGAGGGACTGCAGTGTTAGAGGACTGATGATCTGTTGCTGATGAACCTGTTTACATCTTCAAAGTTTTTGAAAAGCCGTATTTGAAACTTTCTCAAATATAGCTCATCAGCCTGTATGACTAAGCCCTTTAATAGCAGTTCTATTTCTGATTATGATTATAAATACCTCATAATAAGGACCTTATGCAATTATTATTATTATTAACGGCACCTAAAAAAGAGATCAGCAGCAGACATGAATAAACAACTACAGGATACACTACAGCAAGGTGGTTACTAAGAATAGGGGAAAATATCGCTGCCAGTAAGTAAACTGAACAAAGAAATGTGCTGTAGTTGTGTACTATCAATCCAATGCGTGGCAATTCTATGAATTAATTACCTCCAAACTGCCCTACTATTTACAGTACAGTAGTACTTTGGGTTACAAAAATAAATTATTGGAAATGGGGGATGCCTTGGGTTAAGAAATTTTTAAATGGAATGCTCCAGGTTACATTTTTTTCTGTTGGGCATTGTGAAAAAGAGTGGACCCAGGATGCATTGTGCCCCTGTAGTCTGTGGAGGTGTGGGAGGAACTGGAGCTGTTTTTTCATTGAGTTTTAGAGCCATTCTGGACATTTTTTGCACCAGGTTTTGGACTTTCCGAACATTTTTTGTGCATTTCACAAACGGTAGGAAAGTGCTTCCTGACACTCCAAGACAGATAGTAAAGATAATGAATTTAAGTCAGTTTAGTGTGTGTGTGTGTGTGTGTGGGGATTTAAACAACATCATCTCTGGGATCTAAGAAACCTTGGAGCACTTGAAGGGTCTGACTGAAATAGACCCAGCAGCAAGTTCAGAGCTACTAGGTGGCTGGGATATTGCAAAAGCATCCTCAAGGAGAGATGATGGATGAGAACAAGCGATGTGTGCCACATCAGCAGAACTAATCACTTTAAAGCCTCATTGGTTCCAGATATGTAGTTGTATCTCTTCCACTGAAATCAATGGAGCTTAGAGGGGTTTAAATTTGAATTGATGGTGCTCAGAGGTATTCAGATTTCACCCCATCATCACCACCATCCGGGACCACTTGATGTCCTATCTCCAGTCTCTCTTTTCCTTTTTTGACAACTCAAGTTCTTGCAATGCAATACTTCTGGAAATAAGTATGGGAGTGAGTTGGGAGTGAGTCTTTTTGCTACTAAAGGCTGTAAACCAGGCATGTCCAAACTTCGGCCCTCCTGATGTTTTGGGCCACAACTCCCAGAATTCTAAGCTTAGTCTGGCAATGGCAAAGGACTGTGGGAGTTGTGGTCCAAAACATCTAGAGGGCCGAAGTTTGGACATGACTGCTGTAAACCCTAGCTATTCACTCAAGCAAAATGATACTGAATATAGCAGAACTGTTCAACTTTGAACAGCCCGTGGTCTGCTTTCAGCCGCCACATGTTCCTGCAGTCCACTTTCATTACCTAATGAGTAGACAGAGGTTTTCTCATTTTTCTCAGGGGCAACTATTAATGCAGGGTTTCCTGGTGGGAGGATACAAAGACAACATGAGGATGATTTCCAAGAGGAGTGAAATCATGGCAACCAGAAGAAGCTTGTGACAGGGTCAAATAAAGAGAATTATCCCTTTGAAACCGAGGAGGTAGCCAGAATCTACAAAATGCACAGGATGCAGACTGAGGTGTTACAGTATTTTCCTTGGTGCTTTTAGATCAATCTGAGTCCACATTGCTGGATCCCAGTGGCTGAGCTGAGGATGAAGGATGACCCAGTGATCACTTTCCCCTTCCAAATATCAGCCAAGAAAAAGGAACTCAAGAGTGTCTGTCAGAAGCGGAGTGCAGAAATGCAACCAAGAGACGTGAATATGAGTTGTTACAGTTTCCGATATCAGAGAAGGTGAAGTCAGGAGGATTATTCCAAAACTGGAATGGCCCGCAATCCCTCGTACACTGTCAAAAAGAAGCCAATGTAGAAAATGGAGAGGGCATTAGCTGCTTAATAGAAGATGGTAGGAATTGGGGTTGATGGAAATGCCAAAACCAGATCTGATCCACGAGGCTTAGTCCTTCTTGGTGTTTTTTTTTTTAAATCTACCTGATGTTTTCTTCTTCTTTAGGCTGCCTTCACCCTTTAATTCCTGCACAAGCCTTGTAAATATAGGAAACTTGGGGGTGTTTCATGGAGTCGCTTGAACAAATGGAAATCTACTGGTGTTAACGGAAGTTGAATGGGTCAGTACTAAGGCTTCTGGAGCTCTCATTGATAGGCTAAGGTTGAAAGGGCAAATAAAACCTTTCTTTGCAAGAACCACACAAGCTGTAGATAATTTTGTCAATACTGAATAATTAGAAAAGCCACTTAAAGAGAGCTCTTTCAGGTAAACAGTCTTACACTATATGATAATACCTTGGTTTACGAACATAATCCGTTCCAGAAACATGCTTGTAAACCAAAGCACACATATATCAAAGCAAATTTTCTCATAAGAAATAATGGAAACTCAGATTATTCATTCTGGGGGCCCTTAGGTCACATGCTGTACACAAACATGCCAAAACTCACAAAAATTGGCTAGAAGTCAACGTTCACAACATGTTTTATGTACCTGGCAGCGGAATCTGCTCTGCTTGGGACTAACAACCAGATATTACTCTGTGTTTTTAATACAACAATAATGCAACGTGAAGCCATATACACACTTGACTAGCTGCCACATGACTAGAAATGGTTTGAAAAATAAGAATGTTGAAAACAAATTAAAGAAAAATATAAATATAAAGAAAAAGAAAACCTGAACCTGCACTCTCCTTTGAAAACATTTGTGGCTAGAGCCAGGGAGACCTCCTTTCCTCTCTCTTCCCTCTGCTTTGGAGGCTTGCCTGAGACAGAATGTTTAAGACAATCACCAATGATCCATCAGGGAGAGGGAGAGAGAGAGAGAGAGAGAGAGAGAGAGAGAGAGAGAGAGAGAGAGAGAGAGAGAGAGAGAGAGAGAGATTTTGCTCACTTGTGATCATGTAGCTGCTTCAATGCGCGTATTGCAAGACATTGTTGATCAAGGCAAAATTAATCAGAAATGCTTGCTGATCTTGCGAAACACTCGTAAACAAAGGTACTAATAAACCAAGGTATTACTGTTAGCTCATGTTCCTCAAATATCCAGGCTTCCAACCAAGACCATCGAGGCACAAAAGGAGTGTTTCTGCATAACTGAAGTTTTTTTAAAAAAAATCCTAAAAAGATAACCTTTCCTCATTGCCAAATGGGAAAAAACCTGAAGTGGCGAGAGAAGACACCCTCCACAGAGTAGAATTCACTGAAGTGCTCCACTCGTCAATACTACCTCTATAGAAAGTACTTCTGTGCTACTCACTTGAAAAACCAGGCATGCATTATAATGCAGCTGATCGTTCTGAACACATTAAGCTACTGCACAGGATAATTCAAAATTAAATCAACACCTATTAACCACTGTATATTTAATCCTCTATTCCAAACATATCTCTTGGGACCCATGTTTTTACATTATTGTCCTGTGAATCATCAGCAATTCAATGTCGTATTTCAGTAGCACTTTGAAAACAGCACTCTAAGATGCACAGCAAGACATTCTTTTGTAGCGGAGGATAGGTGAGCATACATTGAGGATAAAAACCTGTCAGTTACACGCATGTGAAAGGAAAAGTGCAACCAAGGTTTCTTATTTCTTCTAATTATTCTGGAGATGAGAACAAAATTGAAGCTGACATTTACTTAAGGGCCTAAGAAATTGCAATTAAAAGTTTCCTTATAAATACCTAGCTGTTTGGTAAATGGAAAACAGCATAATATTCTGAGAGAAAATAATATTGTAATGTGAAAGACATCTCATTTTATAATAGATTGCTGATTCCTTGTGGGTTTCAATTTTCAATGCAAACTGAAAATTCACCAGTACTACTTGATCAGGGTTTCATCCATCAAGTGTCCAAGTGTCACAATTCTGAAGTCCACCAATAACTCAGATAAGGACATACAATGGTACCCCAGGTTACAAACGCTTCAGCTTACAAAAAACTCGGGTTACAGGAAAAAATGTCGAGGAATGGGGATGACCACCAAGGTAAGGTCGCTCCTGAGAGCCCGGGATGCTGCCTTTAAGGCAGGGGATATAGACACATACCGAGAGGCAAGATCAAATTTGAGAAAAAGCATTAAGGTGGCAAAACATCAATATACATGTAAAGTGGAGAGCTATTTAGTAGACAATAACACGAAGCAAGTATGGCAGGGGCTGCAGCATCTAACCAACTATAAGGGTAATACAAGAAGAACAGTCAACACTGATGCCTCATTGGCAGAGGAGTTGAACATCTTCTTCGCCCGCTACAAGATAAGAAGACCAGACATTGTAGCTTCAGCCAGCCAGCCTTCTAATTCTCAGCCACTCATTCTATACAACCATCAGGTGAGAGCTGCATTGAGTGCTGTGAATCCCAGCAAAGCTGCAGGTCCAGATGGGGTGCAGGGGATAGTGATTAAAAACTGTGCTGAGGTTCTGACAAGGATTTTTAACATCTCCCTGCAAACGGCTTGTGTCCCATCATGCTTGAAAGCAGCTACCATTGCCCCAGTCCCCCCAAAACAGCAATTAACTGCTTCAATGACTACAGACCCATTGCATTAACATCTGTAGTGATGAAATACTTTGAAAGACTGGTCCTCCAAAATCTTAGGGCATGCCTTCCACTGGACTTTGATAAACATCAGTTTGCCTACAGGAGGAATAGGTCAACAGATGACGCTACAGCTACTGCTTTTCATCTTGCAGCTAATCATCTGGAGAAATCTGGTACCTATGTCAGGATGCTGTGTATTGACTTGGCTTTTAATACCATCCTTCCGAGCATCCTTATTAAAAAGCTGACTGACTTGGACCTTTCTTCTAGCATCTGTGACTGGAATAAAGGCTTTCTGAGGAATCCGTCACAAACCGGAAGGATTGGGCCTGTTACATCTACCTCGCTGAAGCTTAGCACTGGCTCCCCACAGGGCTGTGTGCTTAGTCCCTACCTGTATTCATTGTATACTTATGACTGAGAGAGAGAGAGAGAGAGAGAGAGAGAGAGAGAGAGAGAGAAGGTCAGGTGCCTATTGTTTGTCATTAGAGATGGGCAGGAATCAAAAAAATGGCATTTCGTTTGTCGTTTGTCATTTGGAGGGTCCGTTTCGGTTCGTTTCCATTTTTCATGAATTTTTGCAAAAAATTCATTTTCGTTTTCGTTCGTTTCATTACCATTTTGTTACCATTTATTTCTTTTTTGTGATTTTTTTTTAGGATTTTAAGCAATTCACTCATATTGCAGTAACGGAAACAAAACGCACGACAAAATTTCCGGTGTTTCTGTTCGTTTCATTTCATTTTAGAGACAAAATTCGTTTGTCGTTTCGTTACGTAACGAAACAAAAAAATGGAAATGGAAATGGAAAATTGTTCGTTTCGTGCCCATCTCTATTTGTCATTGCTGGCATTTATACCAATCAAGGGTTATCCCCAGAATGAAATCAAACCGTCACAGACAATCATATAAAAGTTCATTTGGGTATCATGATATAGGTATTTTCACTGCTGCAATAATTCCAGGCAACATCAGCTTGTCTATATATAAGGCTTTGTTTGTCAACATTGCTTCACTTCCATGTGCACAAAATTACTTTCAAGAATTGTTCTAACACCCAAAAGTCTTACAGTCAGCAAAAGGCTGTAGGCACATGTCCTTAAAAATATATGAAAAATAAATGTAAACTGTAAGGATATACTTAAATCAGAAATATAGGGGCAAAATACAGATGCAGTATCTGTGCTGGGCTCTCTTGCAGATTTGAATTCAATTCTGATAAGGATTCAGTCTCACAAAAAGCTCTATAACTGCACTGAACTGAATGTGATTACAGAAGGCTGTACAATATAAACCTTCACTCTGAAAACACAAAGATCTGAAAAGCTGCCAGGAACATGGGAATATTTGAGGAAAGGACAGATGTGCCTACATCTTCACTTCTATATCACCCCTACAGACAAATAAATGCATGTTTACTATGATTTTTATGATGATCTGATCCAACTGTCTTCCCTTTTGCCAAAACAACATGGCCAGATCACAGTAATTGTTCCATGTCACCTCCCTCAACAAAAAATACAAGAGCAACACAGGAATCCATTTGGAATCCAAAAGAACTGCTTATTATTACCGGGCACCCAGGTATTGCTCAATGCCCCATGGTTTCAACCTCAGAGGGTTCCAAGTTTTTAAATTAAATTTCAAAATCATGAGCACACTTTAAACAACAAATCAGTTATCACTTGCTAATGTGTAAAGAGGCCCTTTTTCTAGTTCTCAACACTTGAGCAAATATTTCAGATACCCTCCAAAGGTTTTTTAACTAGCAAAAAGAGCACATAAGTATGGGTGGCTAGAGATTCTAAATCCATAGACTTAATTAGCCAGTATATTAAAAGAAACCAATAACTTAGGATATATAAAAAGAGAAGGTATTTCTCAAACTCGCTTTAACAAGATTGTATGGGTTGACATGACACATGTTTAGGTTGAGGCAGGAGTCCAACAGTTACAGCTGGGATCCCATGTCTATTCCTGAGAAGGTAAATCCCACCAAATCGAACGGAATTTACCCCTAAGTAGACACGAAAAAGACTGCACTGTAGAACTGCTTTTCAAAATGAGACACTGACTGCAACTGCACTTTCATGAATGAGCCAAGTCAACTCACAGCAATGTGTGTTGTTTCATATGGTGCAAGCCCTGGTGCAGTTTTTAAAAGAGCACCAGAGCCTCCCAGCCACGGACAGTGCTGGGCTAGGGTTGGGCCTCTTGCACAAATAGAGCCATTGAAGCCACCCTGAAGGAAAGGGGAAAGCGTTGGTTCCCCGACAGTGCTGGCTAGCGATGTTGTTTTTGCCAAGAGTGGGTGCAGCTCCAGTGGCGCTTCCTGCCCTGCATGGCAAGTGGACAAGGTCTCCCTGATCCCAAGGCACTGTCATATGAAATGTCTCCCAGTATTTACCAGACTGCAAGCTAGGGACAGCCCCTTGCTTTAATACAAGGGTTACATGTGGTTTCATGACCATTTTCAGCTAACCTGCAGTTTCAAAACAACACCTACTGAGGGTTATATGGAGTGAGCAGTTCCTACCACTGAGTGGAGAAGGCTAGCTACTGGGCTCGGTTATGCTTCCAACGCCCACCCCCACAGAGAAATATGTTAGCTAAAGAGAAGAGAAGAGAAGAGAAGAGAAGAGAAGGCAAAATATTGTAGCATTTTAATGATAACTAGGTTTTTTTCAGCATAGACATTCATTAATTTATTTATATTGAATATTTTTTTCTCCTTGAAAAAGGACCTAAGGTGGCTTACAATAAAGAGGGACAATATACAGCCCAGAATATTTAAAACCTATTCAAATTAAGAACAGGGAATTAGGTATCTTAGAAAATTAAAATGTAACATTAAAGCTACAAAGAGCACACAAAAAGAAAAGAAAAATCCATTATGAGGGATAGAAACTAACATGGAAATCACTGTTGTTTTTATGAAATCAGTCAATGCAGTCATGTATGGTAATCAATATAAAAGCCACGTAGTGAATAGACCCTCATTCAGGGAGAGCTTGCCTGAAGAGGAAGGTCTTTGCCTGCTTCTAGAAAGACAGCAGAGGTAGGGCAGTCCTGGCCACCAGTGGGATCAACATTCACTTCAGACTCAGGGAGTACAAGTATATATGCCATGTTGTCTGTGAAGATTCTCAGTCATCCAGGCGAGTTTATCTGGAAGTTGCGTCATGGCAAGTGGACTTCTTTTTCTTGAGAGACAGAAATGTTTCTCTGCTCATCCAAACAAAAGAAGCCCAGTTGCCATGACTCAGCTTCCAGATATATGCCATGCCTAGGTGAACACGCAGATAGTAAGCAATGGTTCAATAATACAGGAATAGGGTGCACAAGATATACGGTAAATTAGCAGATCCAACTAGGGTGATAAATTGTATTGCAAGCAGACTTGGCTGTCATATGAATGCTAAAGAGTTGTTTTCAGAACACTGGTCAGACTCTATTTCATATTCACAAAGTATTACAGAAAACTGAATTATTATGTAGTGTGTTACAAAGCCTTAATCTCTATTTAGGACTTTAGGAAAACACTGGCATTTGTTTATGTAGCCACTTCTTATGTCTCCCCCTCAAATATCTCCTTGTTGACAATTTCATATGCATAACAGAGTACAGTAGGACCCAGGTATCCACTGGGGATTGGTTCCAGGCCTTCCCGTGGATGATGAAAACTGTGGATAAGAGAGACTGCCTTCCCACGCACCCCCAAACTGCTGTTTCTTGACAGTAGCTTGCTTTATGGCTGCTGTTTTGAGACAGTAGCTTGCTTTATGGCCACTGTTTGTGACAGTAATTTGCTTTACAGATGCTATTTGTGACAATAGCTTGCTTTACAGTTGCTGTTTGTAACAACAGCTTGCTTTGTGGCTGCTGAATTATTTAATTTTTTTCCTCTACCAACTGTGGATAACTGAATCAGTGGATAATGAATCAGTGGATATGGGGGTCCTACTGCTGGACTACTCTGAAACCGTTTTTTCTACTGATCTCAGATTTGTGTTATTTCATTCCTTTGTGCAGAAGGGCAATTACATGACAGTTCACCCAGCAGGAGTTCCACATAATTTCACATCTAAGATAAAAGATAAAATGTGTCTCTTGAATCCTGAAAGCTCAGAAGACAGAGAACAGGACAGAATCTTCAGAAAGCAGACAGTCCTGAAAAGGTGAGGAATCTCTCAGCCATGCTAAGAAATGGTAAGATGAAATGATGTTGATTTAGGGCACAATAAAAATTAGTCTGCAAATCAGAAGTCATGGGGGGGGGCTGCTGAAACACCATAATTCACTTTCAGAAAAAGAATACATGTGATTCATTTTCTGAAACCATTCATGCTCAGTCGTTTGAAGATTTGGTCAAGAAAGCTGCTTGTTGCAGAGAATAGTTCTGCAACTCTACTGAAGAAGGTGCTTGTTCTATTTTAGGACTGCAAATCAATCAGCTACAGAAACTGATTGATCAGTGAACCAAAAGGGAGAGTTTCATTCAAGTTACTGTGCTCAAGTGAGGCACTTGGGGGAAAAAAAGCTTTTGAAAATTTAACCTGAACTATTTTGAAATGCTGTCATGAAAATATTCAAGGGTGTCTTAGTCAAGGTCATTTAACAGACACTTTACAAACACTAAATGTATTTACACAAGAGAAAATGATGCATGATCGAGAAGCACAATGGAGTTGCATGGAAAATGTATCCTACAATCCCAGGTGTGAGCTCAACGGCTGAACTGAGATGTTAATACTAAACCACTGAGCATCAGCTGCCTCTAACTTGAAGTCCTTCTTCCATACTCAGTTCAGGATCAAACCATGGTTTAAGATCCTAGTTTACACAAACCATAGTTCGTCACAGCCCAGAACAACAGCTTTTAACCTCTTCTATAATAGTTGCCTTAAGCACATCCGATCTCGCCTGATTTCAGAAGCTAAGCAGGGTCGGCTCTGGTTAGTACTTGGATGGGAGACTACCAGGGAATACCAGGTGCTGTAGGCGCCTGGAGTAGGAACTGGCAAACCACTTCAATATTCCTGCCAAGAAAACTCCATGGACATGGAGTCACAAAGAGTCGGTCACGACTGTAACAACACACACACACACACACACACACAATCATATACATACTGTAAAGGGAGAAGGGAGTACATAAACCTTTGGTGTAATACTGCAATGCACTCTATGTGGGGCTGCCTTTGATGATGACACAAATGCTGCAGCATGAGCCATTTGCAACAGCTAGACTGTCAGCTAGCTCACCTTTCAGAACCTGTATGACACCAGCTCTGAATGAACTGCATTGGCTTGACAAAATGCTTCTGAAATGATTTCAATATGCTGATGATGACTATCAAAGCCCTAAATAGCTTGGGACCTCACTATATTAGAGAATTATTCTCCCTATATATGAGGAAAGTCCTCCACGTTTCATCAGTACTGGGGATGCAAGAGAGGTCTGCCACTGCATGGCCAAGTGAGGACTCTCTTGGCCATCCAGTAGTCTCCTGTTAATCACGGTGGTTAGGTTTCTTAACCACCTGTGATAAAGGATAATCCGTGATATGTGGACACCGCAGTGCCCTGCCCTATGGGAGTGGGTAAGTCCAAGTGCCAATGGGGGTGAAAGCTGGGCGCTTGTTAACATTATGGCTCACACAATAAACTTTACAGATACTGTGTATTTCTGAAATAGCCCAAAAGCTATGTGTGTTATTCTTTTGTCATATTTCATTATTTTCTATTAATAACAACAACAACAAAGGGGTTGTTTCAAATATGCTACCTAATATCTCTGCTTAAATCACTAACATCAGCTATTTTATTATTCCATTTCTCAGACATTTTGGGCCAGTTCAAATGTTCAGTCAGATGCACAGGCACACAGCAGACACATAGCTTCCATGTGACTGTGCTCCACTCAACTCCAAAGAAGCAGACCGTGTTGTTTCAACACCTCCTGTGATCTTTCTCCACAGTACACTGCACATGACAGGCAACTCCTACTGTGAGATTGCTCTCACAATCAGCTCCAACCATGATTTACTTGTAAACCATACATACACGCGCGCGGGGGGGGGGGACACACAGACATTTGCACTGTCATAATATTTGTCATAATACTGTGTCTAGTGCATACAGCAGACGGCCTTTTAGACCACGTGTTTCTAAAGTACTTTTCCAAAATAGCACTAGGTTAAGAATCCAATAGGTAGATACACTGCTTTCAAATGTTTACTGCCCATGCTGGTTTTATTTTTATGCATACACTTCCTGTTCACTCTCAAAAAAAAAAAATTCTGATTGCACTCATACAGTAGAATGGGAATTGTAACGATTACTCGAGGAAATGTTGCAGTAACATTGCTTTGGTAAGAAAGAATTCTCAGCCATCTAAGTTTAGTAGTTGGCTATATCTGCCAGGTCAGTTTCCAAGGCACTCTACCAAATGCAAAATTATATGGCAGAACCTTGAGATTATTACTATTTTCTTCATCAGAGGTAATCAATGAAACACCTTCCCATTGCCAAAACAGTGCAA
The DNA here is from genome assembly GCA_023846285.1 of Phrynocephalus versicolor. NCBI lineage: Eukaryota > Metazoa > Chordata > Lepidosauria > Squamata > Agamidae > Phrynocephalus > Phrynocephalus versicolor. Next base: position 66,417,555 of record JAHTLZ010003526.1, read on the forward strand.
CGTGGGTAGTGCCACAGCTCCAGTATTTTAGGGGACCCAATCCGCCTGCCCAACCATGCACAGTGACAGCTGCCTCCTGCGCATGCCCTTCCCACCTGCCTGCTTTCCCCCTTCCCTTTCTCACTGGCTTGGTCATGGCTCAGGAGCCCATGACCAAGGGGTACCATCTGGGAAAACCAGCAGCAGTGGCAGGAGTGGCAGAGGCCCAGGGCCATTAGTCCAGAGTAGAGATGGGCACGAATCGAAAAAACGACGTTTTGGTTTTTCATTTTTCGTTGCGGGTCTGTTTAGGTTCGTTTTCATTTTTCACGAATTTTTTGAAAAAATTTCATTTCGTTTTTGTTTTTTTCGTTTTTACCCGCTTTTTGCGCGACTTAAAGCATTTTCGCATGCGGATGTCTTCCAACGCCCCACACAAGAGGGAAAACACTAAAAAAATGATGCTGGCAGAGACACAGTATAGACTAGGTATGCAGGGGGGCTCCAAAGGCAGTGGCGGCCGTTGCCCAGGGCGTAAGGCAGCCACAGAGTGACTGCACTGCAGGGCAGGGGAGAGTACTCACAGAGAGGTATTCATGCATACAGGGTGGCTGCAAGAGAAATCTCTTCTTCCTCTCCTCTAAGAGCCAGGCTGCAGCCAGCAGGAACACAGAGACACACACCTGCCTGTAATGAGTGGCAGAGACAGCAAACCCACCCTAACTCCCACCACAGACTGCAAGGAGGATGAGGGCTGCCAAAGCTTTTTATGCCCTCTGTGGCTGCCACACCTACCCAGTCTGCAACCTGGGCATGCTATTGGTTGAAATTGTCCAAGAATTTACATGATCCCATCACACGGCTTGCATCCATCTTGTGGCTGGAATCCATTTTGTGTCATCCTTAAAGGGAAAAGAAAAAATACATCATGATGGGAGAAAGACAAAAACAAATGTTTTAAGGACCGCAACCCCCTGGTAGGTAATAATTTCAAATAATTATCACTGCGTTTTTACGGATGTCCAGGGTGTTTTAATACCCAAGAAATCAATATTAGGCATCTGGGAGCCATTTTGGGTTGATGTCCCCTAACTCCCCTTAAAGGAAAAATAAAACACATAAAATAAAAGACATAAATGCATGCTTTAAGGACCCCAACCCTCCTGGTAGGTATTATCAGGCAGGGTTTTTACGGATATTCAGGACGTTTTTTAACATTTAAAAATAGCTCATTTCATTGCGCGTCACCATTAATGAAAACGAAACATAATGAACCTAATTTTCGTGGTTCTGTTCTGTTTGCTCCAATTTCATCACAATTTTCGTTATTCATTTTGTTACGTAACAAAACAAATAATGAATAACAGAACGAACATTTTTTCCTTTCGTGCCCATCTCTAGTCCAGAGTACTGACTGCTCCAGGACTGGTTCTGTACCGGTTCCACGCAATGTGCCCAATGGACCAGGAAACAGCTAACTGGTGGGTAAGACAGGAAGGGGTTTGGAGGTTCCATTCCTAGATGGTGGCCTGCAGAGAACTGCCGCCCCCTGTTGCTGTATGTCTGTGTGGGGGTGGGGGTGGACAGATGGGGTTAGAATTTGCTGCTACTTTGTGCTTCTCTACTCATCTCCTTGCACCACTCTTCACCCACCCACCACCAGAGACTTAGTGTGGGAGCACACCCTGCCCACCCACACACCTGCCCTGGGTTGTGACAACCATGCAATGACACTGCATTACCTCTGTACTGCCAGCTTATCCTACCATCATTTTGTATCCCGAGATGATACATGTTCATGTAGTGCAGTAATTAAGATCATACACACACACACACACACACACACACACACTGGAAAGGGTCACGATAAATCAGAATTGGCTTGATGGAGCACTTATTATTATTATTATTAAAAATGCAAGATGATCTCTTTGACTGGTATTACTGTATATCACTGATACAAGTTTTAACAAAAAAACTGTGTCTGTTAAATATTGGTGGACTGTATATGCTGTCTCTAATATTGCCATATTTTTGCAGCTCTGCTGGTGTTGTTTCAGGTATCTGCAGCAGGATGTGTTGGCATAGGGGTGGGGGTGGGGAAAAGCTATTGTGCAACAAACTGGGCCGAGGTGCAGCCGAGGTGCAACCAAGTGCTCCGTGCCCATCTCTCCTTTGTACTCTTTGAGCTCTTATGTATCTACAGCCAAGCCACCCATGTTTCCTCTTTTTTTATCCACCACTTTTATCACCATTTTAGGATTGGCTTTGGATGACCCCAGGACTGGCACCAATGTTTGGAGAACCTTCTGGTTAAGGCACTTTTAAACAGGTCCTCTTCACTTGTAAGAGGCATGACTATGCTCCTGTTGCCTTAGCTACTCAAGTGTTTATTAAGTAAAGTACTAGCCATGCTGCTAGAGAGTTGGGCTTTATACAACCAGAGATCCAGAAAATGCTTAGCAACATCAGCGGATGGAGCCAGGCATAGGAGATATATTGCTTTCTGCGGCCAGGCAGAACAAATCAATACAGGCAAACATGTGCTTGAATTCAAGAAGGCTTGAAACTGTGTCATCAATCTAGTGCCCTATGGTAGGGTAAGGAATAAGAGTGGAGACCTTTTAAAACAATGCAGATGAAGCCAGGATCATTGATTGAACCTATCTTCAGTAATATACCGCCAACTCTCTGTGCAGTTCCTTCTCTATGTCAGTTGTTCAAATCCTGAAGCAAGTCACAACTAGAATACGATATGATAGAATCTTTATTGTCATTGCTCCCTTTCAGGAACAAAGAAATTTCATGGTTGCTATATTCAACTCATATAAAACATTCCACATAGATTTAAAAACAGCTACAACACATAAAATATGACATATAAAATAAGCTGACTTCAAAGCCCAAAATTTCCATTTAAGACCAATATTGCTCTAAAAAAGAAGCTATTTTTGAGACAGTTTGTTCTCGCCCTCAGTTCTCTATGGCCGTTACTTCACGTCTCTTTTATCGTGGTTTGCCGTCCCACTTGGGACTGGTACGAGGAAATCTTACCACACATCCACTGCGTGATGACGGGAGTTCGTCCCGACCACGCCCCCTGAACTGAGATTAAAGTGTGATGAACCATACCCCTCCCTGGGCTCAGAAATATGCTTGTCTCGGTTCTTGTTCCGAGATGAGTGCCCGTGAGGTAATGCTTGTCATGCAACATGCCATTCTCCATCTAGTGGCAGGAGTGCGAAGTGCCATTCACCAGTACATTCCCTATGGAGTCAGTAATGCAGTGCAGAGAGATTAAAAGACAAATGCCTCAAACTTATCTCCATAACACATTGAAGGCAAAGTTGAGGAGATTCGAAAGATCGAAAAACGGAAGGTCAGACCAAAGAAAAAAACGAGAACGAAGGCTGAGAAGTTCAGATGTTGTCACGAAACAAGGATGTGCAGTAACAGTCATCACCGTACCATCAATCATGCCCGGAAGTACACGGGAACAGGGACAGCACCAGGACAAGACCACATGACTGTGAGCGACGTGATCATGAAACGAATGTCAACTCGGAACGATGAAGGGCGTGAAGTAACCATCTATATCTCCATCCCGATGGCAGCAACTCGAAGAGGCGATAACCAGGATGTGATGGATCTCTTAATATAGCTAATGCTTTACAGTGGCACCTGGTAGTATAAATTTGTTCTAGTGTGTGTGTGTGTGTGGGGGGGGTGAACAGCCCACAATACTCTCCACAAAGTAGGCCCACTACATGAGCGGAGATTTGGGTCAACTCTAAGTTCCATTGCTTCAATGGGCCCACTCTATTTTCAACTTTCTACTGGATCTCAGCCTATTCCCATTTCTCCCAATGCCTGACTTCCAAGATGTTTACCTGTAAAGTGAACGAGGAGGAGATTGGTCTGGAAGTTCTGCCTGCAATTCTCTGTTGTGCAGGCTGTGGGGGCTGATCCAGACTGCTTGGTTGTGGAATGCACTAGAAATCCTGATGTGCCTTTTTAATTTTCTTCTCTCCTGTCTCGTCTGACTTCTCCCACCCAGGCCTTAGCCTCCTCAAGCTGAAGTGAAAAATAAAAATCCACTCTGTTAGTATGGCATTAAGCCCTGCCCTTGAATAAAACTCTTGACAGAAGCAAGCATTTCCTGAAGGAACATCAGAAACAATAGAAAACTAAATTATGTTGCATTTCTTTGCAAACACCAGGGAGGACCAGAAATGGAAAGAATTCCCAAATCATCAGCAGCAATTTAACCTTGTTTGTTCTACAGTTCGTACTATACACCAGTGCCCGCAAGGAAGTGAAGCTGTAGTAACTAGCACTTCAAGTGGGATTTTGATACTGTGTTTGATATATGGAATATATGTCATGAAAACAGAACATTTTAGCTGAGAGCAAAACATTCCTTCTACCTGAGCATGCCGTAGTATCATTCAATCCTACTCACTAAAAAATGGTATGTGTTGACTTCAACCGCAAAATATTTCCATTTTCTGCATCACAGACCCCGTGGGGAATTAATTACTCACTGGGGCAGAGAACAGACTGAAGCAATTTCAGATATTACTCTTTCTTTGAGAGCAGAGGTGCTAATACAGCCATATGATGACATGAAAGAGATACCCACAAGAACCTGGGTGGGCAAACTGGCTCCTCCCAGTATGTTCTCACTCCACTTGAGCATGTGAGTGTGTACTAATGAAATCAAATGTTTTGGTATTTTGATGTAAGTTTCTTGACTCTAGAAAAAATATACGGGCTCCTGACAGTGATGGAAATTAATGTTGTTCACGATCTCAAAACTGCAAACAGAGTAGAAAGTAGAGAGATGAACTTGATTCTAAAGGAAGATGTCATTAATGCCAGTAAAATAATGCTTCAGAATAAATAACTCTTCAGTAATGATGATACATGGGCTTAGTTGAACACGCACTACTTAATTTTTAAGTGTGTTTCAGCATTCATAGTTAAGGCTACATTCCACACATTTTCAGGAGACTATTGTGATGCCTGGTTGTGTTAAATGTGTTGATCTACGTAAACAGAGTGAGTCATTTGCTTAGAGTGTGTTAGATTCTTCCAAACAACCTTCTAGTTTATGAATGTGGGACACTGTACTTCTGTATCCAACATTAAAAATGCTAGGAAATGGCCCAATATGTCATGCCTGTGTGACCAGGAGAAAGGATGCCAAGCTTTATACAGCTAAGGGCAGCCTGAATGTCAACAACACCAATGCCAGCATTCAAGACGTTCTACAGGATAGCTTCTTCAGCTTACTACCATTCACAAAGTTACACTAAACAAGGGAAAACCCCAGAAGATGACTCCTTTTTTTAAACCAATGAACCACTTCCCACCCATATACAAAGCAATGGTCAGGATTGTTTTTGAGTAAGTGGGAATGGTAGTGAGGAGAGAGAGTAAGAGAAGTTGGCTGGAACTCACAGCAGTGGGGAGAAGGATAAGAAATAGATTAGATTTAGGGGGGGAAACTACTTTTCACTTAAACAATTTCTGCAATAAAAATGATTTAGCTCAAGCTTGGAAGTGTAGTAGTGTTGACTACTGTGTAATTGGAGGGGGAAATGCCAACAAGGAGTGCTTGGTGGCAGTAACTGGAGAACACTGTAAAACGCAAAAATGTTAAAATATAAAATTATTCTTGTGAATTGTGGGCAAAGAGAGGCTTAGCACTCTCAGTGACAGTTAAAGAGAAAGGTGGGACATACACTGAGTTTGTTGCAGAAACAGCGCTCTAATCCTCTCCCTCCCCTCTTTCATACATTTGGGACTCCCGTAGCTTTGGGGGGGATGGGGGTTAAAAGCCCTGGGGCGCAGCATCTAGGGGCACCAAAAATCACTGCAGCCCACGACCACCCCAGACTGCCTGGGCTGGGTTCACCCACCCTTCTTGAAGCGGGCCAAGAGTGAAGGCAGGTTCCTCCCGAGGAAGACCACCATCCCACCACCCTCGAAGCCACCCTAATCCTGGTTGGACTGCTGCCTGCTCGACAGCCTGGACAAGGAGGCACCGCTCCGCTCCTCAGGCTTCCCTTCCTTCAGCATTGCTTGTTCGCCTCCCTCCCTCACCAGAGCAACAAGCAGGAGGGAGAGAGGGAGGCGTGGAGGGACCAAGAGCACCGCTTCTACCCCACTCCCCAGGAGGTGGAAATCACCTCTCTTGCTCACTCTCTGGCCCGCTCCTGTCACCGAGGTCCCTGGGAAGGAAAGAACACCTGGAGGAAAGCAAGGGGCCTCTGGGAAAGAGGGAAGTGCCCTCTCCCTTGGGACCCCAACCCTTGCTGCCCTCCCCAGCGCTTCCAGGCCTTTCTGACCAGAGACATGGGGGGGCGGAATGTTAGGGGGCCCCTCTGCAGAGAACTGGGATGGTCCCACTGCACTCCCCCAGAGCTGCCTGTCATTCACCCACCCGCATGCCCTTCCGCTAAACTCCTCATGCCTTTTCATAGGCAGATCAGAACAATTTACAGGGAGGGTGGCAAGGCTTTGGATCCCTTCTTTGGTACCAAGTATTGAGCCCCTATTAAATATAACTATCCATCAAAAAGGGGAGGAGTGGTTTGGCTCCGAGTGGAGTCGCAGTCACTGAAGGAAAATCAAGTAAAGTTGGAGTTGAATCACTGGTGGGGCTCCAGTCAGACTTTGTAGCCAGTCATGTTATTCAAGTCTCCATCCCAGCTAATTATTTCAATATCCAGAGGGGTATCTAGATACACCAGAAAAATCTGACTAAGGTGCTCCCCCGCAAGGCACTTGCATGCAAACACACACACACCTTGTCAGGAGGGGGTGCAAAAACAGACTTTGTCCCGGTCGCTGAAAACCCTAGCTACGCCCCTGCAGATAGACAAAGGTCTTCTGTTCCACTCATTCACAGCACTGGATGTGGGAAGAGAGGGATGGGGTACATCCCTCTCCTTGAAATTGCGGTGAGTATTCACAATACAAATGCCTGCACAAGGGCTTCAGAGAGCTGGTCCTGAGCCCCTCAACCACTCCAAATGCCACATGTCAGAAAGAGTTTCATTTTTCTTGTATTATTTATATGACAAATGCCTCTGTCAGACTTCTGATGCATGAACACCTCTGAAAAAGAAAATATCTGCCCTCAGGAGCTTGTTTTGTAATATTGAAGTTGAATATTTAATCTAAATATCCTGCAACATGCACCAATTTCTGCGTGCTCTGATCTAGGCGAAAAGGTGAGCATGTTTCTTCTCTGCATTTTGACAGCTTTGAAAATCAAGTTTTAATTTGCTGTTCCCTGCAGCAAGCATCCATTTCCTCTGGCCAAGTTACTAAGTTATAATCCTGTTCCAGGTTTCTCAGCTGCTTCTTCTATAGCCTCTTCTGAACAATCTCCCCACACGAAGACACAAAAGACTGCCTTTTTTGACCTTTTGAAGCCAGGAGAGTCAGGCAGAGACTAAACACGGTGCAGTAGTACGACAGCTGCCCTTCTACTGATTTCTCATCTGGTCAGAATTACATGAGTGGTGCCTGACCTTGGGTCCTCTGATGTTCTTGGCCTAAAACTCTCAACCTTCACCACCAATTTTGTTGGCCAGGATTTCTGGGAGTCTTAGGCAAAGAACATCTGGAGATCCAGGGTTGAGAACCACTGCATTACATTATCATGATCACAGCAATCAAAATTCCTGCGGCCAACAGCTCAGCGCAGGGGGATATTATCCATTAGTAGGAATGTAGCAGATGCCCTCTGTTGCTGCCAGTGGGAGTGTAGAAATGCACTCAGTACACAGTGGTCATGATTGAAGCCATAGCAATACTTAGGATATGAGTCATCCCCACCATCTCAGAAATGCATTGCTGGGACCCTATGGATCATCAAGGCCAGCTCATTTCAAGAAGTCACGGTGAGGAACTGAATGCCCAGCCTCCTGACTCCACAACTAGATACCACAACCACTGAGCTATAGCAAGGCAATGTGTACAACAGCTGCTGTCTTCATGACATGCAGGCTGACAATGGGGGGGGGGCAACACCCAGCACACAATTAAATTCTGCACCAAATATGAATTGCCCCTCTGCAGCTGATTGCCTGATCGGATTAGGTCACGTGGGACCTTCCCCACTATTGAACTTATTAAACATTCCATTTGTGCTTTACCAAAAAAAGAAAGAAAAGAAAAATTAGAAGAGTTAATTTCCCTGCGATTAGAATGTTTATCTCCTATTGTCTTGTGCCAAGCCCCCCAGAATGTAATTAATAAGCACACAAAGAAGGCTTTGGGCTTGAAGAAAAAATGTCAAGGGCAAGTGACTCTTGCATGCAAAATGGTGCAGGATTCAATTTTCCCCGTAGAAATCCCAGGAGTGCTTCAATCAGCGCTTAAGTTATTCAGTTAAATCCCACAATTAGAAGAATTTTTTTTTAATAAAAAGAAACATTTACGCGTCTTCCCTTGCTGGAACATTTGGAATAACATAGATTTGAAGATTTTTATCTCTTACAGAATAACTATTAAGGGTGCACTCCTACACTCGCTTACCTGAGAGTAAATCTTACTGAATTCAGTAGGGCTTCCTTCTCTCATGAACAATAAAGCATTATGGTGTTAGATGCCAGAGTGAATTTATCATCCACAGAAAAGGATCAAGATGTTAAAAAAAATTCAGAAAGAAATATTTGCATCATATTCTGGTCAAATTTATGTAAGGCATTTATTTATTTCCCTATCAGGGAAATAAGAAAACAAATACTATTGTATTGGTATACAATAGTATCTACAACTATTTTTGATTGGAACAAAACAGTATGTGCCAAGTCACTACTATCTATTCTTTGAAGGGAAAAAGCAAATGGTTTCTCTCATATAAAGCTTGTGTGCTACAAGATAGATATCTCGTTGAAAGCGGTACACCATTAAGGCAGGTGATTCCTCTGATGACTACAGCGAAGGTCAAGGTTTTCCCTGACAATTACAGCACTTTTCCAGCTATAAGAGGTCCAAAAATATAAGACGACCCCCACTTTTCCAACCCAAAGTTACAGTTTTGCAACTGAGTGGTTCTCTCTTCGGCTTGCTTCTGTGTACGAGATGTCTTTCAGCTTTTAGTGTAACCATTTTAGATGAAAATATAGTCTTAATCAAAAAAATACGGCAACTCCAGTCATTTCCAACTATGGGGTGGTGATCATCTCTGTTAATCAATCAATCAATCAATCAATCAATCAATCAATTAAGGCTAGTACACAAGTTACACCCCTTTCTTGAGAAACCAGATCTGGCCATAGTGACACATGCCCTAGTGATATCCCAGCTAGACTACTGTCATGCGCTGTATGTGGGACTATTGATGAAAAGTCTCAGGAAACTTCAACCAGTCCAAGATGCAGCAGCCAGACTGCTGACTGGGGCAGGGTACAGAGATCACCCCTATTAAAAGAGCTCCACTGTGCCAATCAGCTATCGGGCACAATTCAAGGTGCTGACCTTGACTAACAAAGTACTGTCATAGCTACTTCAAGGAAATTCACAGTATGAACTGACTCTAGTGTTAAGATCATCAGAAAAGGCCCTTCTCTCCATCCTATCACCCTCACAGGTACGTCTCATGGGAAACCTTCTCGACTGCTGTGCCCATACTCTGGAACTCCATCCCACCAGAGTCCAGAACTGCCTTATCTCAGTTGTCCTTCCGGAAACAGACAAAGACCTTTCTCTTCAGGCAAACTTTCCCTGAATGATGGACTACCATTATGTGTCTTTTATATGAATCTACAGTAGGACCCCCGTATCCACGGGGGATTGGTTCCTGCCCCCCCCGTGGATAATAAAATCCATGGATAAGAGCAAACATTCTTATCCAAGGGTTCCAGGGGTAAAAACAGGAGGAGAGCCCGGGCGGGCAGGTGAGCATGTGGGGTCTTCTGAGTTGCGCGGACACCACCCGCACCTCTCGTGCAGGTGAGTGCTGCCTGGGGCGTGGACCACTGCTGGACTGGCCCTTTGTACTGCTGCTCACCATCCACGGATAACTGAATCAGCAGATGGCGAATCAGTGGATATGGGGGTGCTAGTGTATAGGTTCACATAGACTTTGTGTTTACAACTACTGTACTTACAACCTTGTAGCTTTAATGTAATGCTGTGCATTAATGCTGTAAGATGTCCCTCAATTCCTTTTTCTCAATACTTGAGCATGTCTTAATTGTATTGGACTATCTATTATCCCTCATTATTGTAAGCCGCCTTGGGTCCTTTTCCAAGGAGAAAGGTGGGGTAAAAATACTCTCAAATAAATATAAATACAATAAATAAATTATAAGCTGAAGAGTTTGCGTTTGCCTGTAGACATATTTCTGTGGTCATTTGGACAGCATGACTAAACACACAAACAAACAATATTATATATCTTAGTACTCCCTACCTGCAGTGTAACAGGTTGAAAACTACAATAATGGAGAATCAAGATTAATTTATTATGTTGGCAGCAGAAATTGGACCTAAGAAACAGACATTTCCAAACCCAAATTCCAGACTTGGATGGAGCTTCCAAACCATTGTTTTCTAAAATGGCAGAAATATTTTGGTTTCCCCAGTGTGGATGATAATTATATAGCTTTTCCGGCAAAGTGGCTGAATAGCTTCTTATCACTGCCAAAGTGTTGGGAGCGTGTAAATGTGAACCAATAGTGGGTAGCATAAATTACTGTTTATAGCTAGACAAATAAATGACTGTCTTTGAAAAAAGACCTCCTTGTAGGATAAAGATTAAAAGGATGTTTACGGTAGCAATCTTAGGCATTTAAATAACTCTGTAAAAATAGACATATTGTAGTGCTTCAGCTGTATTCGTGCTAAGTCAAATCATTCCAATTATTTAACATAGCCTGTAATTTATCAGCCCAAACAAGCTGTGTTACTCACAAGTGTATGTTACTGAGCTCTGCCATCCAGAGACTTTTCCAGATGGCAGAAACTAAAAACAGAGTATGGTTTGGGGTATAGATGAGAAAATTTACTTTTGGGGACTAGAATTCTAAGAATGCTGCATCCAAGATGCCTAATTACTGGGGTATTCTGAGAATCATAGTCCCAAAAAATTAACCTCCCCATCTGTTTTGGGGGGGAGAAGGGGTGAGGATATTTAACTCTTTCACTATCTGCTTCTTTCCACTGCACTTTTCTTTTAATGGTTTTAACTGAGATGGTTTTAACTCCTACGGGCCAAATACTGGTTGGAGTTTTGTATTATAATGCTGCATACTGTGTTTTAACTTTTAAATTTATTTAAGTGCTGACTTTCTAACTTTTCTGTTTTATTTTACTTGATATTATTATTGATATTTTTGTAAAATGCTTTGGCAGGCTTTGCCCCCTTAAAGACAGCATACAAATATCTTAGAATCACAGAACTGTAGAACCTGATGAGACAGCAAGAGTGACCAATAAATGCTGGACAAAATCTAATAAAACCCAACTCCATAAGCATCTTTAATTCCAACCAGCATTATTTATACGACCCATGTGCGGTAGTGCTCATAGTTTTCCTTTCTTTGAAATTAAGAAAAAGTACAAATAATTTAGGTTGAAATCAGGTTGCAACCACAAAGCTGCTTGCTCAGTCAGTTATGGAGAAGCAGCCAGAGGTCACCAAACCAAATCTGCCACTCAGTAGGTATGACTTTCCCTTCCCATTCTGGAGGCTTGAGGCACGGGTAACTCATGGATCAGGAGACAAGTGCAGTCCACCACCACCACCACTGCCAATTTGTAAGGAGACACCCCTTACAAGGTACCTTTAGCAAGAGATACAGCATGGTACGACTGCTGAATGGTCAGCTATAAGAGCAGCTAGTTGTCCACTCAGAGATTTGTGTATGTATGCTGGCCCTTGACCCTTTCCCTTCTCTGTATGACACTCCAACAAAACTCACCACCAGCCACTAAAAATACTCCTGAGTAAATGGGTTACTTAAATCCTATGGGACCCAAGAGTTAACTACTTATTTATGAGGACTGACACATAGCAGCACTCCTCAACTCACCAGCCGCCGAAGCCCAAAGAGCAGCCAGTGAAGAAGCTGCCCGTGGCCGCCCTGCTCACCCCCAAGGAGGAGCCGGCCGAAGAGGAGCCCCCGGCCCTGGCCGCCAAGGCCTCCGAGTCGCCGCTGTCGTCGTCCTCTTCGGAAGACGAGGAGCCGCCCAGCTCCCCCGAGCCCCGGAAGTGCAAGCGCAGCCGCTTCCAGCTGAAGGCAGGGGCCGGGAGGCGCTCATGAAGCAATGGCTGGACCTGCGGGATCTGCCACTCGTGGTTCCCTGAGTGGGATGAGTATGTCGTGCACATGAAGAAAATCCACGGGAAGTGTCTGAAGAAGTTTCCATGCCTTTCCTTTCCTTTCCTTTTGTTGACTGGACTAAAACAAACCAAAACAAATGAAAGCAAGAGAAGTGTTTCCTTCTTATTCTTCACCCACTGAACTATGACATCTAGCTCTTGCTCAACAATTCACAATAGAACCTAGAAGACTTATTCTAAGCAAAGCAGTTGTGTGAAAGCACAATTTGCAACTGAGGAGGGAGAAGGGCCTGAACCCTTCCCTGCTTGCCACTTTCTTGTAACAGCACTCAAGTTGTTCCTTCTAGGATAGATATGTGCCCTGCTTAATAAAGAGAAATCCTCTCTTTGTAGACCTACTCGGTTCCTGTCCTAAAGTTGCTGTTAAATTGGGCAAGTGGTATAAAACTAGCATTAGTAATGATCTCACTTCCCTGGACAAGAAGGGAGGGAAAATGTAATTCCTAACCCTGGCTTCTGAAAACAGGGCTACTAGCAAGGTGCAGACCTTTACTCTCTTGAGCTACAGCCAACAATCTGTGTCTGAAACTCTCAAAAAGCTATGAAAGCAATCATCAGGTAAAACAGCAGGATGTGCTAATTGAGGAACATATAACACTCTTTCTACAAAAGATTGTTTAGCTAACCAGTCTTTTTCTGACACAATTCGAAGTGTTGGCTATGGCCTATAATGCCCTCCACAACTCGTGTCCGTCGTATCTGAAAGACCATGTTCTCCCATACAAGCTTGCTTGAATGTTAGGATGTAATGGAAATATGTTTCTCTTGGTCCCACTACCTTCTGAGGCCTGTCTGGTGGGGACTTGACAGATGGACTCGTCAATGGTTATTTCCACCCTCTGGTATTCTTTGCCTGGGCAGACAGCTTTCCCTTCTCCCCCACTGTCCTTCCACTGGAAGTGAAAGACATTTTTATTCAGCCAACTCTTTGACAAATAAAGAGGTTGAAATCATAAGACTTCAGACAACCATCAATTTTCTCCGCAAAAAATACAAACTAATATTAATATTTTAATGAAGTGATTATGAAGTGTTTTACTTTTAATTAGACAAAATGAAGGGAAAAGAAAAATAAAGAAGACAAAATTGTTTTGGCAGCTTAAAGCTTAAAATTGGGGAAAGTTTTCAATTAGCAATAATTGCACCTCGGATTCACCTCATTGGCTACGATACCGCTACTGCGCAAAGCACCCAATTAGGCCACCCTAATTTTGAAAACTCTTTAGTCACAACTTGTATTTTTCTGGACTAATGTAATTTTAGCACTTGATACTGCCTGAATGGCGAATCAATAAAGTTGTTGTTGTTGTTGTTGTTGTTGTTGCTTAAAATTGCTATTTTTGTCTTTTTTATTTTTTAATTGTTCTACTGTTTTTGCCTAATATGCAAGCACAGACTAACAGGGCTACCTCTTCTAATAGCATGATGAATTTACCGTAATTCCATTTAATGACTATTTTATAGTCTTTAATTTTCTGTTATGTTCAAATGGATTGTAAGCTTTCTTAGGTTCCAATCCTGGGATAAAGGTGGCATATAAATTAAATTAAAATGTGTGCACAAATGGGCAACATTACTAGTCCCGACTCCCTGGGCATTTAAACTGGGCAGGCTACATGTTTATTACCAACTAAAAAGTGTAAGCATTTTATGCATAAAATTGCATAATTTATGTTTTGTACAAGCAGAAAAAAACATTTAATGCAATGCAGCATTATTGATTTCAGCTTTTCTTCAAGCGTCCATCAGTATGGCCAAGTATTTGTACAGGCAAGTATAATTATGATCCACTTGCTATCTAAAAGTATCCTAAAAGTGAAATATAATTCATAGCACTCTTCATTATTTAAAGAGTGCTTTTATGTTTAAAGCTCTTTCATCAGCATTATTTAATTAGACTGAAAACCATCTCCAATTATTAGACCTGTTAATCACAAAGAATAATTACTTGCAGCAGCTACAATTTGGAAACAAATTATTTCTTAACAAAAGGCATAACATTAACTTGTCAGTAGACAGCAACCTACACAAATCAATATCAAAAATCCCAAATTGGATCGGAACTCCAGACTACAGTGCAAAGTTTGTGGTTCACATTGCTCTATACAAACAGGCATCCTGTTTTCAAGGTTAGAAAAGCGGCATCTATATTGTCCAGGACTTTGGCTTGATTCTTAATATTAAAACAAGGCTTATTATGACAAATTTTTGCTGTTGGTATTCTTCTCCTGTTGCTGAGGGACAGTATTAAAGAATTGAAGGACATGTTATAGAAGACGTTTCCTCAGCTTTCCATGGCAAACAGACCTATTGCTTTTGTACAGGTTTGGAATCTCTGTGGCTACTGAAGCAAATACTGTAGTAGACAAACAAATAAACACAGGCAAACTGGGAATTAGGATCACATCTGGCCTAAATTACTTGTAGGCTGGTTCTACTACAAAACTAAATCAATGCAAACTTGTTTATATGTCTGTGAAGATTTTCAGTCATCCAGGTGAGGTTCTCTGGAAGTTGAGTCACAGCAACTGAACTTCTTTTCTTGTGAGACTGAAACGTTTCGCTTCTCATCCAAGCAGCTTCGTCAGTCTGGGGAAAGTTAGTGTTGAGGCTTCCAATTTATAGTTCACCAATTTATAGCTCATTGGTTGGATGGTGGCCTGAATTAGGTCATTAATTAATTAATTAATTAAAATTAATTAGGTGGATTAATTTATATGGGACTCCAGTTCACCATAGTCCAGGCCCAATTCTGTGATCCAGACCTTAGTTAAAATCTGAGAAAGGAAGAGAGCAAATGCTGAACCTAGGAGGTAGTGCAGGCCACACGAAATGCATGTGCTTTTCATCCTCATATAATAAAAGGAACTTGAAATTTCTTATTTTAGACAAATACTGTTCATCAGCACTTAGAACTATTGCAAGTCACTGTTTCATAGCACTCTTAACATGCTTCTCTCTTTCCTGGGAATAAGGTCTTTAAGAGAACCTCAGAAGCATTTCACTGCATTGTTCACAGCTTATTTTGCTCATTTTACTGAAAGCTATTCTGAATTCTAATCCTGTACTTCAAAAGGCTTATAGTCCTTTCTATGATAGCTATATCTAGCTTTTGGTTACTGAGCACCTCCACTTCTGCTAATTAAAACACAATAGCATTCTTAATGCTCTGACTTTTCTCCAGAAGTGGGCTAAATCTCCTGACCAAGCACCAAGGTGGATAATGCAGTAATCGATTTGCATGTTTCCAACACTGCACTGGATGGAAGCTTCTATATATATATATATATAAGGACACAGTGCTTACAGTATGAGTAAATATGCATAGCAAATGGAAGCTGCATCATGGAATTGAAAGTTTCAAGCAAGGACAGTCCCACTGTGTTCAGTGGGTCTTACTTCCATGTTAGCATGTACACAAGATTAATAATCACCTTGTATCACCAAGACAATTCCGGCTTATGGCAACCCCTTCCCAAGGTTAACCAGGTTGAGAATACAGTAACTCAGAAGCAGTTTCCCGTTCCCTTCGGCTTGGGGGCGTTCGGGGACTGTGCAGCTTGCCCCAAAGCACACAGGTTGGCTGTACTTGTGAGAAACAAAGTAGGGAACTGAGCTCACAGCCTCTGCCTAAAACCACTGAGCTATTCCAGTCAGCCAAAATTTCTGCTTAAGAAATTTTAGGGATATAAGATTCTTAAAAGTACAGGTGGTACCACTACAGTATTTTTCTTCTAGCCTGGTCCTGAGGATGACTCAATAAATTCTGAGCCCTCCGCCGGATCAGCCAGCTTCTTAAATTGGGTATAACTTGGATCAATTGAAATAAGTGGATTTTTAAAAATCCAATTCAGAGTTGGGGGTGGGTGAGGGAATCACATAAAGGCAGAGATGTACAACCACTTAAAGGACAGACAACCATTGCAGAGCAATAGCTGAAACAACCCATGAAAATTCACCACATGTTATTTATGAAGTTTTGTCTGGAAGGAATGGATTTTGCCATATTTGTAAAAAGTGCCGAGCCGCTGCATATCCTGAAATACTTGAGGTTAAAAAAATAGACACTTTCACCCATCAAACACGCAAAAGATGTAATTAATTAAGAGCAAACAAGCCATTTGCTCCTACAAAAACTATCAGCCTGTCCAACTAAATATTTTCAAGATATAAACACAGATGTTAGGAACGAACACCACGTTTAAAATTCTGAAATCACCTTTTCCCATGTGAGTATCTCACATATGTATATTACCAACTGACTTTCAGACTTAGTGCACATCTCAAGTGGTCAGGATTATATCAAATAAACAGGAGAGATCCAACAACAGACAAAAACTTGTTTTATTAATGTTAACAATAAAAGAGGGACTGCATCTATAAAAAAGGGTTTCCAGCCCCTGTTCTGTCCCTACCAGGGTTTTGTATGGCACAGCAAAAGCAGAGTGTGAGGCACCTGGAATATCTGGTCTCAATCAGAGCTGCTTGGAAGGTCCCTTCTCTTGGAAACAGGAGAATCAGGCCAGGAAACAAACACACTCTGTAGGATCCCACACCAAGCTATGCATTCCACTGCTATTTAGTTTGAGACTGGGCATAGCAGGGCTCAGCTTAAAAACCAAGCACAAAAATGTACTGTATGATAAAGCAGATTAAACTAAGTGGAAGATTAAGTAAACAATACCTCAGGGGGCTCTCTCCAAGTATGTTCATGAGTGGCTACAGTTTTGAATATTCTAAGGACTGCCAAATTGGGTGAGAATAAAGGATCCACTGTTTTGGGATCACACATGGATCAGAATTACTGGTGGTCCATGATCTATGACTGAGCATGGGTAAATCTTCCTGCCACTGTGGAATGAGCCACCTACACCCTGCTCAAACCATGGGCTACAAGCAATCAGGGTCCAGAGCCAGACTACTTAGAACAGTGGATGCCAACTTAGGGTAAACCCAGTGTTCTGAGACTGCAACTCCCAGAGATCCCAGCCAGCACAGCTGGCAGTGAAGACTTCTGAGAGTTCAAAACTAAGAACACCTGGGCCACTCTAGGTTGGTAACCATTGGCTTTAGGGGCTCATCGGGAAGGTAGGCAGGATCCTGAGGATAAACACAGAAAGAAACCAAGGAGACTTGGACTTCTACAGTATAA
Organism: Phrynocephalus versicolor; assembly: GCA_023846285.1. Taxonomy (NCBI): domain Eukaryota; kingdom Metazoa; phylum Chordata; class Lepidosauria; order Squamata; family Agamidae; genus Phrynocephalus; species Phrynocephalus versicolor. Next base: position 66,435,053 of record JAHTLZ010003526.1, read on the forward strand.
GCACGAGGCCAAAAAAGCAGCCAACAAGATCAAGGGAGATGAACTCCGGGTGAACGACTGTCAAATCAAACAATATTCTATCACCTGACTAGGCTGTACCAGAGAAGGAATCACTGGGCTGCTTTGGTAGATGAGATCACCTGGATCACCTGATGTTTCTGAATGTATGCAGATCTGGTCTCAAAAGCTCTGTTGACTCCTGGTAGTAGACATGGGCACGACCAGAAAAAATGACGTTTCGAGTTTTCGTTTGTCGGAACGGGTCCATTTCGGGTCGTTTCCGTTTGTCACGAATTTTTTCAAAAATTTGTCATTTCGTCATTTCGTTTGTCGTCTCCACCACGATTTAGCGTGATTTGACTTCCCAGAGCATAGGGGCGTCCCGCAATCAGGGCCGGCGCTAGGTGTTTTTGTGCCCTAGGCGGCGGGCGGGGCAGGCGACAGGCAGCGTGGGGAGGTGTGGGCGGGCGGTGGTGGCGGGGGGCCATGGGCAGGCGGCGACAGCGGCAGGGGGAGGCGCGGGCGGGCGAGCGGGCGGGTGGCGGCGCGGGCAGGCGGGCGAGTGGGCAGTTAGGATATCACTTAGGATAGAGGTTCTGTTCTTGGCTTGCACCCCAAATGTGTGTGTGTGTAAGCAAATTGAAGTTGGGAAAATAGAAAATAAATGGTAGTATATAATATATTTTTAAAATAAATCCACACCTCCCACTCCCAGTCGAACCTCCCCCTTTATCCAATATCAGAAAAAATCCTCACAAACTGCCAGAGAAGAAATAAAGAATAAACTGCTATTCCCTTCAGCAGACAAAGCTGCAGGGAATCAAAGAAATTATTTTCTAAATTCAGTTCCCTCCCTGCCTGCCTAACTTAAATCCTAAAGCCTCCAGCCTCCCTCCTCAATCTCGATCGGATCACACCAGCACCAGCAGCCAGCCCTCCTCCCTCAACCACATCCATACACCCGATTGCAATTTCTGGAAGGTGCCTCGGCTTTTTATGCCCTCCGAGACATCCAGAAGTGTCAGTCAAAAACCTGGCGATGCCATTGGTGGAATGGTTCAAAAAAATTGCATGGTCCCATCCCATGCCCAGCCCAAATGGGCAGGTCTAAAAAATAAAAAAATTAAAATAAAATAAAATCAATACGACGTTTTATTGCTATAAAAAACCCACTGCTGCTACTATTAAAATTCAGGCATTTAAAATAAATAAATTTCATTTGTTTCTGTGGTGATTTGGTATGTTTTTTGACCACGATTTCAAAAGAAAAATTGTGGTCGCCATTTTGGAACCCCCCCACCGCATGGCATGGCGAGACGACAAGGATGACCCCCCCCCAGCCTGGTGCAAGCAGCCCAGGACAGGAGAAGAGGGGAGGAGGCCGGGGACCCCCCATAAACCACCCCTCTGGTAGGTGGCAAAGCCTCAGGCAGGCATATTTTCGCCTGTTTTTTTGGCCGGGAGTCGGGTTTTTTTAAAAAAAACTTTAAAAAACTTTTTCTGTGCTTCGCACTGCACGATCGCCGCGATACCACAAACGAAAATGAAAAACCCGACCAAATTTTTCTTTTTTCAGTTCGAGTTCGAGTTCTGACGGCTTAATTATCGTTACCATTTCCGTTACATAACGGAAACGAAAAACAGAAACGAAAACGAAAATTTCGCCGAGTCGTGCCCATGTCCACCTGGTAGTCTTCAATTCTGTGTCCACCATGTTTACACCATGTTTACAGGGGGGGGGATGCTACTTGAAGTAGTATGGGGCGGTATATAAGCAGAACACTTTACTTTAATAAACAAAAAATATGCTGAAAAATATGAAACTCAATTGATGCAGACCTCGGCATTATTATCCTTTTTCACCATTAACAGCAAAGTGGACATCCAAAAAAAGATAGTTTTTTTTTTGCCAAATTTCATACTGAAAATATTGGAGCAGCACTTTCTTTATGTAGAAAACTGTTTCGAATTATCCAAGAAAACGGGATTTATAATTCTCACCTGCCAGTATTTTCTTTGCGCAAGGAATGAATTACAAAAATTTAAAGAAACACTTAATTTGATTAGCACTAGTTTATGCTAATCCTTTGCTCAGTCATTCTCAAGAGCTGTATTAATTTAAAATATGCTTTGCTGGGTTGTCTTTATGGACACTGATCAAGGCCTCAAAAGACTCCCATGCACAACAGCTTTGATTTACCACTTCATGGTTAAGTAAGAAAACCTGATTCATCAAAGCACTAAACAAAACACCCTAAAAATATTCCTTTCCCAAACGAAGTCTGGGGCACTGTAATCTTTGGGCAACACACACACACACACATCCTTACATAATATTTTAAAATAAAAAATACTTAGTTTTAAACAGCTTGCTTCGAAACCTCTTTCCTGTGTTCCCACAAGATGTACCCGTGAGGGTGGCGGGATGGAGAGAAAGGCCTCCACCTGATCAAAGGCCATGGCCTGAGAAAAAGCTTTGTGTTAGACACAGCTGGGCATGTGACTGTACAGGCCTCTGAAAATAAAGCAGCCACATTAGAACATAAGGAAGGAATAACTGGTGTGTGCCTGGCCATGCACCTTCTGATGCTAACGCCTAGAGATTGGCACGACTCAGAAAAAAATTTCGTTTTCGTTTTCATTTTCGTCTAGGGGTCCGTTTCGGCTCGTTTCCGTTTTCGTGAGCTAATTTTCAAAATTTTTCATTTTCGTTTTGTTACGTAACGAAAACGAAAACGAAAATTTTTTCATTTCTTCCCATTTAGCTCCATTAAGTGCTTTTCCAGTAACGAAAAACGAAAATTGGCTCAAAATTAGTCGTTTCGTTTCCGTTTTCGGTCCATTTTTGAACCGTTTTTCGTTTTCGTTTTGTTACGTAACGAAAATGAAAAAACGAAAACGGAAACGAAAATTTCGCTAAGTCGTGCCCATCTCTACTAACGCCTATTAAACACAGCACCAAGCCTGCAGGAGGAGCATTCAGATGGTCTGATTGCAGTCCCATTTCCTTTTCTCCCATACAACTCAATGGGGGCTACTGAGAATAATGCCAGTCATCACAGTCCTGGTCTTTCATCCTCATGGACCACCCTCATACGTCTTTCTCAGTTCTGCTAGGTCCAGGGTAGGCAAAGCCTGGCCTGAAAGTCCCCTGCAGGCCCAAATGAACCAAGCGAACCAAGACATCCAGCAACAGAAAATCACTGCTGCAAAGCACAACTTGCCTGTTGCTTATACAGCTCTATGGCAGCTTCCCAGTCACTTCTGCAGTTTTAAGAGTCTTTTGTTAGTGGTAGTTTAACTTTAGTTATTAAAGAGAGTCCACCACTTTTGTTTTTGCCTAAAATGTCTTACTTTGTCCTAATCATCTTAATTCAACAGGGAAGTCTTAGTGCAACGTATTTACTTCTGAGAACGACCCTTTCAGTCTGATTGGACTGTTTTCTTCTTTCTTTAAGAATCTCACTCATTAAGGGCAGCTAACATATCAGAGAATCGTGACTCTGTGGTTCTCTGATGTCTAACAAGCGAGAATGCTAACAGAGACAACCAACAGTCCAATTATTATAGAAGTCATTTTTCTGGAAGCAAAAACAATAATCTAAGAGTTCCTTTCCACAGTAAGAACAAGGCAAAGAGCAGGCATTTGAGACAAAAACAAAAGTCGCAACTCCTTAATAGCCAGTAAAGAAGAAAGGATTCAAAAAGCCATTGATAGTGATAAAGACACCATAATGGAGCCATATAGGAAATCAAGAAGCTACGGTTAACCTTATCCTTAATAAAATCCTTATGAATTAAATATAAAAGTGAACATCAGTAAAAATGTTCATTATGTCTTATGAAAGTTGCTGTTTAGCTTCTTTATTTTTTAAAGAATAAGCCAATTTGGCTGCACCCCTCCTACTCCGGCTGATCTGGAAAACGGCTATTGAGTCCTCCAGGCTAAGACAACATTGCCCAGTGGAAGACCCACAATTGGACCTCCTGTCTCTTATTTCCTCTGAAGAGTTATAAGGCACAACAGAGCGAGCAGTGAAGCGAATGAAGATGGCAGCATGAAAGAAGGGTCGATTAAACAACTTCTACCAACACACTGCTAGAAGGTGAACAATATGAAGGTGAACAATCAAAATGGAAGATTTGAAATGGGACAAAGGTTCATACAGTGATTCCCCCCGCCTATTGCAGGGGTTAGGGAACCAATCTGACCCGCGATAATTGAACATCCGCGATATGCGGATGCAGGTTGGGTCAGGCCTGGGGCATCTAGCTGGGGGATCTTGTACTTACCCCCAGCCTGGTGCTGCCCCAGACGGGCCTTTGGGGGCCTTCCTGGGCCTTTGGGGGCCTCCAGAAGGCTCAGGA
>JAHTLZ010003526.1:66446813-66469979 GCA_023846285.1 Phrynocephalus versicolor
TGTGTGTGTGTGTGTGTGTGTGTGTGTGTGTGTGTGTGTGTGTGTGTTGTGTCATTACAGTCATGACCGACTGTTCATGACTCCATGTCCATGGAGTTTTCTTGGCAGGGATACTATGTGCTGTCAAACATTCTTCTAATTTAGGGCAACCCTATGGAGTAATGACCTTCAAAGACTCCTATAATTAACATTACTCACTTCTTGAAAACTCCAGGCCATTGTTTCCTTTACAGAATTATCTTATTGCAACTCACCACTGAAATTTGTGTCACCTGGCTTAGCTGGTGTTATTTTTCAACTGGATTCTGGCTTTGGTAATCTGGGAATGTTGTCACAGAGCTTTTCTATATTAGAAGAAATATTACTTCCCACAATGTGAGAAGCATCAGAGAAGACTTGAACAAAGTCATCTTCTTTTCCTACACCTTCAACTTTTCGTAGCATTAATGTCTTCTCTACTGAGTCTTGTTTTCTCAAGAGATGCCCAAAGCAAGATAGCCCTGGTTTAGTCCTTTTAATTTCTAGTAAAGTTAAAGCTTAGCTTGATCCAGAACCCATTTATTTTTCTCTCTGGTATCCTATGGTTATCTGTAAACCTCTCAAACAACTCTGCTTTCAAATGAATCAGTGTTTTTCCTGTCAGCTTTTGTCATTGTCCAGATTTCACCTCCATATACAGCAATCACAAATGCTACAGTACACATTATTTGGGTCTTGGTCTCCATCAACACAACCTTAAACTTAAGGATCTTTCCTTTTTTCTTCATAGCAGCTTTTCCACACCTCAGTCTTAATTTGGATTAAAGATTGAACCAAGTTCAGAGCTCTTCATTATCCAGAGAAGTTCTTCAAACCCCGAAGGTTTTTTTTTTGTTAGGCCTCCTTAGACTAGCAAATAATTTTATTTCTTTATACACATACCCAAGAGTTGATTTCCTTCTTCTGGCCTGCTTTTATTCTCTGTGTTTTCTGCTTTTAGTCCTCATGTGCAATTTTTCTTAAGCATGCCCTCACTAATCTTCAGCTTTACAAATGCCATCCTTTCAGTGTTCTGCCACTGTTGAGTGGGTCTAGGTTTGAAAGCAACAGGAATAAATTGCAGAGGCTCATCTAATGCATGCACGATTACAGCTTGCTTTGAAATATGGGATGACTCTGCCACTGTTGCTGATCAGCCAAGCTCTAAAAAAGCCAGCAGAGTCCTGCTAAGATTTAAAACAAGACTACAGGGGGCAGCTGCTACTTCTTGAGTTGCTTCCAGATCTCTAAAGTGTGCATTTTTAATTTTTGCCCAAGGTTAGGGATTAGCCTCAATGCTCTGGGGAGCTCACTGGCAATAATTTCTTTTCTTCAACTGAAACTTTCAGAGGCTGAAATCTCACTGCCTTGTGTGTTAAGTTACGACTAGAGTATGCCCACTGAATCTGTGGGGTGTTACTAAGTCAACTGCTCCATACATTCTAATGCAGGGGTCCTCAAAGGACGGCCTGGGGGCTGAATACAGCCGCCCAGGGTCCTGAATCCAGCCCCTGGGACCAATTGTAGACCCTCCCCCAGCTTTCTGCAGCTGCTTCTACTGCTGAGGCAGTTCAAAGTAGTGGGCCATGTTGCTCCCCTCACTCCCTCCACCCACTGCCCAGATGATCGGCACGCTGGCTAGTGGGGCAGTTCAAAGTGGGAGGGCCAGAGCAAGGTCCCCCTACTCCCCCCCATCCACTGCCCAGATGGTCGGGGTGCCAGCTGCAACCGAGCGTGGCGCTTTAAAACAGGAGGGCTGTGGCAAGGTCCCCCACTCCCTCCATGGCCCCAAGGCCCTGGCCCTGCTTCTCTCTCCCCCCCCCCGCACACCTGTCCTCATTGTGAGGCCACCACCTGTGTTATTGTGTTTGTGAGGAAGTGGGCAGGTGGAGGCAGCTCCAGGCAGCTGTCTGAGACGGAGCAGCCGCGGCAGTGGACCGACAGAAGGATGGATGGTGGCTGACCAAGGGGGAAACGGAGTGTATTCCTGCCCACCTAGCCCCCTCCAAGCTGCCGCCTTGCTCTGTGGCGGGACGGAGGGGAGGAGGGAGCTCAGCCTCCGCCGCCGCCACTGGATTAGAGACCAGGGAGGAGGAGGAGGAGGATGAGGATGAGGATGAGGATGAGATGGTGGAGAAAGAAGAGAAGGGATGGGAAGGCCGACAGTGGGTGGCCTGGGCCTGGTTTCTGGAAGGCTGGCAGGACTGCATTTGTCCCTGGTTGGTGACACGCGGGCCATCGACCCCTGGCTGGGCTCGACCAGTGGATTTGGCAGGACTTCCTGCCTCCCCTACCTCCTTCCCAGCACTCGCCCCTTCCCTCCCTCCCTCATAGCGCACCAAGCTGGACTGGGCCAGGCCAAGAGAGGAGGCAGCTTTACCTCCGGGGCACAGCGAGGACATGATGAGGCACATGGCCAGATCCATGCACTAGTCTTGCAGCCCCTGCCACAACTGCTGCTCCTCATCCTGAGTGACTGCCCAGGAGGCAAGGAGGGGCCGGAGTTTGCCTGGGCTGCCGCCTCCTTCCCAATGCAATGAAGGAAGGAAAGAGAGCCGCTCCAGCCACCACGACTGCAGGAGGAGGAGGAGGAGGAGGAAGAGGCGCATGGCCAGATCCGTGCACGGCGGCACCTCAGAGCGGCAATCCGGAGCAGGAGCCATTGCTCGGGCCCCAGAGATGTGCTGATCATGGGCCGATCATGGGGGGGGGGAGAGTCTGCTCACTTGCCCCTCCCTCCCCATTTTTCCATGTTAGCCTTTTTTTGGACTGTGGTCCATCCGCCAGCAGTGTCTGTGGGTGGTGGACCAGCCCGCTGTTTGAAAACTTTGAGGACCAATCTTCTAATGATTCAATGGGCCTACCATAATTGCAACTGATTACACTGTGCAACAGGATTTCAGTCACGGTTTCAGTGACTGAGAACCTGCCCACACACTTCACGTGTCCTAAAAGGCATTTTTATTTTACAAGTACGGGATAACTGTTCATTCAGCAGTCTCTCTCCTCACTTGTTAAATTTCTGTCGCTTTGTTCCCCACCTCCCTCCTGATTTGTGACATATTTGACAGTGACATATCCCCCCTACTAAAAAAAAGTACCAGCATCAAGAGTTTGTAATACTGTATATCGTTTTACATGTAATTCATGTTTCCATAAAAGCCAGGTAGGGGATCTTTTTTTAAACTGGGGAAAGAGACAATTTTATGTGCAAGCTACATGAAATCTTGGTTTTGCACCACTGCACCACTTCATTATTAGAGAAAAGAAAAGAGTCCCAAAACTGGCATTTTAAACACATGAGGAGAGGGGTGCAAATTGCCCAAGTGTTTGGATTCAGAATTTGTCTAGTGTTTGTAAGGTAACGATAACTGTAAGGCTTCAGGCTATGAAGAAACACCTATGGGTCCATTCTAGAAATAAAGGGAATCAAGACAAATACTGTATATTTATATTTTATTTATTTATATTTGTACTTATTAACTGCCCGACATTCCCTCGGGAATTCTAGGTGGTGTACAACAAATTTTGTGTGTGTGTGTGTGTGGGGGAAACAACTTGCCCACAAAGAAAAACAACCTGTAAACAAAATAAATCAAATTTAAAAAATAAAAATAAAACACAGCAACAGCATCCATACAGACAAACAAAAAGCTGGGACAGAAAAAAAACCAACTAACCAAATACCGTCGTGCACTCAGCCATCACCAAAGCTTTCCCTAAAGAGACAGGTCTTTAGCGCTCTTCTAAAGCTCGGCAGAGACTCTGCCAGCCTGATCTCCGTTGGCAGGGTATTCCAAAGTGCCGGGGCGGCCACTGAGAAGGCCCGATTCTGGGTAGAAACCCCTCGGGCCTCCCTCAGAGTGGCCACCTGGAGCAAAAGGGAGAGCGAGGCTCTGAGATCCATGTAAAACTTCCACCTCTGTGCTCCAAAACCATATAAGCTGCTTGAACCTCATGGACAACAGCTTGGAAAAGGTATTGTCAACTACTGTACAACTTCTAAAATTCCCCTAGACAGAATGGTAAGGCGGTAACTCTCAGGGGACTGCAACTCCCGGGGATTCTGGGAATTACACTCCAAAAAATGATAATTTCCCCATTCCTTTAAGCACATTTTCCAGATGGAACCCACAAGCATGGCCAGTTGCCAGGATGGCTACAGGACTCTACAACATGGTCCTAAAAAGTCACTTTGCCCAGCTCTTGGGATGACATGCAGTGGCTTGCAGTCCTTTTCATTCACATCTTAATGGCTTCATTAAGATAAGCCAAATTGCCTAATGCTTAGCAGTGGTGGCCAAACTTCGGCCCTCCAGATGTTTTGGACCACAACTCCCACAGTCCTTTGTCATTGGCAATACAGGCTTGGAATTCTGGAAGTTGTGGTCCAAAATAGCTGGAGGGCCAAAGTTTGGCCACCACTGGCTTAGGGTACAGAAGGGAAAGCAACTTACCTAAGAGGCTGATGACAGAGGCATTTAGTCTGCTGTTTGGTCTGCTGCAGGGGCAGGCTAGTTTGTTTCTTTAAAAGGCAGCCCGGTGATGGCTTTGCTAAAACGGAGTCAGACCACACACCTTTCTACGTCTCTGCCAGTGCCTACTGCTTTTTAGATCCAGGCATGATTCATTCATTTTGGAGCAAAAGGGAGCCGGCCACCTAACTGAACACTTACGTTGGGCTCCTCTTTAGAGTTCAGGGAGTTTCTCTTTAATTGTTGGTAATGTTATCAGCAATGCTGAAAGGCAATCTTAAAAAACAAAAACACTGCTGTCAGAGCTTCTCTGATTTGAGCAAGCATTAAAAACAATGCAATGCATTTGTCTTTCCTTTCCAACAGCTAGGAAGATTTAAAAGGAAAGCTTCCCTTTTCTCAAAAATATTAAGAGCTTATACGAAGCATTATAGTCACGATTTCTATCTAGTGTAAGATTTACATACACACTAAATAAACAGACATTTAGACCCTCCAATTTTAAGAGGCTCCTAACAATGGCAGCAAGAGTGGTATGAAAAATTATGTTAAAATGATACACATAAATTTTCTGCAATAATGCTATAGGGCCTCTTAAACCGGGTCTAATCTGGAACCAAGTCTTAATCTGGCTTGATACCTATTTATGGGAACTCATTCCAGAGATCTCCAATGTACGGATGCCTTCTTTGTAAACCGATGGAGAAGCAACCCATCGATACAGTAGACACAGCAAGGCAGCGGCTATTAAGAGCAACAGCTCTCTCTATAGACTACCCTCACCACTGAGCTGTCTCAAGTCAGTTCCTGCTCTATAAATGGCAGTAGAACCAGCAACACTATCAAAGTGAAGCCACTGTTCCATTCTGAAGAATGTTTAGGGCAATTGCTTTCCATCATTCTTCCACTTGCAGCTTGGGCGTACATTTGGCACAGGGCATAAAAACACAGCCAGCAGGTACAGAAGTAGGATGTGGCCCAACTGTTTCAACTCATTTGTCATTGTAGTAAATATGAAACAATAACTTCCCGCAAGTCACTCATTTATGCATTGTATTTTGTGTGGCTGACTGCTCTCTCTCACTCTTTCCATCCCTCTTGTTCTCTCTATTCATATTTAGCTTTGGTTTAACGGTTTTACACTCTTTTCATGCTGCAGAGAGGGATTCTTTAGGATAGTAACCATAGTAACAAAAGATTAAAGGAGATAAGATTTCAGCCCTGAAGTACACATTGCCAGGTTTGTTTGTTCAGACTACCGCTTGTGGTTTTAAGGCACAGGAAATGGGAAAGAAAAATACAAAAAGGACTCCAAATTTTTGTTCTGTTACTGCTTAAAAGGTAAGCTGATATCAATTAACAATGACTGCTCATTTTAACCAGGATGTTTTCTTTAGATAACTACCATGGCCGTTACAAACCTAAGAGGCACCATTTGTTAATGCAGTACTGTAAAATGGTCCACTTACTCATGCGATCTAGTAAAGAATAATTTCTGAATTTCCATATAGCCAACCAACATTTCTCAATGATGTGTTACTATAACACATTATTGCCTTTATTTCTCACTTTTCTCACAGTTTAAAGACACCAAGGGGGAACTCCAGCAATGGTCAACTGCAAACGCTGTAGGTCAACATGCCCATTCAACAGGTTCTATTGAAAGATGATTAATACCCTACAATATAGCTCCTTATCACACCTCGTCCCTAGCCACCCATCCATTATCTACTGATAATTATTTTCAGTTCAACTCTTTCTAACAGTCCTCCCGCTGGTACTATAATGTAAACTGTTACTATCCCTTTTTACTTATGCCTTGCCATTGCCAAACTAAATAATTTGATATAGCTATAGTGCCAAGGTCACAGGCACACATACATGGGGGGAGAGGGAGAGTTCAAGCACTTGGCCACTGTTATGACCTGCTGTACAGCTCCTTGCCTTTGGTTTTGATATCTGAGAGTGCTGCCAGAGGTTGGGTGTTCAATTCCCCATTGCCCCGCACCTCCTTGAAGGAGCCAGACTCAATGACTCATGTACAGTAACAGTGCAAAAATGGAATTAGGCTTCATTAAATTACAGACATACTATAATACAGTTATGCCTTCATGTCTAGAAAAGGAGGAATTAATTAAAAATAACTGGTTTACTTATAAACCCTGTTCCCACTGCTTATATTTCCCTTCTCTTTATTCCATATTTAAATATTATGTGGGTACCCCACTCTGACTCATTATGGCACCATCTTGGTAATTCAACCTTGTTGGAAATTTCCATGAAGAGACACAGAATCACCTGATAAACTCACCAATATATGGCATCTTCCAATTTTACCATACAGAGAAATAGCTATTTAGTAGCTGGACAAGAAAGAAGTGCCTCGATACTTCATCTGTATGTTTTTCAGCCAGTGTCACATCCCACACTCTTTTATAGCATGAATCAGTTGTTAAATCCTTCCACCTTTTTACAATGTCTTTTCTGGCTGCTAACAATAAGAATGTCGACTGTTTTTTGTGTACAAGTTTAATATTGGCCTCTGAGAGTATGTTCAAAAGGCTAGCCATTGCATAAAAACAGACATAATACAGTTCATCTTTTTACTAACTGCAAGCCAAAATTTTGAAATAACAAGACATGCCCAGCATAGACAATAAAATGTTCCCATACATTACTACACACACAAACACAGAGCATATGCGCTTATTTTGCTTATACGGGTACTATTTATATTCTAACTCAGGGGTGCCCAAACTTTGTGTAAGGAGGGCCAGATTTGGCGGCTGAGAATGTGTCAGGGGCCGGTTGCTCCCCGACGCTGCCACCCCACTGCAAGCCCCACCCACTGACCCATAAGCCCCACCCACTGACCCCTTGCAACCCCACCTGCAGGAAGGAAGGCAGGGACCAAGGGAGGGAGGGAGAGAGGGAGAAACCAAGAGAGGAAGGAAGGTGGGGAACAAGGAAGGAAGGGAGGGAGGGAGGTGGGGATCAAGGGAGGGAGGGAGGAAGGAAGGAAGGTGGGGACCAAGGGAGGAAGGAAAGAAGGAAGGTGGGGACCAAAGGAAGCACAGGGAGCTGTGGCCACTGCAGGGGAATGTGTGGGTGAAGGAGGGGGAGGGAGGGGCAGGCCAGCCAGCCGCGGGCCATTCAGAATGGCCTGACGGGCCGGATTTGCACCCGCCCCGCCCCCCGGGCCAGACTTTGGGCAGGCCTGTTCTAACTTGATGGTAGTGTCCTTGAAAGAAACGGAAATTAATTTACATGCATTGTGAGTCCAGACCTTTGTGCACAATGTGATCCCCGAGTGCCATTCCCAGCATTCTTTCAAGCTACTAGTGGAGCAGTCATGTGTAGGCGGAGTAGTCGTGTGTAGCCAAAAGTATAACTCACAAAAACAAATCCCTTGTTTTCCTGATTATAATAAGTAATTGGATTTTCAGAGCCAGTGAGTCACCTCTTGGAATTTTCATGGATTGTTTTTAAATATAACACAGTAATACCACTTAAGACAAATTTAATTCGTTCTACAAGTCATTTCATTTTACAAAAACTTTGTCTTGTGAGGCATCTCATAGGGAATTTTCGTTTATGCAAAGCAACCCCATGCCCGGAATTCTTTTTTCGTCATATGAGTTTTTCATCTAATGGGGCATTCTTCTTAAGAGGTGTTACTGTATATAAAATTTCAGTTCAAATAAAATTCAGTTCAAAAATAAAATTGTGAATTCAGATATTGGGTGCACTGGAACAATTTCACTTAGGACCTAGATACCTGAAGGACCGCCTCCTTCTACATGAACCTACCCAGCAATTAAGATTGAGCCAGCTGCCAGGGGGCCCTCTTGAAAGAGCCGTCCCTCAAGGAAGTGAGAGGGATGGCTTGTAGATATAGGGCCTCGGCAGCCGCTCCTAGGCTATGGAATGCCCTCCCAAGTGAGACCCGTCTGGCGCCAACATTAAAGACATTTCGGCGCTAGGTAAAAACCTTTCTGTTCCTGAAGTTTTTTAATTGATACAATATAGATTGTGGGTCCTCTGATGGCAATTTTAGTGTAATGATTTTAGAGTAATGTTTTTATTATTAATTATGTATTGATATTTTATGTTTTAACTGTTTTAATTCTTTTGATTGTAAGCCACCCAGAGACCTTTGGGTAGTGGGCAGCATATAAGTTGTAAATAAATAAATAAATAAATAAATAAATAAATAAATAAATAAATAAATAAATAAATAAATAAATGTCCTGATTCTGATATATAGATATAGATATAGATATATGTGATGAAAGGGCCTCTTTGTCAGCTTCCCATGAGCATCTGGTTGGCTACTTCAGGAACAGAATATTGGTCACCATAGACCTTTGCTGTGCTTTAGCATGACTCTTCAGATGTTCTTCTTGTGTGTGCCATGAAATGCCTAAACATTGCAGTGCAATGTCTGTGATGTACAGAAGATCTGCACTAATGGGGTACTGCAAGTAATGCCAATTCAAAGGCCTCATAAGTGTTTTGCGCCGTAGCACCATTGAAGAGAAAAACAAAGTTATCTGACGTTCTATTCAAGACAGTGATTTTCATCATAATTTAGCGGAAGAGGCCAGGAGCAATAAAATACGTCAGCCTAAGGAGGAGATGCTACCACCAGCCAGCATCTTGCCTCGCATGTACTTTTTCATTACACCCACAACTCTGAATGAGACATTAGAATGGATTAAACTGTTTTGTGTTTTGTCTTCTGGTTATTGGTTTTTTGTTGTTTTTTTTAATAGAAATCTGATAAGAACAATTCTGAACTGTTCAACCTGGGGGAGAAAACCCCACCCAATACTACTGCATTTCACAGTTCCACAATCAATGGAAATTATCTGCATAAGCAATAGACTAGGCAGCTCTTGTGGATATTAAAAGAGGCTTATACTGGGAGCTTATTTTAAAAATGTATATATTAGTATGCATTAAAATCTCTTATCGATCTCCTGGTGGTGTTAATCTCAGTGATTCTCATAATACAAAAGGAAATCATATTCTGATCAGGTCCAACATGTTCAAGCATGAACACGCTAGCTGCATTTGTAAATGAAATGCGGGTTGTGCTCAGCATCCTAGATCAGTTATTTGACTGAAAATCAGGCTGGGTTACCAAAACAGAGCGTCCCTCCTCTTTCTTTCTGCCTCTAAAATGCATCTAGCATTCAGCAGCTGCATTCGGATGACATATGGTCTTCCTCACTCCAAAACACTGTGATTTTTTAAAAAAGTTAACTTACAAGGAAACATGGCGAGGCATTAACAGACAATGTCTGTGATAAATATTAAAACAAATGAGCTGAACCATGCCCGCCCTATTCCCGAAACGTCGTCTGTTCATTAAGGCAGTCCAAATAGATACAATTAACTTAAATGGAATAGTTGTCATGAGACTTCACTGCCCAGTGTAAACACTATTAGCACAAACACACACAATGCATGCACATGCACACCAGAAAGAGAGAGAGAGAGAGAGAGACAGAGAGAGACAGAGAGAGAGAGAGAGCAACTTGTATATTCATAGAGACAAACTGCCAAATTATACCCAAGGTTCAGTGTACTTCCTTCACTTCAGTTATGTGGATGCAGTTGTAAGGTGGTTGGGGGCCCCAATTCATGGGTGGTGGGGGATAAATCCCTTCCTAACATGCCTTACCTGCTAAAAATCTGCCTCCACTCCCTGCTGATACCAAACCTAGGAATCGTCCATTGATACCAGCAGAAGCATCCTTCCTGAGGGACAAATACTGGCTTCAGGGAGAAGCACTCTATGCACTGTAGGAATACTATAGTGCATAGAGAAAGCACTGCTGCTTTCCACATTAAAGCACGTCCCCCCTGCACCTTCACTGCTTATATGCATTTAGCAATGTATGCCATGTGCCCAAGGCATCCAAAAGGAGACCTGAGAATAAAATAAGATTTCACATTGTGCAAAAATTGCACCAGGATCTGCACATTCCATAATAACTTTTTCCTTCCAGTGAAAACTGTGTGAGCAAGTGGTTGGCTCTCGGTGTGTCTAAACAAACACGAGCGCCTCCTTCTCTGAAAAAAAGATGCACTGTCATTGACAATCTTAAGGAAAGTACTTTAAGAAGGAAGGAACTTCCACAATGTTTCTTTGGGCTCAGTTCAGCAGCCAAGGTGTGTGTCCTATTGAACCTGGATTACTCAAGTCAATATCCATGCACTCTCTGGAACCTGAAGGATTGCTCTACCATGCAAGGCAGCTTCCTGGCAGGGCACTCAGTATGAGCTTGTCCTTGGCTCCTCTCAACCTAAGAGATGAGGACTGAAGGCAGGGAGATGTTTTTCTCACACCAACCATGGGCGCTCTTACACGACCCCTAAGATCCGCTGGTCCCTTAAATTCGGACCAGAGATCTTAGGGGCTTGTCGCTCTTCCTGTGTTCCCACCCCCTCCGCACTTCCTGGCTGCTAGCTGCGTGAGGGGAGGGAGAAAACAAAGGAAGAAAGACCGTGGCTCACCTCCGTTCTGCCTCGTTCTGCCTCTTGCTCTTGCCGGCTCTTGCCGGGGCAACATTCCAGTAGCTCTTAAGTAGCTCTTAAAGGGGCAGGAGCCAAAAAACAGCAAACAGAAGCGAGGAGAGCCCCGCACTCACTATCGTTGCACCGCATCAAAGAATTTTCACCTCCAGAGAGAAGGTACTTGAAAGGTGCGCTGGGACACGCTAAAGTGGGCGTGGTCACACTTAATTGCCTGTAAACTCCGGAGCTGGTGGGGAAACATTTTTAAGCTCCGGAGCTTGCAGCCATTTGCTGTGGAGTTTAGGGGTCGTGTATAAACGCCCCATGTTACGGTCATTAAGTCTAGGCATGCCTCCGTCTGTGGCTATACTGACAGAAGATCCCAAGCCCAGATCTGGTGGGTTGGCGCCTCAAAGAGACCAAAGGAAAGCAAGAGTGGTTAAGATCCATTGGTTGAAACTTCCCATAATAGCCAGGAAGAACTGGCTGCCTGATCAACAAATCATACTTAGTCCAGTTCAAGAGATGCTATTCTTCCGTCAAGTCAGGGGCTGCAAATGCCAATGTTTCAGTCACTGTTATTACCGAATTATGCTATTGTACCTGTCCTGAAGCTCATCAGCTAGAATCTTATTTCCTTTGGGGTTTTTGGAGAAATAACAGAAAACAGCTGTTATTCCAAAGCATTCCAGCTGGCATGCGGCTGGCTTGAAAAGACCTGAAACATACTAGATTACTAAGCTCTTTATCTCAGATATGCAGTTGTGGAATCCATTTTCTTCTCATCGACATGATTTATTTATTTCAGTTTATATTCACATAAAGACAAGTGTCTATATATACAGAAAATGCTCCCATTTTAATCCCTCTCATATGGCAATCAGGTATAATATATTTTTGTACCTTTGGTCCAGACCTGGAACTTGTTTAAGCATCCTAAACCCCGCTCAGGAAAACTACAGTACTTAAAAAAAAAACTATGACTCTGAGCACAGCATGTTCCCAAGAATCTCCAAGTTACAATAAAAAATAGTAAATTGAGTAGGCTCTGATCAAAAAGTCATGACAATGCTGGATGTCACAACTTCATGTTGCACAGAATTCTAAAGGTGAAAGAAAGCCAAGCTGTGTGAAAGGAAAAGCAGCCTTGTGATGCTTCTAGAACACTCAGCAAGTTCAGAAAATTTAAACATTCTTTTGGGAGAACTACAAATCCCATAAACCTTCATCTGCTGTGGCCAATGGCAAAAAAGAACTTCTAGCACCATCAAACAGATTTTATTTGAAATCAAATTTTGTGGATAGCAGTTCAGATTCAGATGCACCTGATGAAATAGGTTGCAGTCCACAATAGTTTATGTCAAATGAAACCTGTTAATCTTTCCATCACAACAAAGCGCTCGCTCGCTCTCGCTCTGTGCTGCAGTAGTCTAAAACTGGAGGACTTCAAAGCACAGGACAACCCTGGAGGCCAGGTAAAGGTAAAGGTAAAAGCCACCTGCTCCTTCCTCTTTTTCTATCTTGAAACCTGCCACTGGCTAAAATGGCTGCAAAAGGTAGCTAGCTACCTTTGGAGGTGGATCATAACTTGGCACAGAAGCGCCAGCTGTAGGGACAGTCTCCTTGTCTTGGGTTCAGAATTACAGAGCACTGTGTTCCTTTCTCATGTGCCTCTTGCCCACTGGTATATGCTCACCGCTATGAACAGATTACATCAGGATCTGCACATTCCATAACAAGAGTAAATAGGTGAGGTGCTTTATAGTGCCCTTCACAAACAGCACTTGCCAGACAGGATTCACTGTTCCATGATAAACTTTCAAGTGAAAAGGACAGTGAGTGAAGGACACAACCACTCAGTTGATGTAGGCTGTGTGTAGCGTGCCATGGAAATGCAATTTCACTATTGCTGTGGGCTCCATCTGAAGGGCATCTGAGGTGAGACATAGTGAGGGGTGAACAACATTCTGGGGGAATTGTCAAAGTCAGGAGAAGAGCAATGAGCATTGCTGAAAGAAATATAGTAGCTGGTGCTGGGATCTAGACAGGCAACAATAGCAATTCAGGAAACAATTGTTTAGTTGTAAGGGGGAGTCAACCAAAATGCAAAGTAGTGGCAGGAAAGGATGAAATGCAACTAACTTGGAAGAACAGAACTGTGAGAATAAAGTGGGAAGGAGAACAGCCATGCATATCATGACTTGACCTCACTGGAGGGAAGGCAGGATATAAATCAAATTAATCCATCAGTCAATCTAGTTTATCAATCAGTGTTCGCAATTTTTCAATGCAATCCCCTGTTGTCCACTGTCCCACAAACACTTGTTAGGATACTCTGCAAATTCATGCAACACCGACTCTTGTGCCAAATGAAGAAAATGAGTAACCCAACAGAGAGGGGCTGAAATCCTGCTGCCCAGCCTCATTGGTCAGACAAGAGTAGGCCCATTGAATGAGTGGGGGTATGGTGAGTCAACTCAACCATCAGTTCCAATGATTCAAATGGACCTACCCAAGCAGGAACATATCATGCTGAACAACAGGATCACAGCCAGGAACATTTGTTTAAATAGACAGATGCTTAAATAATTGGCATGGGGGATAACGTTCAAGGGGAAAAAATGAAATTTGGGGTTTTGGAACATCTTTACCTAAAGTAGTTCAGCATTGGAGCCACAAATACAGTAATCCCTCGCCTATCACAGGGGTTAGGGACCTGACCTGAGCTGCAATAATTGAAAATCCACAATATGCAGATGCAGGTTGAGTCAGGATGGGGGGGGGTAGCTGGGGGGTCTTGTACTTACCCCCAGCCTGGCCCTACCCCGAACAGGCCTGTGAGAGCCTTCCTGGGTCTTCTGTAGGCCCCAAAAGGGCCTCCCTGCGAACCGGAAGTGACTTCCGGTAAACCAGAAATCATTTCTGAAGCCTCCAATAGGCCTAGAAAGGCTCTTGGAGGCCTCAGAAATTATTTTCAGCGATCCGGAAGTCACTTACAGTTTGCAGGGAGGCCCTTTTGGGGCATCCAGGAGGCCCGGAAGGCTCTCACAGGCCTGTTCGGGGCAGCTCCAGTTCTAGGGTAAGTATGGGAGGCTTGAAACAGGACTTTCCCCCCATTACCCTTGGGGGCCTTTTTTCACATACTGCGGTCCCGTGATATAGCGGGACCGCATTATATGAACTGCGAAAGGGCGGGGGACCACTGTACTGCAATATATTTCTGAAGAGGCAGACATTTTTGTCGGACCTGTTATGTACAAAGCAGTTATGTAGGCTCCAGCATGCCTTCAGCCACTGGCAATTATTAGACTGCACAGCATATAAGAATGGCAAGAAATGACAGGATTCCAAAGCAAAACAAAACAGATTCAAAGCATGAAGAACAATCAAAGGACAGTTGCTGAGCCACTGAATCATCCTCAGGATCACAAAAGCAACATTGGGCACAATGAATGTTTACATCGGTCCGTGCAAAAACAGAAGGCAATATGCCAAACATGGAACTATGTTCAAGATTCCTGTTTCTCTTATGGAGATGTTGCACTGGTCCTTGCAAGAAGAGATGCTTGAAGTCTTCTTATTAATTCTTATTCTTCAATATTCCATTTGCATCCTCTCCGTTCCAATCATTAATGCAACCTTGGGCTTCCTTCTGACAGAAAGCCCAAAGCCAGTGGGGGAAACAAGAGGCTCATTTCAAGAGCCTTGTTGTCATACAGGCAGGTCATGCTGCTAGTTAAATAACCTGCTGATCCAGAAACTCATCGCAGTCATCCCAGCGAGCTGAACAGATACAAAACAAGCCCATTATAAAAGCAGGGGCAAAGGCGGCAGCAAGAGCCGGAACACTCATGAACCAGAAGTTTAAGGAGGATGACCTTTCCGTAAAACCTCATCACTGGGAAACAGAGCAAGTGATATGACTGTGCTGAACTACTCATCTTTTGAATAGCATTCAGCCAGTGGTAACAACAGCAAAGGAGACTGCTGGAAATTTGCATAGCTCAGACCAGTAAAGGGACAACTAGTAGATTCCATCAGCGTTAGCAAGGGAAAATTCTCAAGAGCCTGATTGTAGCATCGAACGAGGAATGATCTAGCCTACTTTCCTGTGCGTGCTTAGCCTGGCCTGAAATGACCTGACCCGTTCTCATATGAAGGACAAACCTGATTACTCCAACAGGACGACAGGATCCAACTGGATTCCTTGCCTCCAAAATTCAGAGACCGTGCTGGGACCCCCCATGTTAACAAAAATAAAACCACTGCTTTATCAAAGCAACAACAACAACCTTTATTGGCATACGACATAACACAGATATGTAGCGTGACATAGTGAATATCCTTTTTAAAATCAAGGGTTAAATTTCTTTTTAGAATATTCAGGGCTATGACAAGGACTGAAACATGAATTTGTTACAGAGATAAAATAATAATATCTTCTTTAAAATGGATACTAGTAAGTATCCTGAGCACGAGCCATGACGATCACCGATAACAACATAGCTACTTTTTCAGTTATAAAATCAGATTTGGACGCAAGCAGATATCGGATTTTATCCTGGTCAGGCTGCTCTTTTAGGTTCCTTAGGACTTGTTCCAAAAATTTCTCATTTTGTAAGGGGCAATAAAAAAGCACGTGGGCAAGAGTTTCCACACTGCCCAGACCACAGGAACAGCATCTCTTATCCATAGGTAAAACATTAAACCTACCAGACAAAACTGCAGATGGCATGACATTGCATCTGGCTAAAGTAAAGACTCTACGATTCTGTGGAGGTTTAAGCAACGCTAGATATGGGGCCTGCTGGCTAGGTGTAAAAGTAATATGCTAGTATAGCGGTGAACATATGCTGTGGGCTAAGCTCCACAGTGTCTGTTGTTCTATGTCTAGCACCTGTCTTTTTATGGCCCCCCAAAGCTTGCTTCTCACCTAATGATCCAATTTGCTCAACATTTAACCCCCATGTCTGCAATTTTTTAATCCAAGCTGATGATCCAAAGGGTGGATCCCTATCTTTTAAAAGGTAACATAAGAGATTATGTGTATCTGTATTATAATAGATTTTTTAGCCAGAATTTGGTTATTTGCAGCCAAGCTGTAGTTGCCAACAATGAAAAGCCAGTCTCTAAGCAGAGAGCTGAGTAGGGAACACATCTAGGGAGTCCCAGGTTTTTCCGAAAAAAGTGGGATTGAATTTGTTCCACTGAGGAATCTATAGCCGCCTGCCAGACTGGAATACCATATAATAGCTGTGGGATGATCTTTGTTTTCCATACCTGTAAGGCTGCAGGTACAAATTGGTTGCCTTTGTTGTAATGAAAACGTAAAGTGGACTGTGCTGTAACTCTTGCTAAATTAACAGCTGCTTTCTATTATGGAATCCAGGACTGTTTGAAATGAAAAATGACACCTAAGTATTTGAATTGTTTAACTTGTTCTAAGCCAACTGCTTTATCGTTCCAAAATGTTTCCAAATGTAAAATATTAATTTCATATCTTCCCCCATCCTGCTGGTGGTCCTTAGGTCAGTTGGAGTGAGTTTGCTGGAATAGTGGTATTTAGTGATTTATTTATTTTTTGTTCCTCTGGAGAAGAATCCACATCCAGTTGTCTCCCCCACCTCACTCTTTATTTCATCTCCAGCTATGAAGAAAATGGGCTATTAGTATCCCATTAGTATTCATGCTGTTACCATGACACAGATGTCCCATTCCACTGCTAGTGGGGAAAATATAGTATTACCAAACAAATAAAGAAAGCAGTAGGCCAAGAATAACAAAAATGAGGAGCTGGCCAAAGTGCTGAAAGGTCTCGCATTTAGGAATCTCCACTAGAGACGGGGATGCAGTGCAACAAAGCACTTCATGCTGAATCAACTATATGGCACCCCCCTCCAGGAATGCCACTGACCTTCATCAGCACACCACCAGGGGTCCTCCCTCACTGACAGCACAGCAGTCAGGGAAAGAGCTCGGGCTGCCCTTTCCCACCTCCTCAGGTAACTGGCCAGTCATCAGCCATGAGAGGCTTTTTACCCTCGTTGGAAGGTAAACTATGGCATCTTTGGTGCCACGCAGCTGATTTAGCACTTCGTGCCCATCTCTAATCTCCAATGTAACTCTATATAAGCTTACAACAGGCTATAAATGAAGTGTTGCGTTCTTGCTCCTCATAAGCTGGTGAAGTCTCCTCAGGAGTAGTTTGGATTATCAGTGCCTCCTTCCAAGAATATTCTGTGGCAAGACAGAATGCCAGAAAGGATCATGGTGGATGCAGCCTTCCATCCTTCCAAGGTCGGTAAAATGAGTAGCCAGCTTGCTGGGGAGGTGGGGGCAATGTGTAGCCTGCATATTGTAATTAAAATCTGTAAACTGCCCAGAGACTACTTGAAGTGGTATGAGGCGGTATATAAGCGGAACACTTTGCTTTGAGATTCCGTAAGAGAGTACAGTACTGTATAATAACAAGCAAAGGACTTGGAAGGTATTATCATCAGTTTCACGTTATGATCCTGACTCTACCCACAAATGTAGGTTCCCAGCATTCCTCCAAAACAGAGGTAGACAAAGTGCAACCTGTGGGACGCACACAACCATCCAGGGATCCAAATGCCACTTTTCCCCAATTATTTTAAAAAATAAAATTTAAAATTTAAACGTCTTTTAAATGCATGAGGTTTTTCAATCAAATCATGCTGTTTTAAGAATGATATTTAAGGTGCAGGTTGTTCACCAAGAAATGGGTGTTGCTCTTCAGATCCAGTCCTGCATGCGTGGAGCCCACTCTTGCATTAAATTATCAGTATAATACTTAATCTTGCTGCTTAATGAGTCCAAACTTCGACATCCCTGCAAAGTCATAACTTCTACATAATCCCGATCCATCTTTTAAGAATTAAATTTTCCTTTCCACTCATGGAAGCCAAGTAGTTCTGACAACGAACCAGCAGTTATTACATGGCAAAAGGCAGAGCATCTCAACATTGTCATCAAGCTGTCAAGACATCAATTGCCTTGACAACATCCTAAAGAATGCATACCGTAGCTGTGCTTCCAGCCAATTACTAATTAGCAGAAGTAAATTATGTCCTTGTCACAAAATGCACACTATTTATGGCAAAATGTGTCACTTAGAATTCAAGATTTATATTTGCTCACATATGCGCATACCTACAAATGCAACCATGTGCATCCATGTGCAGATGGATAAGTAGGAACCAAGGAAAGTATCTTATACTGAATGAGAGTTTTAGTTCACCCAGCCCTATACTGTTGACACTGACTGGCAGCAACTCTCTTGGGCTTTAGGTAGGATTCTTCCCCACTCAAGCTACTTGCCCCCATGCTACTCCTCAAGCCATCCAGCACCTGATTATGGATAAGCAGACTGACCAGTGACCTACCCTGGATTAAGGAGGGCAGGTTTAATGAAGTTAGT
This sequence comes from Phrynocephalus versicolor, assembly GCA_023846285.1. Taxonomy (NCBI): domain Eukaryota; kingdom Metazoa; phylum Chordata; class Lepidosauria; order Squamata; family Agamidae; genus Phrynocephalus; species Phrynocephalus versicolor. Next base: position 66,465,273 of record JAHTLZ010003526.1, read on the forward strand.
AGAATCAAAATCTCTCAGATCTGGCCACCTACGTTTTCTGGGCAAAAAGCAGGCCAAACCTGAGGTGTGTGAGGCTGAGTTGCAGTGATCTGTCATGGTTCCATCCTCCTCACCAGGTCCCCTGCCCTGCAGTTCCCTAGCTTAAAGTAAGTATACCTGATGGTGAGAACATGGGGAAGAACAGGGATTCTGCTGGCACCCTTTCCAAAGCAGCCGCACAACAGTCTCCCTCCCTGAGGTGGCCAAGGTGGCCTGAGGATAGCACTGAAATCCCGATGTCTTGTTATGCTTGAAGAGTTCCAACATTCATGCTGAGACCAGCTTATTGGGAGCAGCTTAGGAATTTGGGTCCTGACAATCACAGATGTGTCCTGACCTGAGTGACATCTGGCCCCACTCTGGACCTCGTTTTCTAAGTTCCAAAGTATAAGAGTAATCTGGGTGTGAAGGGGCTCTCTTTAGTACTGTTGTCATTTATTTATTTACTCAGTATTTATTTTTTAAAATTTCTATACCACACCAATTTTCCCAAAGTAACTCTGGGTGGTTGACATAGAAGGGAGCCTAGACTCACGGGAACTCAATAGACTCGACAAGGGTGAGGTACCTACCGGTGCTTCCCCAAAAATAAGACAGTGTCTTGTATTAATTTTTGCTCCCAAAGATGCACTAGGTCTTATTTTCAGGAGATGTCTTATTTTTCCATGAAGAAAAATACAGTACACATTTATTGTTATCTTATTATGGGGAGGCCTTATTTTTGGGGATGCTTTATATTTCAGTGTGGGGCAAAACTTTTAGTAGGTCTTATTTTCAGGGGATGTCTTATTTTCGGGAAAACGGAGTATTAAGATGGTCTCCCTAAGGAGGCTGATGGATCCAAATGGTTTCCTGGTTGCTCTTGAGAAATATCCTGTCATCTCATTTAGTGATTCTGTCACTAAATGAGATGACCTCTGAAAGAGGGAAATGGCCATGACAGTGGGCAAAATTGCTCCTAATTCTCCCCTCCCACAGAACAGAGCCAAGAGAGCCTTGTGGCTGACTAGGGAGTTGGTGGTGATTAAATGAGTGGGATAGAGATGGCTTGGACTACTATAATGCATGAGGCTGCTTTTGGCAAGTGTTTGGAAACTTCAGAGGGCCAAGGATGTTGGACCTCAGTTCCTGACCAGAGCCAGTTTGGACAGGAAAAAAGAAACTTCTTGTTATAAAGGCTTCTTTGGCTATTGGCCTGTTTCTAGGCTCTATTTAAAGTGTGGTTTTCAACCTATGGGTTGCAACCTAAATGACTAAGACTTAGCGTACTTGGTACTGTATGTTCATATTTACTGAGGAGCACAAGTACCCAATGTGGTTTAATGGACAGAGTGATGGACTAGGTCTCAGGAGACTGCTTGGAACCCCCAGTTGGCCACAGGAACTCACTGGGGATGGGTGGAACTGGTAAAACCACTGCTAAAATATCTCATTTACCTTGAAAACCCTGTAAGAGCTACTGTATGCTGAATGTGATTGATGGTATGAGACACATATATTTGTGGACCAGAAGAAGTGTGGATTGTAAATGGAGAGAAGGACTTTGAAAAATGTGCCAGAGAGAAAGAGAGGGAGAGAGAGAAATTGGATTTCATTTTAAAATTAGATATTTAATTGACAGTCTAATCAGATTTTTAAAATATTTAAATCATTATTTAAATCAATTTGGTTTTCTTAATACACTCTTGTGGGTGGCTATAAGAAAAAGTGCATAGGGTGATGGTGGTGTAACAGAGACAAAGAAGTAAGAAACACACAAGAAGGCATTTCTCACTCTGTCTCAGGCAGCAAGTGGTGCAGAATAAATAACTTGCACCAAAATATAAAGAAAACAAAGGAGCTTGTGGTAGACTTTAGGAGGCAGAAAACTGATATTCAACCACTGGTGATTGATGGGACTAGTGTGGAGAGGGTTACAGGTTTTAGATTTTTGGGCATTGAGTTACAGGAGGATCTGTCCTGGAGTGTCAACACAAGGGGGCTTGCAAAGAAGGCTCAGCAGAGACTATTTTTCTTGAGAACTTTAAGGAAAAACCATCTTCCACATAAGCTGCTGCTGGCCTATTATCATTGTGCAATTGAAAGTGTGCTTACTTACGGGTTATGTGTGTGGTATGGAAGTTGTACCCACTGGGGTAAGACAGTGTTGCACAGAATCATAAGAATTGCAGAGAGTATTGTGGGCTGTTCACTCCCCACCCTAGAACAAATTTATACTACCAGGTGCCACTGTAAAGCATTAGACATATTAAGAGATCCATCACATCCTGGTCATCGCCTCTTCGAGTTGCTGCCATCGGGACGGAGATATAGAGTACTGAGGGCAAGAACAAACCGTCTCAAAAATAGCTTCTTTTTTAGAGCAATATTGGCCTTAAACGGAAATCCTGGACTTTGAAGTCAGCTTATTTTATGTCATATTTTAGTCATTTTATATGTCATATTATGTGTTGTACCTGTTTTTAAATCTATGTGAAATGCTTTAAATGAGTTTTATATAGCCACCACAAAATTTCGTTGTTCCTGCAAGGGGGCAATGACAATAAAGATTCCTATTCCTTCCTATTCCAAAATGTACTGGGGTGCCAGTGTCGTTAATTATTCAGCTGAGTGTGGAACTGCACATCCTCTCTATACATCTATGAGAATTCCACCCACCCACACCTAGCAAATAAGAATAAATGTCGCTGAATTATTCTGAGCTGCAAGGCAATCATGTTTCTGTTGCTGCTATATTGAGTGATACTTCAACTCATGTACGAAGCATGAGTTGAAGTATCTTCCTGAGTCTTTGCAGTTCAATCATAGAAGTTCATTCCTGGTTGAATACTGACATACAAACTTTTTAACCAAATGTCTGACACCCACACCCACACACCCACTTCCAGTATAATTTGCACATTTCTCAGTAACATGATTGCAAGCCATATATGCATTTAACAGTTGGGTTCGTGCTTTTGGAAGTCTATTCCTCAGAACTAGTACTTGCTGAAATTGGGGTCTACGGGATGTCAGAGTGAATAAAAAGAAGGAATAATCTACAAGTATCTATAAAAAGAGTTTATAGAATTTCAGTTTTTTATTTGTCCATTGTATTTATACGCTGCCCTTCTGCCAAGACATTCAGAGCAGTTTACAATTAAAAATAACTAAAATAAAATGAATCAAATAGGTCAACAATGGGAGAACTGAATAGCAGAGAAATCTTGCTATTTTCACAAAGGTTTCAGTGTAGTCAAATTCATTAATACTATCGCTTCAAGAGAAAAAAGGGAGGGTGAGTTTGACGAGTTTTTCTTGGCTTGGCCTTTCCTTGCTTCTTTTTTTGGTGGCCTCCACATGACCCAGAATATGGATTTGACAAAACTCTGGGAGGCAGTGGAAGATAGGAAGGCCTGGCGAGCTCTGGTCCATGGGGTCACGAAGAGTCAGACACGACTGAACGACTGAAGAACAACAACACATGACCCAGAATGCCAGCAGTAACTCATTAATCGATGGCAATGCACCACATGGTTGTGCCAGTGTAAGCTCCCAATAGGATTCTAGACATGGAGAGTCCCAACAGGATTTTGGCCTTGGCACTGGATGTGCCTAATGAGGCAGCAAACTCCTTGTTTCGTTATTACATCACCCTGGCCCTCCTGCAACACTTTCCTTTTCCCTCCCTAATTCCTGATGATGAAGAAGGAATACCTGTGGGGAAGGCAGTGGGGATGATATAGAGAAATGTACTCCCACGGTCACCCTCTCTGCTGCAGGGTTCCCCCTAGCTCTTGAGCGAGGGCCTAGCACACAGAAACATGCACATGGGATGCCTCTACAGCAGCTGCGGAGGGATACACAAGTCCAAGATGGCAGCAGCTATTGACTCTGACTTCCAGAATTTCACAGAGAGGTGCTCGCTACATGAACTCAAGACTTGAGACTCAGATTTTGACTTGGAACTTGGTCCAAGATTAAGGCTTGAACTTGGACCCAAAGACTTGTTAACATTTTTGCTTTAGGCCTTTGAGGAAAGCTAAGAAAGTCCATTTCTAGTTTAGAATGCAGATGGCAGGCTGCCAACAGGGGACCAAGAGGTGAGATCACAACATGCCTGTTTTGAAACATAATGAAACTCCCAGTATGCATCCAATCTCAATTTAAAGTGACTGTTGTCTCATTTTAGATCCAGCATATGCTGGGTCCTCCTTCACTGACTGATATATACATAGGAGACTCTTCTCTGGGTGCCCCAGTACTAGAAATAAGAGGTACCATAGAGAGAGGTTTTGTGATGGAGTTTGCCCATCTGTACGGTACACTTAAGGGGTGCCTCTCTTTTTCTCATTTTGGCGCTAGGCAAATACTTCCTTTAAAATTTCTCCTGGTTTTTTAACAGTACTCTTAAAGTATTGAATTCCTTTACTGTAGGCAAAAGCTTGAAATTTCACAAGGCAGAAGTCCAAATGTTATAATCTCATCTGGCACACTCTGTGAATAATGCAAATCGATGTACATTTTAATTCAGGTAGCAATCTGGAAGAACTTGCCATTGTTAAAAGTTGGTTTCCTGCTGTGAGTTTTTGTGAGCTTCTTGGATTTTACCTTTTTGTTCTGCATTATGGTGCTATTGCAAAATTTAGTTATTTTGTAGTACTGTATTTTAAGTAGGTGGGTTTATAT